>JALBWW010000005.1:18535368-18883095 GCA_023212625.1 Styphnolobium japonicum
GAACAAATGGGCTTACAACTCTTAAACCATGATAGCTTAAGTCGACAACCACCAGATGTGCATGGTGAAGATCTATTGACACTCTCATACTCAATCCTATCATGAAATTATCATTCAATTGGCTTCGAAGTTCTTTTAATCCAGGATCAACCGAAAAACATCAAATGGGTTTACAACTCTTAAACCATGATTGCTTGAGTCTTCAACCTCCATAGGTGCCTGGCGAACATCTATTGACTCTCTCATACATTCTCTTACTCATTCCATTCATGAAATTATCATTCACTTGATCTAGAAGATCTTTCAATCCATGATAAACTGAAAAAGAACAAATTGGCTTACAACTCTTAAACCATGATTGCCGAAGATCTATTGACACTCTCATACATTCTCTTACTCAATACTATCATGAAATTATCATTCGCTTGGCCTAGAAGTTCTTTTAATCCATGTCAAACCGAAGGAACAAATGGGCTTTCAACTCTTAAACCATCATAGCATGACTCTCCAACCTCCTTAGGTACATGGCGAACATCTATTGACTCTCTCATACATTCTATTACTCATTCCAATCATGAAATTATCATTCACTAGGCCTAGAAGTTCTTTTAATCCATGATAAACTGAAGGAACAAATGGGTTACAACTCTTAAACCATGATAGCATGAGTCTTCAAACACCTTAGGTGCATGGCGAACATCTCTTGACTCTCTCATACATTCTATTACTCATTCCAATCATGAAATTATAATTCACGAGGAATAGAAGTTCTTTTAATCCATGATAAACAGAAAAGGAACAAATGGGCTTACAACTCTTAAACCATGATAGCATGAGTCGTCAACCTCCTTAGATGCATGGCGAACATCTATTGACTCTCTCATACATTCTATTACTCATTCCAATCATGAAATTATTATTCACTAGGACTAAAAGTTCATTTAATCCATGATAAACAGAAAAGGAACAAATGGGCTTACAACTCTTAAACAATGATAGGATGAGTCTTCAACCTTTATACATGCATGGTGAACATCTATTGACTCTCTCATACATTCTATTACTCATTCCAATCATGAAATTATTATTCACTAGGCCTAGAAGTTCTTTTAATCCATGATAAACCGAAAAGGAACAAATGGGCTTATAACTCTTTAACCATGATAGCATGAGACTTCAACCTGCTTAGGTGCATGCCGAACATCGATTGACTCTCTCATATATTCAATTACTCATTCCAATCATGAAATTATCATTCACTAGGCCTAGAAGTTCTTTTAATCCATGATAAACCGAAATGGAACAAATGGACTTACAACTCTTAAACCATGATAGCTTAAGTCGACAACCACCATAGGTGCATGGCGAAGATCTATTGACACTCTCATACATTCTTTACTCAATCCTATCATGAAATTATCATTCACATGGCCTAGAAGTTCTTTTAATCCACGATAAACCGAAAAGGAACAAATGGGTTACAACTCTTAAACCGTGATTGCTTGAGTCTTCAACCTCCATAGGTGCCTGGCGAACATCTATTGACTCTCTCATACTTTTTCTTACACATTCTATTCATGAAATTATCATTCACTTGATCTAGAATTTCTTTCAGTCCATGATAAACCGAAAAGGAACAAATGGGCTTACAACTCTTAAACCATGATTGCTTGAGTCATCAACCTCCATAGGTGCCTGGCGAACATCTATTGACTCGTTTATACTTTCTCTTACTCATTCTAGTCATGAAATAATCTTTCATTTGATCTAGAATTTCTTTCAGTCCATGATAAACCGAAAAGGATCAAATGGGCTTACAACTGATAAACCATGATTGCTTGAGTCATCAACCTCCATAGGTGCTTGGCGAACATCTATTGACTCTTTTATACTTTCTCTTACTCATTCTAGTCATGAAATAATCATTCACTTGATCTAGAATTTCTTTCAGTGCATGATAAACCGAAAAGGATCAAATGGGCTTATAACTGATAAACCATGATTGCTTGAGTCATCAACCTCCATAGGTGCTTGGCGAACATCTATTGACTCTTTTATACTTTCTCTTACTCATTCTAGTCATGAAATAATCATTCACTTGATCTAGAATTTCTTTCAGTGCATGATAAACCGAAAAGGATCAAATGGGCTTATAACTCATAAATCATGATTGCTTGAGTCATCAACCTCCATAGGTGCCTGGCGAACATCTATTGACTCTCTCATACTTTTTCTTACACATTCTATTCATGAAATTATCATTAACTTGATCTGGAAGTTCTTTCACTCCATGATAAACCGAAAAGGAACAAATGGGCTTACAACTCTTAAACCATGATTGCTTGAGTCATCAACCTCCATAGGTGCCTGGCGAACATCTATTGACTCGTTTATACTTTCTCTTACTCATTCTAGTCATGAAATAATCATTCATTTGATCTAGAATTTCTTTCAGTCCATGATAAACCGAAAAGGCTCAAAAGGGCTTACAACTGATAAACCATGATTGCTTGAGTCATCAACCTCCAAAGGTGCCTGGTGAACATCTATTGACTCTTTTATACTTTCTCTTACTCATTCTAGTCATGAAATAATCATTCACTTGATCTAGAATTTCTTTCAGTGCATGATAAACCGAAAAGGATCAAATGGGCTTACAACTCATAAACCATGATTGCTTGAGTCATCAACCTCCATAGGTGCCTGGCGAACATCTATTGACTCTCTCATACTTTTTCTTACACATTCTATTCATGAAATTATCATTAACTTGATCTGGAAGTTCTTTCACACCATGATAAACCGAAAAGGAACAAATGGGCTTACAACTCTTAAACCATGATTGCTTGAGTCTTCAACCTCCATAGGTGCCTGGCGAAGATCTATTGACTCTTTTATACTTTCCCTCACTCATTCTAGTCATGAAATAATCATTCACTTGATCTAGAATTTCTTTCAGTGCATGATAAACCGAAAAGGATCAAATGGGCTTACAACTCATAAACCATGATTGCTTGAGTCATCAACCTCCATAGGTGCCTGGCGAACATCTATTGACTCTCTCATACTTTTTCTTACACATTCTATTCATGAAATTATCATTAACTTGATCTGGAAGTTCTTTCACTCCATGATAAACCGAAAAGGAACAAATCGGCTTACAACTCTTAAACCATGCTTGCTTAAGTCTTCAACCTCCATAGGTGCATGGTGACCTTCTTTGGACTCTCTCATAAATTCTGTTACTCATTCCTATCATCAAATTATCATTCACTCGGCCTAGAATTTCTTTTAATCCACGATAAACTGAAAAGGAACAAATGGGTTACAACTCTTAAACCGTGATTGCTTGAGTCTTCAACCTACATAGGTGCCTGGCGAAGATCTATTGACTCTTTTATACTTTCTCTTACTCATTCTAGTCATGAAATAATCATTCACTTGATCTAGAATTTCTTTCAGTGCATGATAAACCGAAAAGGCTCAAAAGGGCTTACAACTGATAAACCATGATTGCTTGAGTCATCAACCTCCAAAGGTGCTTGGCGAACATCTATTGACTCTTTTATACTTTCTCTTACTCATTCTAGTCATGAAATAATCTTTCATTTGATCTAGAATTTCTTTCAGTCCATGATAAACCGAAAAGGATCAAATGGGCTTACAACTGATAAACCATGATTGCTTGAGTCATCAACCTCCATAGGTGCTTGGCGAACATCTATTGACTCTTTTATACTTTCTCTTACTCATTCTAGTCATGAAATAATCATTCACTTGATCTAGAATTTCTTTCAGTGCATGATAAACCGAAAAGGATCAAATGGGCTTATAACTGATAAACCATGATTGCTTGAGTCATCAACCTCCATAGGTGCTTGGCGAACATCTATTGACTCTTTTATACTTTCTCTTACTCATTCTAGTCATGAAATAATCATTCACTTGATCTAGAATTTCTTTCAGTGCATGATAAACCGAAAAGGATCAAATGGGCTTATAACTCATAAATCATGATTGCTTGAGTCATCAACCTCCATAGGTGCCTGGCGAACATCTATTGACTCTCTCATACTTTTTCTTACACATTCTATTCATGAAATTATCATTAACTTGATCTGGAAGTTCTTTCACTCCATGATAAACCGAAAAGGAACAAATGGGCTTACAACTCTTAAACCATGATTGCTTGAGTCATCAACCTCCATAGGTGCCTGGCGAACATCTATTGACTCGTTTATACTTTCTCTTACTCATTCTAGTCATGAAATAATCATTCATTTGATCTAGAATTTCTTTCAGTCCATGATAAACCGAAAAGGCTCAAAAGGGCTTACAACTGATAAACCATGATTGCTTGAGTCATCAACCTCCAAAGGTGCCTGGTGAACATCTATTGACTCTTTTATACTTTCTCTTACTCATTCTAGTCATGAAATAATCATTCACTTGATCTAGAATTTCTTTCAGTGCATGATAAACCGAAAAGGATCAAATGGGCTTACAACTCATAAACCATGATTGCTTGAGTCATCAACCTCCATAGGTGCCTGGCGAACATCTATTGACTCTCTCATACTTTTTCTTACACATTCTATTCATGAAATTATCATTAACTTGATCTGGAAGTTCTTTCACACCATGATAAACCGAAAAGGAACAAATGGGCTTACAACTCTTAAACCATGATTGCTTGAGTCTTCAACCTCCATAGGTGCCTGGCGAAGATCTATTGACTCTTTTATACTTTCCCTCACTCATTCTAGTCATGAAATAATCATTCACTTGATCTAGAATTTCTTTCAGTGCATGATAAACCGAAAAGGATCAAATGGGCTTACAACTCATAAACCATGATTGCTTGAGTCATCAACCTCCATAGGTGCCTGGCGAACATCTATTGACTCTCTCATACTTTTTCTTACACATTCTATTCATGAAATTATCATTAACTTGATCTGGAAGTTCTTTCACTCCATGATAAACCGAAAAGGAACAAATCGGCTTACAACTCTTAAACCATGCTTGCTTAAGTCTTCAACCTCCATAGGTGCATGGTGACCTTCTTTGGACTCTCTCATAAATTCTGTTACTCATTCCTATCATCAAATTATCATTCACTCGGCCTAGAATTTCTTTTAATCCACGATAAACTGAAAAGGAACAAATGGGTTACAACTCTTAAACCGTGATTGCTTGAGTCTTCAACCTACATAGGTGCCTGGCGAAGATCTATTGACTCTTTTATACTTTCTCTTACTCATTCTAGTCATGAAATAATCATTCACTTGATCTAGAATTTCTTTCAGTGCATGATAAACCGAATAGGATCAAATGGGCTTACAACTCATAAACCATGATTGCTTGAGTCATCAACCTCCATAGGTGCCTGGCGAACATCTATTGACTCTCTCATACTTTTTCTTACACATTCTATTCATGAAATTATCATTAACTTGATCTGGAAGTTCTTTCACTCCATGATAAACCGAAAAGGAACAAATGGGCTTACAACTCTTAAACCATGATTGCTTGAGTCTTCAACCTCCATAGGTGCCTGGCGAAGATCTATTGACTCTTTTATACTTTCCCTTACTCATTCTAGTCATGAAATAATCATTCACTTGATCTAGAATTTCTTTCAGTGCATGATAAACCGAAAAGGATCAAATGGGCTTACAACTCATAAACCATGATTGCTTGAGTCATCAACCTCCATAGGTGCCTGGCGAACATCTATTGACTCTCTCATACTTTTTCTTACACATTCTATTCATGAAATTATCATTAACTTGATCTGGAAGTTCTTTCACTCCATGATAAACCGAAAAGGAACAAATCGGCTTACAACTCTTAAACCATGCTTGCTTAAGTCTTCAACCTCCATAGGTGCATGGTGACCTTCTTTGGACTCTCTCATAAATTCTGTTACTCATTCCTATCATCAAATTATCATTCACTCGGCCTAGAATTTCTTTTAATCCACGATAAACTGAAAAGGAACAAATGGGTTACAACTCTTAAACCGTGATTGCTTGAGTCTTCAACCTACATAGGTGCCTGGCGAAGATCTATTGACTCTTTTATACTTTCTCTTACTCATTCTAGTCATGAAATAATCATTCACTTGATCTAGAATTTCTTTCAGTGCATGATAAACCGAATAGGATCAAATGGGCTTACAACTCATAAACCATGATTGCTTGAGTCATCAACCTCCATAGGTGCCTGGCGAACATCTATTGACTCTCTCATACTTTTTCTTACACATTCTATTCATGAAATTATCATTAACTTGATCTGGAAGTTCTTTCACTCCATGATAAACCGAAAAGGAACAAATGGGCTTACAACTCTTAAACCATGATTGCTTGAGTCTTCAACCTCCATAGGTGCCTGGCGAAGATCTATTGACTCTTTTATACTTTCCCTTACTCATTCTAGTCATGAAATAATCATTCACTTGATCTAGAATTTCTTTCAGTGCATGATAAACCGAAAAGGATCAAATGGGCTTACAACTCATAAACCATGATTGCTTGAGTCATCAACCTCCATAGGTGCCTGGCGAACATCTATTGACTCTCTCATACTTTTTCTTACACATTCTATTCATGAAATTATCATTAACTTGATCTGGAAGTTCTTTCACTCCATGATAAACCGAAAAGGAACAAATGGGCTTACAACTCTTAAACCATGCTTGCTTAAGTCTTCAACCTCCATAGGTGCATGGTGACCTTCTTTGGACTCTCTCATAAATTCTGTTACTCATTCCTATCATCAAATTATCATTCACTCGGCCTAGAATTTCTTTTAATCCACGATAAACTGAAAAGGAACAAATGGGTTACAACTCTTAAACCGTGATTGCTTGAGTCTTCAACCTACATAGGTGCCTGGCGAAGATCTATTGACTCTTTTATACTTTCTCTTACTCATTCTAGTCATGAAATAATCATTCACTTGATCTAGAATTTCTTTCAGTCCATGATAAACCGAAAAGGATCAAATGGGCTTACAACTCACAAACCATGATTGCTTGAGTCATCAACCTCCATAGGTGCCTGGCGAACATCTATTGACTCTCTCATATTTTTTCTTACTCATTCTATTCATGAAATTATCATTCACTTGATCTGGAAGTTCTTTCACTCCATGATAAACCGAAAAGGAACAAATGGGCTTACAACTCTTAAACCATGCTTGCTTGAGTCTTCAACCTCCATAGGTGCATGGCGAAGATCTAATGACACTCTCATACATTCTTTACTCAATCCTATCATGAAATTATCATTCACTTGGCCTAGACGTTCTTTTAATCCACGATAAACCGAAAAGGATCAAATGGGCTTACAACTCATAAACCATGATTGCTTGAGTCATCAACCTTAATAGGTGCCTGGCGAACATCTATTGACTCTCTCATACTTTTTCTTACACATTCTATTCATGAAATTATCATTAACTTGATCTGGAATTTCTTTCACTCCATGATAAACCGAAAAGGAACAAATGGGCTTACAACTCTTAAACCATGATTGCTTGAGTCTTCAACCTCCATAGCTGCCTGGCGAAGATCTATTGACTCTTTTATACTTTCCCTTACTCATTCTAGTCATGAAATAATCATTCACTTGATCTAGAATTCCTTTTAGTGCATGATAAACCGAAAAGGATCAAATGGGCTTACAACTCATAAACCATGATTGCTTGAGTCATCAACCTCCATAGGTGCCTGGCGAACATCTATTGACTCTTTTATACTTTCCCTTACTCATTCTAGTCATGAAATAATCATTCACTTGATCTAGAATTCCTTTTAGTGCATGATAAACCGAAAAGGATCAAATGGGCTTACAACTCATAAACCATGACTGCTTGAGTCATCAACCTCCATAGGTGCCTGGCGAACATCTATTGACTCTTTTATACTTTCTCTTACTCATTCTAGTCATGAAATAATCATTCATTTGATCTAGAATTTCTTTCAGTCCATGATAAACCGAAAAGGATCAAATGGGCTTACAACTCATAAACCATGATTGCTTGAGTCATCAACCTCCATAGGTGCCTGGCGAACATCTATTGACTCTTTTATACTTTCTCTTACTCATTCTAGTCATGAAATAATCATTCACTTGATCTAGAATTTCTTTCAGTGCATGATAAACCGAAAAGGATCAAATGGGCTTACAACTCATAAACCATGATTGCTTGAGTCATCAACCTCCATAGGTGCCTGGCGAACATCTATTGACTCTCTCATACTTTTTCTTACACATTCTATTCATGAAATTATCATTAACTTGATCTGGAAGTTCTTTCACTCCATGATAAACCGAAAAGGAACAAATGGGCTTACAACTCTTAAACCATGCTTGCTTAAGTCTTCAACCTCCATAGGTGCATGGTGACCTTCTTTGGACTCTCTCATACATTCTGTTACTCATTCCTATCATGAAATTATCATTCACTTGGCCTAGAATTTCTTTTAATCCACGATAAACTGAAAAGGAACAAATGGGTTACAACTCTTAAACCGTGATTGCTTGAGTCTTCAACCTCCATAGGTGCCTGGCGAAGATCTATTGACTCTTTTATACTTTCCCTTACTCATTCTAGTTTTGAAATAATCATTCACTTGATTTAGAATTTCTTTCAGTGCATGATAAACCGAAAAGGTTCAAATGGGCTTACAACTCATAAACCATGATTGCTTGAGTCATCAACCTCCATAGGTGCCTGGCGAACATATATTGACTCTCTCATACTTTTTCTTACACATTCAATTCATGAAATTATCATTAACTTGATCTGGAAGTTCTTTCACTCCATGATGAACCGAAAAGGAACAAATGGGCATACAACTCTTAAACCATGATTGCTTGAGTCATCAACCTCCATAGGTGCCTGGCGAACATCTATTGACTCTTTTATACTTTCTCTTACTCATTCTAGTCATGAAATAATCATTCACTTGATCTAGAATTCCTTTCAGTCCATGATAAACCGAAAAGGATCAAATGGGCTTATAACTCATAAACCATGATTGCTTGAGTCATCAACCTCCATAGGTGCCTGGCGAACATCTATTAACTCTTTTATACTTTCTCTTACTCATTCTAGTCATGAAATAATCATTCACTTGATCTAGAATTTCTTTCAGTGCATGATAAACCGAAAAGGATCAAATGGGCTTACAACTCATAAACCATGATTGCTTGAGTCATCAGCCTCCATAGGTGCCTGGCGAACATCTATTGACTCTCTCATACTTTTTCTTACATATTCTATTCATGAAATTATCATTAACTTGATCTGGAAGTTCTTTCACTCCATGATAAACAGAAAAGGAACAAATGGGCTTACAACTCTTAAACCATGCTTGCTTAAGTCTTCAACCTCCATAGGTGCATGGTGACCTTCTTTGGACTCTCTCATACATTCTGTTACTCATTCCTATCACGAAATTATCATTCACTTGGCCTAGAATTTCTTTTAATCCACGATAAACTGAAAAGGAACAAATGGGTTACGACTCTTAAACCGTGATTGCTTGAGTCTTCAACCTCCATAGGTGCCTGGCGAAGATCTATTGACTCTTTTAATCTTTCCCTTACTCATTCTAGTCATGAAATAATCATTCACTTGATCTAGAATTTCTTTCAGTGCATGATAAACCGAAAAGGATCAAATGGGCTTACAACTCATAAACCATGATTGCTTGAGTCATCAACCTCCATAGGTGCCTGGCGAACATCTATTGACTCTCTCATACTTTTTCTTACACATTCTATTCATGAAATTATCATTAACTTGATCTGGAAGTTCTTTCACTCCATGATAAACCGAAAAGGAACAAATCGGCTTACAACTCTTAAACCATGCTTGCTTAAGTCTTCAACCTCCATAGGTGCATGGTGACCTTCTTTGGACTCTCTCATACATTCTGTTACTCATTCCTATCATGAAATTATCATTCACTTGGCCTAGAATTTCTTTTAATCCACGATAAACTGAAAAGGAACAAATGGGTTACGACTCTTAAACCGTGATTGCTTGAGTCTTCAACCTCCATAGGTGCCTGGCGAAGATCTATTGACTCTTTTATACTTTCCCTTACTCATTCTAGTTTTGAAATAATCATTCCCTTGATCTAGAATTTCTTTCAGTGCATGATAAACCGAAAAGGTTCAAATGGGCTTACAACTCATAAACCATGATTGCTTGAGTCATCAACCTCCATAGGTGCCTGGCGAACATATATTGACTCTCTCATACTTTTTCTTACACATTCTATTCATGAAATTATCATTAACTTGATCTGGAAGTTCTTTCACTCCATGATGAACCGAAAAGGAACAAATGGGCATACAACTCTTAACCATGATTGCTTGAGTCATCAACCTCCATAGGTGCCTGGCGAACATCTATTGACTCTTTTATACTTTCTCTTACTCATTCTAGTCATGAAATAATCATTCACTTGATCTAGAATTCCTTTCAGTCCATGATAAACCGAAAAGGATCAAATGGGCTTATAACTCATAAACCATGATTGCTTGAGTCATCAACCTCCATAGGTGCCTGGCGAACATCTATTGACTCTCTCATACTTTTTCTTACTCATTCTATTCATGAAATTATCATTCACTTGATCTGGAAGTTCTTTCACTCCATGATAAACCGAAAAGGAACAAATGGGCTTACAACTCTTAAACCATGACTGCTTGAGTCATCAACCTCCATAGGTGCCTGGCGAACATCTATTGACTCTTTTATACTTTCTCTTACTCATTCTAGTCATGAAATAATCATTCATTTGATCTAGAATTTCTTTCAGTCCATGATAAACCGAAAAGGATCAAATGGGCTTACAACTCATAAACCATGATTGCTTGAGTCTTCAACCTACATAGGTGCCTGGCGAAGATCTATTGACTCTTTTATACTTTCCCTTACTCATTCTAGTTTTGAAATAATCATTCACTTGATCTAGAATTTCTTTCAGTGCATGATAAACCGAAAAGGTTCAAATGGGCTTACAACTCATAAACCATGATTGCTTGAGTCATCAACCTCCATAGGTGCCTGGCGAACATATATTGACTCTCTCATACTTTTTCTTACACATTCTATTCATGAAATTATCATTAACTTGATCTGGAAGTTCTTTCACTCCATGATAAACCGAAAAGGAACAAATGGGCTTACAACTCTTAAACCATGCTTGCTTGAGTCTTCAAGCTCCATAGGTGCATGGCGAAGATCTAATGACACTCTCATACATTCTTTACTCAATCCTATCATGAAATTATCATTCACTTGGCCTAGACGTTCTTTTAATCCACGATAAACCGAAAAGGATCAAATGGGCTTACAACTCATAAACCATGATTGCTTGAGTCATCAACCTCAATAGGTGCCTGGCGAACATCTATTGACTCTCTCATACTTTTTCTTACACATTCTATTCATGAAATTATCATTAACTTGATCTGGAATTTCTTTCACTCCATGATAAACCGAAAAGGAACAAATGGGCTTACAACTCTTAAACCATGATTGCTTGAGTCTTCAACCTCCATAGGTGCCTGGCGAAGATCTATTGACTCTTTTATACTTTCCCTTACTCATTCTAGTTTTGAAATAATCATTCACTTGATCTAGAATTTCTTTCAGTGCATGATAAACCGAAAAGGTTCAAATGGGCTTACAACTCTTAAACCATGATTGCTTGAGTCATCAACCTCCATAGGTGCCTGGCGAACATCTATTGACTCTTTTATACTTTCTCTTACTCATTCTAGTCATGAAATAATCATTCATTTGATCTAGAATTTCTTTCAGTCCATGATAAACCGAAAAGGATCAAATGGGCTTACAACTCATAAACCATGATTGCTTGAGTCTTCAACCTACATAGGTGCCTGGCGAAGATCTATTGACTCTTTTATACTTTCCCTTACTCATTCTAGTTTTGAAATAATCATTCACTTGATCTAGAATTTCTTTCAGTGCATGATAAACCGAAAAGGTTCAAATGGGCTTACAACTCATAAACCATGATTGCTTGAGTCATCAACCTCCATAGGTGCCTGGCGAACATATATTGACTCTCTCATTCTTTTTCTTACACATTCTATTCATGAAATTATCATTAACTTGATCTGGAAGTTCTTTCACTCCATGATAAACCGAAAAGGAACAAATGGGCTTACAACTCTTAAACCATGCTTGCTTAAGTCTTCAACCTCCATAGGTGCATGGCGAAGATCTAATGACACTCTCATACATTCTTTACTCAATCCTATCATGAAATTATCATTCACTTGGCCTAGACGTTCTTTTAATCCACGATAAACCGAAAAGGATCAAATGGGCTTACAACTCATAAACCATGATTGCTTGAGTCATCAACCTCAATAGGTGCCTGGCGAACATCTATTGACTCTCTCATACTTTTTCTTACACATTCTATTCATGAAATTATCATTAACTTGATCTGGACTTTCTTTCACTCCATGATAAACCGAAAAGGAACAAATGGGCTTACAACTCTTAAACCATGATTGCTTGAGTCTTCAACCTCCATAGGTGCCTGGCGAAGATCTATTGACTCTTTTATACTTTCCCTTACTCATTCTAGTTTTGAAATAATCATTCACTTGATCTAGAATTTCTTTCAGTGCATGATAAACCGAAAAGGTTCAAATGGGCTTACAACTCATAAACCATAATTGCTTGAGTCATCAACCTCCATAGGTGCCTGGCGAACATATATTGACTCTCTCATACTTTTTCTTACACATTCTATTCATGAAATTTTCATTAACTTGATCTGGAAGTTCTTTCACTCCATGATGAACCGAAAAGGAACAAATGGGCATACAACTCTTAAACCATGATTGCTTGAGTCATCAACCTCCATAGGTGCCTGGCGAACATCTATTGACTCTTTTATACTTTCTCTTACTCATTCTAGTCATGAAATAATCATTCACTTGATCTAGAATTCCTTTCAGTCCATGATAAACCGAAAAGGATCAAATGGGCTTATAACTCATAAACCATGATTGCTTGAGTCATCAACCTCCATAGGTGCCTGGCGAACATCTATTAACTCTTTTATACTTTCTCTTACTCATTCTAGTCATGAAATAATCATTCACTTGATCTAGAATTTCTTTCACTCCATGATAAACCGAAAAGGATCAAATGGGCTTACAACTCATAAACCATGATTGCTTGAGTCATCAGCCTCCATAGGTGCCTGGCGAACATCTATTGACTCTCTCATACTTTTTCTTACACATTCTATTCATGAAATTATCATTAACTTTATCTGGAAGTTCTTTCACTCCATGATAAACAGAAAAGGAACAAATGGGCTTACAACTCTTAAACCATGCTTGCTTAAGTCTTCAACCTCCATAGGTGCATGGTGACCTTCTTTGGACTCTCTCATACATTCTGTTACTCATTCCTATCATGAAATTATCATTCACTTGGCCTAGAATTTCTTTTAATCCACGATAAACTGAAAAGGAACAATTGGGTTACGACTCTTAAACCGTGATTGCTTGAGTCATCAACCTCCATAGGTGCCTGGCGAACATCTATTGATTCTTTTATACTTTCTCTTACTCATTCTAGTCATGAAATAATCTTTCACTTGATCTAGAATTCCTTTCAGTCCATGATAAACCGAAAAGGATCAAATGGGCTTATAACTCATAAACCATGATTGCTTGAGTCATCAACCTCCATAGGTGCCTGGCGAACATCTATTGACTCTCTCATACTTTTTCTTACTCATTCTATTCATGAAATTATCATTCACTTGATCTGGAAGTTCTTTCACTCCATGATAAACCGAAAAGGAACAAATGGGCTTACAACTCTTAAACCATGACTGCTTGAGTCATCAACCTCCATAGGTGCCTGGCGAACATCTATTGACTCTTTTATACTTTCTCTTACTCATTCTAGTCATGAAATAATCATTCATTTGATCTAGAATTTCTTTCAGTCCATGATAAACCGAAATGGATCAAATGGGCTTACAACTCATAAACCATGATTGCTTGAGTCTTCAACCTACATAGGTGCCTGGCGAAGATCTATTGACTCTTTTATACTTTCCCTTACTCATTCTAGTTTTGAAATAATCATTCACTTGATCTAGAATTTCTTTCAGTGCATGATAAACCGAAAAGGTTCAAATGGGCTTACAACTCATAAACCATGATTGCTTGAGTCATCAACCTCCATAGGTGCCTGGCGAACATATATTGACTCTCTCATACTTTTTCTTACACATTCTATTCATGAAATTATCATTAACTTGATCTGGAAGTTCTTTCACTCCATGATAAACCGAAAAGGAACAAATGGGCTTACAACTCTTAAACCATGCTTGCTTGAGTCTTCAAGCTCCATAGGTGCATGGCGAAGATCTAATGACACTCTCATACATTCTTTACTCAATCCTATCATGAAATTATCATTCACTTGGCCTAGACGTTCTTTTAATCCACGATAAACCGAAAAGGATCAAATGGGCTTATAACTCATAAACCATGATTGCTTGAGTCATCAACCTCCATAGGTGCCTGGCGAACATATATTGACTCTCTCATACTTTTTCTTACACATTCTATTCATGAAATTATCATTAACTTGATCTGGAAGTTCTTTCACTCCATGATAAACCGAAAAGGAACAAATGGGCTTATAACTCATAAACCATGATTGCTTGAGTCATCAACCTCCATAGGTGCCTGACGAACATCTATTGACTCTCTCATACTTTTTCTTACTCATTCTATTCATGAAATTAACATTCACTTGATCTGGAAGTTCTTTCACTCCATGATAAACCGAAAAGGAACAAATGGGCTTACAACTCTTAAACCATGATAGCTTAAGTCGACAACCACCATAGGTGCATGGCGAAGATCTATTGACTCTTTTATACTTTCTCTTACTCATTCTAGTCATGAAATAATCATTCACTTGATCTAGAATTTCTTTCAGTCCATGATAAAACGAAAAGGATCAAATGGGCTTACAACTCATAAACCATGATTGCTTGAGTCATCAACCTCCATAGGTGCCTGGCGAACATCTATTAACTCTCTCATATTTTTTCTTACTCATTCTATTCATGAAATTAACATTAACTTGATCTGGAAGTTCTTTCACTCCATGATAAACCGAAAAGGAACAAATCGGCTTACAACTCTTAAACCATGCTTGCTTAAGTCTTCAACCTCCATAGGTGCATGGTGACCTTCTTTGGACTCTCTCATACATTCTGTTACTCATTCCTATCATGAAATTATCATTCACTTGGCCTAGAATTTCTTTTAATCCACGATAAACTGAAAAGGAACAAATGGGTTACAACTCTTAAACCGTGATTGCTTGAGTCTTCAACCTCCATAGGTGCCTGGCGAAGATCTATTGACTCTTTTATACTTTCCCTTACTCATTCTAGTTTTGAAATAATCATTCACTTGATCTAGAATTTCTTTCAGTGCATGATAAACCGAAAAGGTTCAAATGGGCTTACAACTCATAAACCATGATTGCTTGAGTCATCAACCTCCATAGGTGCCTAGCGAACATATATTGACTCTCTCATACTTTTTCTTACACATTCTATTCATGAAATTATCATTAACTTGATCTGGAAGTTCTTTCACTCCATGATGAACCGAAAAGGAACAAATGGGCATACAACTCTTAAACCATGATTGCTTGAGTCATCAACCTCC
Organism: Styphnolobium japonicum; assembly: GCA_023212625.1. Taxonomy (NCBI): domain Eukaryota; kingdom Viridiplantae; phylum Streptophyta; class Magnoliopsida; order Fabales; family Fabaceae; genus Styphnolobium; species Styphnolobium japonicum. Next base: position 18,551,154 of record JALBWW010000005.1, read on the forward strand.
ATAGGTGCCTGGCGAACATCTATTGATTCTTTTATACTTTCTCTTACTCATTCTAGTCATGAAATAATCATTCACTTGATCTAGAATTCCTTTCAGTCCATGATAAACCGAAAAGGATCAAATGGGCTTATAACTCATAAACCATGATTGCTTGAGTCATCAACCTCCATAGGTGCCTGGCGAACATCTATTGACTCTCTCATAATTTTTCTTACTCATTCTATTCATGAAATTATCATTCACTTGATCTGGAAGTTCTTTCACTCCATGATAAACCGAAAAGGAACAAATGGGCTTACAACTCTTAAACCATGACTGCTTGAGTCATCAACCTCCATAGGTGCCTGGCGAACATCTATTGACTCTTTTATACTTTCTCTTACGCATTCTAGTCATGAAATAATCATTCATTTGATCTAGAATTTCTTTCAGTCCATGATAAACCGAAAAGGATCAAATGGGCTTACAACTCATAAACCATGATTGCTTGAGTCTTCAACCTACATAGGTGCCTGGCGAAGATCTATTGACTCTTTTATACTTTCCCTTACTCATTCTAGTTTTGAAATAATCATTCACTTGATCTAGAATTTCTTTCAGTGCATGATAAACCGAAAAGGTTCAAATGGGCTTACAACTCATAAACCATGATTGCTTGAGTCATCAACCTCCATAGGTGCCTGGCGAACATATATTGACTCTCTCATACTTTTTCTTACACATTCTATTCATGAAATTATCATTAACTTGATCTGGAAGTTCTTTCACTCCATGATAAACCGAAAAGGAACAAATGGGCTTACAACTCTTAAACCATGCTTGCTTGAGTCTTCAACCTCCATAGGTGCATGGCGAAGATCTAATGACACTCTCATACATTCTTTACTCAATCCTATCATGAAATTATCATTCACTTGGCCTAGACGTTCTTTTAATCCACGATAAACCGAAAAGGATCAAATGGGCTTATAACTCATAAACCATGATTGCTTGAGTCATCAACCTCCATAGGTGCCTGGCGAACATATATTGACTCTCTCATACTTTTTCTTACACATTCTATTCATGAAATTATCATTAACTTGATCCGGAAGTTCTTTCACTCCATGATAAACCGAAAAGGAACAAATGGGCTTATAACTCATAAACCATGATTGCTTGAGTCATCAACCTCCATAGGTGCCTGGCGAACATCTATTGACTCTCTCATACTTTTTCTTACTCATTCTATTCATGAAATTAACATTCACTTGATCTGGAAGTTCTTTCACTCCATGATAAACCGAAAAGGAACAAATGGGCTTACAACTCTTAAACCATGATAGCTTAAGTCGACAACCACCATAGGTGCATGGCGAAGATCTATTGACTCTTTTATACTTTCTCTTACTCATTCTAGTCATGAAATAATCATTCACTTGATCTAGAATTTCTTTCAGTCCATGATAAAACGAAAAGGATCAAATGGGCTTACAACTCATAAACCATGATTGCTTGAGTCATCAACCTCTATAGGTGCCTGGCGAACATCTATTGACTCTCTCATATTTTTTCTTACTCATTCTATTCATGAAATTAACATTCACTTGATCTGGAAGTTCTTTCACTCCATGATAAATCGAAAAGGAACAAATGGGCTTACAACTCTTGAACGATGCTTGCTAGAGTCTTCAACCTTCATAGGTGCATGGTGAAGATCAATTGACACTCTCATACATTCTTTACTCAATCCTATCATGAAATTATCATTCACTTGGCCTAGAAGTTCTTTTAATCCACGATAAACCAAAAAGGAACAAATGGGTTACAACTCTTAAACCGTGATTGCTTGAGTCTTCAACCTCCATAGGTGCCTGGCGAATATCTATTGACTCTTTTATACTTTCTCTTACTCATTCTAGTCATGAAATAATCATTCACTTGATCTAGAATTTTTTTCAGTCCATGATAAAACGAAAAGGATCAAATGGGCTTACAACTCATAAACCATGATTGCTTGAGTCTTCAACCTACATAGGTGCCTGGCGAAGATCTATTGACTCTTTTATACTTTCCCTTACTCATTCTAGTTTTGAAATAATCATTCACTTGATCTAGAATTTCTTTCAGTGCATGATAAACCGAAAAGGTTCAAATGGGCTTACAACTCATAAACCATGATTGCTTGAGTCATCAACCTCCATAGGTGCCTGGCGAACATATATTGACTCTCTCATACTTTTTCTTACACATTCTATTCATGAAATTATCATTAACTTGATCTGGAAGTTCTTTCACTCCATGATAAACCGAAAAGGAACAAATGGGCTTACAACTCTTAAACCATGCTTGCTTGAGTCTTCAACCTCCATAGGTGCATGGCGAAGATCTAATGACACTCTCATACATTCTTTACTCAATCCTATCATGAAATTATCATTCACTTGGCCTAGACGTTCTTTTAATCCACGATAAACCGAAAAGGATCAAATGGGCTTATAACTCATAAACCATGATTGCTTGAGTCATCAACCTCCATAGGTGCCTGGCGAACATATATTGACTCTCTCATACTTTTTCTTACACATTCTATTCATGAAATTATCATTAACTTGATCTGGAAGTTCTTTCACTCCATGATAAACCGAAAAGGAACAAATGGGCTTATAACTCATAAACCATGATTGCTTGAGTCATCAACCTCCATAGGTGCCTGGCGAACATCTATTGACTCTCTCATACTTTTTCTTACTCATTCTATTCATGAAATTAACATTCACTTGATCTGGAAGTTCTTTCACTCCATGATAAACCGAAAAGGAACAAATGGGCTTACAACTCTTAAACCATGATAGCTTAAGTCGACAACCACCATAGGTGCATGGCGAAGATCTATTGACTCTTTTATACTTTCTCTTACTCATTCTAGTCATGAAATAATCATTCACTTGATCTAGAATTTCTTTCAGTCCATGATAAAACGAAAAGGATCAAATGGGCTTACAACTCATAAACCATGATTGCTTGAGTCATCAACCTCTATAGGTGCCTGGCGAACATCTATTGACTCTCTCATATTTTTTCTTACTCATTCTATTCATGAAATTAACATTCACTTGATCTGGAAGTTCTTTCACTCCATGATAAATCGAAAAGGAACAAATGGGCTTACAACTCTTGAACGATGCTTGCTAGAGTCTTCAACCTTCATAGGTGCATGGTGAAGATCAATTGACACTCTCATACATTCTTTACTCAATCCTATCATGAAATTATCATTCACTTGGCCTAGAAGTTCTTTTAATCCACGATAAACCAAAAAGGAACAAATGGGTTACAACTCTTAAACCGTGATTGCTTGAGTCTTCAACCTCCATAGGTGCCTGGCGAATATCTATTGACTCTTTTATACTTTCTCTTACTCATTCTAGTCATGAAATAATCATTCACTTGATCTAGAATTTTTTTCAGTCCATGATAAAACGAAAAGGATCAAATGGGCTTACAACTCATAAACCATGATTGCTTGAGTCAACAACCTCAATAGGTGCCTGGCGAACATCTATTGACTCTCTCATACTTTTTCTTACACATTCTATTCATGAAATTATCATTCACTTGATCTGGAAGTTCTTTCACTCCATGATAAACCGAAAAGGAACAAATGGGCTTACAACTCTTAAACCATGATTGCTTGAGTCTTCAACCTGCATAGGTGCCTGGCGAACATCTATTGACTCTTTTATACTTTCTCTTACTCATTCTAGTCATGAAATAATCATTCACTTGATGTAGAATTTCTTTCAGTCCATGATAAACCGAAAAGGATCAAATGGGCTTACAACTCATAAACCATGATTGCTTGAGTCATCAACCTCCATAGGTGCCTGGCGAACATCTATTGACTCTCTCATACTTTTTCTTACACATTCTATTCATGAAATTATCATTAACTTGATCTGGAAGTTCTTTCACTCCATGATAAACCGAAAAGGAACAAATGGGCTTACAACTCATAAACCATGATTGCTTGAGTCTTCAACCTCCATAGGTGCGTGGTGACCTTCTATGGATTCTCTCGTACATTCTGTTACTTATTCCTATCATGAAATTATCATTCACTTGGCCTAGAAGTTCTTTTAATCCACGATAAACCAAAAAGGAACAAATGGGTTACAACTCTTAAACCGTGATTGCTTGAGTCTTCAACCTCCATAGGTGCCTGGCGAATATCTATTGACTCTTTTATACTTTCTCTTACTGATTCTAGTCATGAAATAATCATTCACTTGATCTAGAATTTTTTTCAGTCCATGATAAACCGAAAAGGATCAAATGGGCTTACAACTCATAAACCATGATTGCTTTAGTCAACAACCTCAATAGGTGCCTGGCGAACATCTATTGACTCTCTCATACTTTTTCTTACACATTCTATTCATGAAATTATCATTCACTTGATCTGGAAGTTCTTTCACTCCATGATAAACCGAAAAGGAACAAATGGGCTTACAACTCTTAAACCATGATTGCTTGAGTCTTCAACCTGCATAGGTGCCTGGCGAACATCTATTGATTCTTTTATACTTTCTCTTACTCATTCTAGTCATGAAATAATCATTCACTTGATCTAGAATTCCTTTCAGTCCATGATAAACCGAAAAGGATCAAATGGGCTTATAACTCATAAACCATGATTGCTTGAGTCATCAACCTCCATAGCTGCCTGGCGAACATCTATTGACTCTCTCATACTTTTTCTTACTCATTCTATTCATGAAATTATCATTCACTTGATCTGGAAGTTCTTTCACTCCATGATAAACCGAAAAGGAACAAATGGGCTTACAACTCATAAACCATGACTGCTTGAGTCATCAACCTCCATAGGTGCCTGGCGAACATCTATTGACTCTTTTATACTTTCTCTTACGCATTCTAGTCATGAAATAATCATTCATTTGATCTAGAATTTCTTTCAGTCCATGATAAACCGAAAAGGATCAAATGGGCTTACAACTCATAAACCATGATTGCTTGAGTCTTCAACCTACATAGGTGCCTGGCGAAGATCTATTGACTCTTTTATACTTTCCCTTACTCATTCTAGTTTTGAAATAATCATTCACTTGATCTAGAATTTCTTTCAGTGCATGATAAACCGAAAAGGTTCAAATGGGCTTACAACTCATAAACCATGATTGCTTGAGTCATCAACCTCCATAGGTGCCTGGCGAACATATATTGACTCTCTCATACTTTTTCTTACACATTCTATTCATGAAATTATCATTAACTTGATCTGGAAGTTCTTTCACTCCATGATAAACCGAAAAGGAACAAATGGGCTTACAACTCTTAAACCATGCTTGCTTGAGTCTTCAACCTCCATAGGTGCATGGCGAAGATCTAATGACACTCTCATACATTCTTTACTCAATCCTATCATGAAATTATCATTCACTTGGCCTAGACGTTCTTTTAATCCACGATAAACCGAAAAGGATCAAATGGGCTTATAACTCATAAACCATGATTGCTTGAGTCATCAACCTCCATAGGTGCCTGGCGAACATATATTGACTCTCTCATACTTTTTCTTACACATTCTATTCATGAAATTATCATTAACTTGATCTGGAAGTTCTTTCACTCCATGATAAACCGAAAAGGAACAAATGGGCTTATAACTCATAAACCATGATTGCTTGAGTCATCAACCTCCATAGGTGCCTGGCGAACATATATTGACTCTCTCATACTTTTTCTTACACATTCTATTCATGAAATTATCATTAACTTGATCTGGAAGTTCTTTCACTCCATGATAAACCGAAAAGGAACAAATGGGCTTACAACTCTTAAACCATGATAGCTTAAGTCGACAACCACCATAGGTGCATGGCGAAGATCTATTGACTCTTTTATACTTTCTCTTACTCATTCTAGTCATGAAATAATCATTCACTTGATCTAGAATTTCTTTCAGTCCATGATAAAACGAAAAGGATCAAATGGGCTTACAACTCATAAACCATGATTGCTTGAGTCATCAACCTCCATAGGTGCCTGGCGAACATCTATTGACTCTCTCATATTTTTTCTTACTCATTCTATTCATGAAATTAACATTCACTTGATCTGGAAGTTCTTTCACTCCATGATAAATCGAAAAGGAACAAATGGGCTTACAACTCTTGAACGATGCTTGCTAGAGTCTTCAACCTTCATAGGTGCATGGTGAAGATCAATTGACACTCTCATACATTCTTTACTCAATCCTATCATGAAATTATCATTCACTTGGCCTAGAAGTTCTTTTAATCCACGATAAACCAAAAAGGAACAAATGGGTTACAACTCTTAAACCGTGATTGCTTGAGTCTTGAACCTCCATAGGTGCCTGGCGAATATCTATTGACTCTTTTATACTTTCTCTTACTCATTCTAGTCATGAAATAATCATTCACTTGATCTAGAATTTTTTTCAGTCCATGATAAAACGAAAAGGATCAAATGGGCTTACAACTCATAAACCATGATTGCTTGAGTCAACAACCTCAATAGGTGCCTGGCGAACATCTATTGACTCTCTCATACTTTTTCTTACACATTCTATTCATGAAATTATCATTCACTTGATCTGGAAGTTCTTTCACTCCATGATAAACCGAAAAGGAACAAATGGGCTTACAACTCTTAAACCATGATTGCTTGAGTCTTCAACCTGCATAGGTGCCTGGCGAACATCTATTGACTCTTTTATACTTTCTCTTACTCATTCTAGTCATGAAATAATCATTTACTTGATCTAGAATTTTTTCAGTGCATGATAAACCGAAAAGGATCAAATGGGCTTACAACTCATAAACCATGATTGCTTGAGTCATCAGCCTCCATAGGTGCCTGGCGAACTTCTATTGACTCTCTCATACTTTTTCTTACACATTCTATTCATGAAATTATCATTAACTTGATCTGGAAGTTCTTTCACTCCATGATAAACCGAAAAGGAACAAATCGGCTTACAACTCATAAACCATGCTTGCTTAAGTCTTCAACCTCCATAGGTGCATAATGACCTTCTTTGGACTCTCTCATACATTCTGTTACTCATTCCTATCATATAATTATTGATCAATCAATTTGAGACACTTATGTTAGCTTTGTATTAGGCATTATTAGATGTTTATTGTGCCCAATATTAGTACTTTAGATGAGTTTAATGTTGTTGGGCTTCATTGGGCTTTAATGCAAATATTGAATAATTTTCGGATTTTGATGCATTTTGACCTTTCTTCCTTGGTTAGGTCATAACTTGGGACTCGGTGATCCAATTGAGGTGATCTTGGTGTCTTTGGAAAGCTAAGACAATGCTCTACAAGTTTCATGAAGAACTCAAGAGCTGGATCGGAATGCTAAGGGTCCAAAATTTCCCTGCAATGCAGAGTGGGTTTGCTGTCACGGAACCATCTGGGCAGTATGCACATATTGGACTATATAGTGGGTTATAGGCCTCCTCTTGGGCTGAAACTTGGTCACTTGAAAGATAAGACCCATATCTCCAACTTCAATGAAGACCATTTTGTCAATAGATGTCGTTTTAGGCATGCTTCAGAAGCTACAAGTTGGTCTGAATTTGGAAACACGTTCTTCCAACCTAACTTGAGGTAGGTGAAGTGTTTTTGGCATTTCTGGAGTTCTAAAATTCCAAATGACATGATTCAAATTGGAGATTTTCAAGGAGACAACTGGCTACAACTTTGATGAAGACATCCAAGCCAAAATACACCGTTTAGGTGATGAATTTGAAGCCAGAAGTCGGATAAGAGTTGTTGACTAAAAGCCACCAACTATACACCAACCCACCTACCATGCACCAACCCACCAACCATGCATCAAGCTTCCATTTTTGACAAATTTCAGATTCTTATAGCTTGTATTCAGATTATGTACATGTACAAATTGGCTTCTAGGATTAGTATAAATAGAACCAACCTCTTTGTATTAGAGGCATTCAATTTAGAAGTAAGTTTCAAGAAAGTTGAAGTATTTGTGAGAGTTTTCTTTCTCTTCTTCTTCATTCTCTTTGCAATTTCGTTTTTGTTCTTTAAATTCTGAGTTCTTCCTTCCCATCCATGGAAGGCTAGGCTCTCATAATCAATCCAAGGGATTAGCCATCTTGTTGTTTAATTTGGAGATCTTGTTTTGCTTGTTCATATTGCTTAATTGTTATTCAAGTTTCTCTTCTTCCTCTTTTGATTCTTATCTAGATTAAATTGCTTAATTTCATTTAGATGTTGATGTGGTAGTAGCTTTATTATCATGTATTCAAAGAGGATCACAAAGATTAAACAATATATTAAAGCTTTTTGATAGATTGTTTAACTTGGTTAAATTCTAGATCTTAAGTTAATCTATGTTGGATGGTGCTTACTTTATCTAACCTTGGTTAATCAAATCCTAGATGCTTATCTAGTAGAGAATTCTTGGATCATGTTAAGGCTTCTTGATGTGATCTAAGGCCAAGAACTTGGTTAGCAATTAAGTGAATTCCTTGTGATCAATGATGAGTTAAACTCAAGATCGGTAAATTTCCTTGGATTGGTTGTTTCTTTAGATTTGTTTACAACTTTGAATCTCCTACTTTTATTAATCTTGTTAATCAACAACAAAACCCCCCCTTTTTTAATTATCTTGATCTAATTAAATCTTTGTTTTTTGGATCCTTGAGAGACGATTCGGTTCATTCTCTATACTACAAATTAGTTTGTGAACCGGTTATTTTATTTGATAGGTCTCGACAACCTCTTGTCAATTATCATTCACTCGGCCTAGAATTTCTTTTAATCCACGATAAACTGAAAAGGAACAAATGGGTTACAACTCTTAAACCGTGATTGCTTGAGTCTTCAACCTGCATAGGTGCCTGGCGAAGATCTATTGACTCTTTTATACTTTCCCTTACTCATTCTAGTTTTGAAATAATCATTCACTTGATCTAGAATTTCTTTCAGTGCATGATAAACCGAAAAGGTTCAAATGGGCTTACAACTCATAAACCATGATTGCTTGAGTCATCAACCTCCATAGGTGCCTAGCGAACATATATTGACTCTCTCATACTTTTTCTTACACATTCTATTCATGAAATTATCATTAACTTGATCTGGAAGTTCTTTCACTCCATGATAAACCGAAAAGAAACAAATGGGCTTACAACTCTTAAACCATGATTGCTTGAGTCATCAACCTCCATAGGTGCCTGGCGAACATCTATTGACTCTTTTATACTTTCTCTTACTCATTCTAGTCATGAAATAATCATTCACTTGATCTAGAATTCCTTTCAGTCCATGATAAACCGAAAAGGATCAAATGGGCTTATAACTCATAAACCATGATTGCTTGAGTCATCAACCTCCATAGGTGCCTGGCGAACATCTATTGACTCTCTCATACTTTTTCTTACTCATTCTATTCATGAAATTATCATTCACTTGATCTGGAAGTTCTTTCACTCCATGATAAACCGAAAAGGAACAAATGGGCTTACAACTCTTAAACCATGATAGCTTAAGTTGACAACCACCATAGGTGCATGGCGAAGATCTATTGACACTCTCATACATTCTTTACTCAATCCTATCATGAAATTATCATTCACTTGGCCTAGAAGTTCTTTTAATCCACGATAAACCGAAAAGGAACAAATGGGCTTACAACTCTTAAACCATGATTGGTTGAGTCTTCAACCTCCATAGGTGCCTGGCGAACATCTATTGACTCTTTTATACTTTCTCTTACACATTCTAGTCATGAAATAATCATTCACTTGATCTAGAATTTCTTTCAGTCCATGATAAACCGAAAAGGATCAAATGGGCTTACAACTCATAAACCATGATTGCTTGGGTCATCAACCTCAATAGGTGCCTGGCGAACATCTATTGACTCTCTCATACTTTTTCTTACACATTCTATTCATGAAATTATCATTAACTTGATCTGGAAGTTCTTTCACTCCATGATAAACCGAAAAGGAACAAATGGGCTTACAACTCTTAAACCATGATTGCTTGAGTCATCAACCTCCATAGGTGCCTGGCGAACATCTATTGACTCTTTTATACTTTCTCTTACTCATTCTAGTCATGAAATAATCATTCATTTGATCTAGAATTTCTTTCAGTCCATGATAAACCGAAAAGGATCAAATGGGGTTACAACTCATAAACCATGATTGCTTGAGTCATCAACCTCCATAGGTGCTTGGCGAACATCTATTGACTCTTTTATACTTTCTCTTACTGATTCTAGTCATGAAATAATCATTTACTTGATCAAGAATTTTTTCAGTGCATGATAAACCGAAAAGGATCAAATGGGCTTATAACTCATAAACCATGATTGCTTGAGTCATCAGCCTCCATAGGTGCCTGGCGAACTTCTATTGACTCTCTCATACTTTTACTTACACATTCTATTCATGAAATTATCATTAACTTGATCTGGAAGTTCTTTCACTCCATGATAAACCGAAAAGGAACAAATGGGCTTACAACTCTTAAACCATGCTTGCTTAAGTCTTCAACCTCCATAGGTGCATGGTGACCTTCTTTGGACTCTCTCATACATTCTGTTACTCATTCCTATCATGAAATTATCATTCACTTGGCATAGAATTTCTTTTAATCCACGATAAACTGAAAAGGAACAAATGGGTTACGACTCTTAAACCGTGATTGCTTGAGTCTTCAACCTCCATAGGTGCCTGGCGAAGATCTATTGACTCTTTTATACTTTCCCTTACTCATTCTAGTTTTGAAATAATCATTCACTTGATCTAGAATTTCTTTCAGTGCATGATAAACCGAAAAGGTTCAAATGGGCTTACAACTCATAAACCATGATTGCTTGAGTCATCCACCTCCATAGGTGCCTGGCGAACATATATTGACTCTCTCATACTTTTTCTTACACATTCTATTCATGAAATTATCATTAACTTGATCTGGAAGTTCTTTCACTCCATGATGAACCGAAAAGGAACAAATGGGCATACAACTCTTAAACCATGATTGCTTGAGTCATCAACCTCCATAGGTGCCTGGCGAACATATATTGACTCTCTCATACTTTTTCTTACTCATTCTATTCATGAAATTATCATTCACTTGATCTAGAATTTCTTTCAGTCCATGATAAAACGAAAAGGATCAAATGGGCTTACAACTCATAAACCATGATTGCTTGAGTCATCAACCTCCATAGGTGCCTGGCGAACATCTATTGACTCTCTCATATTTTTTCTTACTCATTCTATTCATGAAATTAACATTCACTTGATCTGGAAGTTCTTTCACTCCATGATAAACCGAAAAGGAACAAATGGGCTTACAACTCTTAAACCATGATAGCTTAAGTCGACAACCACCATAGGTGCATGGCGAAGATCTATTGACTCTTTTATACTTTCTCTTACTCATTCTAGTCATGAAATAATCATTCACTTGATCTAGAATTTCTTTCAGTCCATGATAAAACGAAAAGGATGAAATGGGCTTACGACTCATAAACCATGATTGCTTGAGTCATCAACCTCCATAGGTGCCTGGCGAACATCTATTGACTCTCTCATATTTTTTCTTACTCATTCTATTCATGAAATTAACATTCACTTGATCTGGAAGTTCTTTCACTCCATGATAAACCGAAAAGGAACAAATGGGCTTACAACTCTTAAACCACGATAGCTTAAGTCGACAACCACCATAGGTGCATGGCGAAGATCTATTGACTCTTTTATACTTTCTCTTACTCATTCTAGTCATGAAATAATCATTCACTTGATCTAGAATTTCTTTCAGTCCATGATAAAACGAAAAGGATCAAATGGGCTTACAACTCATAAACCATGATTGCTTGAGTCATCAACCTCCATAGGTGCCTGGCGAACATCTATTGACTCTCTCATATTTTTTCTTACTCATTCTATTCATGAAATTAACATTCACTTGATCTGGAAGTTCTTTCACTCCATGATAAACCGAAAAGGAACAAATGGGCTTACAACTCTTAAACGATGCTTGCTAGAGTCTTCAACCTCCATAGGTGCATGGTGAAGATCAATTGACACTCTCATACATTCTTTACTCAATCCTATCATGAAATTATCATTCACTTGGCCTAGAAGTTCTTTTAATCCACGATAAACCAAAAAGGAACAAATGGGTTACAACTCTTAAACCGTGATTGCTTGAGTCTTCAACCTCCATAGGTGCCTGGCGAATATCTATTGACTCTTTTATACTTTCTCTTACTCATTCTAGTCATGAAATAATCATTCACTTGATCTAGAATTTTTTTCAGTCCATGATAAACCGAAAAGGATCAAATGGGTTTACAACTCATAAACCATGATTGCTTGAGTCAACAACCTCAATAGGTGCCTGGCGAACATCTATTGACTCTCTCATACTTTTTCTTACACATTCTATTCATGAAATTATCATTCACTTGATCTGGAAGTTCTTTCACTCCATGATAAACCGAAAAGGAACAAATGGGCTTACAACTCTTAAACCATGATTGCTTGAGTCTTCAACCTCCATAGGTGCCTGGCGAACATCTATTGACTCTTTTATACTTTCTCTTACTCATTCTAGTCATGAAATAATCATTCACTTGATCTAGAATTTCTTTCAGTCCATGATAAACCGAAAAGGATCAAATGGGCTTACAACTCATAAACCATGATTGCTTGAGTCATCAATCTCCATAGGTGCCTGGCGAACATCTATTGACTCTCTCATTCTTTTTCTTACACATTCTATTCATGAAATTATCATTAACTTGATCTGGAAGTTCTTTCACTCCATGATAAACCGAAAAGGAACAAATGGGCTTACAACTCTTAAACCATGATTGCTTGAGTCTTCAACCTCCATAGGTGCATGGTGACCTTCTATGGATTCTCTCGTACATTCTGTTACTTATTCCTATCGTGAAATTTTCATTCACTTGGCCTTCAAGTTCTTTTAATCCATGATAAACCGAAAAGGAACAAATGGGCTTATAACTCTTAAACCATGATAGTATGAGTCTTCAACCTCCTTAGGTGCATGACGAACATCTATTGACTGTCTCATACATTCTATTACTCATTCGTATCATGAAATTATCATTCACTTAGCATAGAAGTTCTTTTAATCCACGTTAAACCGAAAAGGATCAAATGGGCTGACAACTCAGAAACCATGATTGCTTGAGTCATCAACCTCCATAGGTGCCTGGCGAACATCTTTTGACTGTCTCATACATTCTGTTACTAAATTCCTATCATGAAATTTTCATTCACTTGGCCTTGAAGTTCTTTTAATCCATGATAAACCGAAGGAACAAATGGGCTTACAACTATTAAACCATCATAGCACGAGTCTTCATCCTCCTTAGGTACGTGGCGAACATCTATTGATTCTCTCATACATTCTATTACTCATTCCAATCACGAAATTATCATTCACTAGGCCTAGAAATTCTTTTAATCCATGATAAACCGAAGGAACAAATGGGTTACAACTCTTAAACCATGATAGCATGAGTCTTCAAACTGCTTAGGTGCATGGCAAACATCTCTTGACTCTCTCATACATTCTATTACTCATTCCAATCATGAAATTATCATTCACTAGGAATAGAAGTTTATTTAATCCATGATAAACAGAAAAGGAACAAATGGGCTTACAACTCTTAAACCATGATAGCATGAGTCGTCAACCTCCATAGGTGCATGGCGAACATCTATTGACTCTCTCATACATTCTATTACTTATTCCTATCATGAAATTATCATTCACTAGGCCTAAATGTTCATTTAATCCATGATAAACAGAAAAGGAACAAATGGGCTTACAACACTTAAACAATGATAGCATGAATCATCAACCTCTATACATGCATGGTGAACATCTATTGACTCTCTCATACATTCTATTACTCATTCCAATCATGAAATTATCATTCACTAGGCCTAGAAGTTCTTTTAATCCATGATAAACCGAAAAGGAATAAATGGGCTTATAACTCTTAATCCATGATAGCATGAGACTTCAACCTGCTTAGGTGCATGGCGAACATCTATTGACTCTCTCATACATTCTATTACTCATTCCAATCATAAAATTATCATTCATTAGGCCTAGAAGTCCTTTAATCCATGATGAACCGAGAAGGAACAAATGGGCTTACAACTCTTAAACAATGATAGCATGAGTCTTCAAACACTATACGTGCATGGCGAACATCTATTGACTCTCTCATATATTCAATTACTCATTCCACTCATGAAATTATCATTCTCTAGGCCTAGAAGTTCTTTTAATCCATGATAAACCGAAAAGGAACAAATGGGCTTACAACTCTTAAACCATGATAGCTTAAGTCGACAACCACCATAGGTGCATGGCGAAGATCTATTGACACTCTCATACATTCTTTACTCAATCCTATCATGAAATTATCATTCACTTGGCCAAGAAGTTCTTTTAGTCCTTGATAAACCGAAAAGGAACAAATGGGCTTATAACTCTTAAACCATGATAGCATGAGACTTCAACCTCGCTTAGGTGCATGGCGAACATCTATTGACTCTCTCATACATTCTGTTACTCATTCCAATCATGAAATGATCATTCACTAGGCCTCAAGTCCTTTAATCCATGATGAACCGAAAAGGAACAAATCGGCTTATAACTCTTAAACAATGATAGCATGAGTCTTCAAACTCTATACGTGCATGGCGAACATCTATTGACTCTCTCATATATTCAATTACTCATTCCAATCATGAAATTGTCATTCACTAGGCCTAGAAGTTCTTTTAATCCATGATAAACCGAAAAGGAACAAATGGGCTTACAACTCTTAAACCATGATAGCTTAAGTCGACAACCACCATAGGTGTATGGCGAAGATCTATTGACACTCTCATACATTCTTTACTCAATCCTATCATGAAATTATCATTCACTTGGCCTAGAAGTTCTTTTAATCCATGATAAACCGAAAAGGAACAAATGGGTTACAACTCTTAAACCGTGATTACTTGAGTCTTCAACCTCCATAGGTGCCTGGCGAACATCTATTGACTCTTTTATACTTTCGCTTACTCATTCTAGTCATGAAATAATCATTCACTTGATCTAGAATTTCTTTCAGTCCATGATAAACCGAAAAGGATCAAATGGGCTTACAACTCATAAACCATGATTGCTTGAGTCATCAATCTCCATAGGTGCCTGGCGAACATCTATTGACTCTCTCATTCTTTTTCTTACACATTCTATTCATGAAATTATCATTAACTTGATCTGGAAGTTCTTTCACTCCATGATAAACCGAAAAGGAACAAATGGGCTTACAACTCTTAAACCATGATTGCTTGAGTCTTCAACCTCCATAGGTGCATGGTGACCTTCTATGGATTCTCTCGTACATTCTGTTACTTATTCCTATCGTGAAATTTTCATTCACTTGGCCTTCAAGTTCTTTTAATCCATGATAAACCGAAAAGGAACAAATGGGCTTATAACTCTTAAACCATGATAGTATGAGTCTTCAACCTCCTTAGGTGCATGACGAACATCTATTGACTGTCTCATACATTCTATTACTCATTCGTATCATGAAATTATCATTCACTTAGCATAGAAGTTCTTTTAATCCACGTTAAACCGAAAAGGATCAAATGGGCTGACAACTCAGAAACCATGATTGCTTGAGTCATCAACCTCCATAGGTGCCTGGCGAACATCTTTTGACTGTCTCATACATTCTGTTACTAAATTCCTATCATGAAATTTTCATTCACTTGGCCTTGAAGTTCTTTTAATCCATGATAAACCGAAGGAACAAATGGGCTTACAACTATTAAACCATCATAGCACGAGTCTTCATCCTCCTTAGGTACGTGGCGAACATCTATTGATTCTCTCATACATTCTATTACTCATTCCAATCACGAAATTATCATTCACTAGGCCTAGAAATTCTTTTAATCCATGATAAACCGAAGGAACAAATGGGTTACAACTCTTAAACCATGATAGCATGAGTCTTCAAACAGCTTATGTGCATGGCAAACATCACTTGACTCTCTCATACATTCTATTACTCATTCCAATCATGAAATTATCATTCACTAGGAATAGAAGTTTATTTAATCCATGATAAACAGTAAAAGGAACAAATGGGCTTACAACTCTTAAACCATGATAGCATGAGTCGTCAACCTCCATAGGTGCATGGCGAACATCTATTGACTCTCTCATACATTCTATTACTTATTCCTATCATGAAATTATCATTCACTAGGCCTAAATGTTCATTTAATCCATGATAAACAGAAAAGGAACAAATGGGCTTACAACACTTAAACAATGATAGCATGAATCATCAACCTCTATACATGCATGGTGAACATCTATTGACTCTCTCATACATTCTATTACTCATTCCAATCATGAAATTATCATTCACTAGGCCTAGAAGTTCTTTTAATCCATGATAAACCGAAAAGGAATAAATGGGCTTATAACTCTTAATCCATGATAGCATGAGACTTCAACCTGCTTAGGTGCATGGCGAACATCTATTGACTCTCTCATACATTCTATTACTCATTCCAATCATAAAATTATCATTCATTAGGCCTAGAAGTCCTTTAATCCATGATGAACCGAGAAGGAACAAATGGGCTTACAACTCTTAAACAATGATAGCATGAGTCTTCAAACACTATACGTGCATGGCGAACATCTATTGACTCTCTCATATATTCAATTACTCATTCCACTCATGAAATTATCATTCTCTAGGCCTAGAAGTTCTTTTAATCCATGATAAACCGAAAAGGAACAAATGGGCTTACAACTCTTAAACCATGATAGCTTAAGTCGACAACCACCATAGGTGCATGGCGAAGATCTATTGACACTCTCATACATTCTTTACTCAATCCTATCATGAAATTATCATTCACTTGGCCAAGAAGTTCTTTTAGTCCTTGATAAACCGAAAAGGAACAAATGGGCTTATAACTCTTAAACCATGATAGCATGAGACTTCAACCTGCTTAGGTGCATGGCGAACATCTATTGACTCTCTCATACATTCTGTTACTCATTCCAATCATGAAATGATCATTCACTAGGCCTCGAAGTCCTTTAATCCATGATGAACCGAAAAGGAACAAATCGGCTTATAACTCTTAAACAATGATAGCATGAGTCTTCAAACTCTATACGTGCATGGCGAACATCTATTGACTCTCTCATATATTCAATTACTCATTCCAATCATGAAATTGTCATTCACTAGGCCTAGAAGTTCTTTTAATCCATGATAAACCGAAAAGGAACAAATGGGCTTACAACTCTTAAACCATGATAGCTTAAGTCGACAACCACCATAGGTGTATGGCGAAGATCTATTGACACTCTCATACATTCTTTACTCAATCCTATCATGAAATTATCATTCACTTGGCCTAGAAGTTCTTTTAATCCATGATAAACCGAAAAGGAACAAATGGGTTACAACTCTTAAACCGTGATTACTTGAGTCTTCAACCTCCATAGGTGCCTGGCGAACATCTATTGACTCTTTTATACTTTCGCTTACTCATTCTAGTCATGAAATTATCATTCACTTTATCTAGAATTTCTTTCAGTCCATGATAATCCGAAAAGGATCAAATGGGCTTACAACTCATAAACCATGATTGCTTGAGTCATCAACTTCCATAGGTGCCTGGCGAACATCTATTGACTCTCTCATACTTTTTCTTACTTATTCTATTCATGAAATTATCATTCACTTGATCTGGAAGTTCTTTCACTCCATGATAAACCGAAAAGGAACAAATGGGCTTACAACTCTTAAACCATAATTGCTTGAGTCTTCAACCTCCATAGGTGCATGGTGACCTTCTATGGATTCTCTCGTACATTCTATTACTCATTCGTATCATGAAATTATCATTCACTTAGCATAGAAGTTCTTTTAATCCACGTTAAACCGAAAAGGATCAAATGGGCTTACAACTCATAAACCATGATTGCTTGAGTCATCAACCTCCATAGGTGCCTGGCGAACATCTATTGACTGTCTCATACATTCTGTTACTCATTCCTATCATGAAATTTTCATTCACTTGGCCTTGAAGTTCTTTTAATCCATGATAAACCGAATGAACAAATGGGCTTACAACTATTAAACCATCATAGCACGAGTCTTCAACCTCCTTAGGTACATGGCGAACATCTATTGACTCTCTCATACATTCTATTACTCATTTCAATCATGAAATTATCATTCACTAGGCCTAGAAGTTTGTTTAATCCATGATAAAACGAAAGGAACAAATGGGCTTACATCTCTTAAACAATGATAGCATGAGTCTTCAACCTCCATAGATGCACGACGAACATCTGTTGACTCTCTCATACATTCTATTACTCATTCACATCATGAAATTATGATTCACTAGGCCTAGAAGTTCTTTTAATCCATGATAAACCGAAAAGGAACAAATGGGCTAACAACTCTTAAACCATGATAGCTTAAGTCGACAACCACCATAGGTGCATGGCGAAGATCTATTGGCACTCTCATACATTCTCTTACTCAATCCTATCATGCAATTATCATTCACTTGGCGTAGAAGTTCTTTTAATCCATGATAAACCGAAAAGGACCAAATGGGCTTACAACTCTTAAACCATGATTGCTTGAGTCTTCAACCTCCATAGGTGCCTGGCGAACATCTATTGACACTCTCATACTTTCTCTTACTCTTTCTGTTTATGAAATTATCATTCACTTGATCTAGAAGTTCTTTCAATCCATGATAAACCGAAAAGGAACAAATGGGTTTACAACTCTTAAACCATGATTGCTTGAGTCTTCATCGTCCATACGTGCATGGTGAACATCTATTGATTCTCTCATACATTCTGTTACTCATTCATATCATGAAATTATCATTCACTTGGCCTAGAAGTTCTTTTAATCCATGATAAACCGAAAAGGAACAAATGGGCTTACAACTCTTAAACCAAGATAGCATGAGTCTTCAACCTCCTTAGGTGCAAGGCGAACATCTATTGACTCTCTCATACATTAAATTACTCATTTCAATCATGAAATTATCATTCACTTAGCATAGAAGTTCTTTGAATCCACGTTAAACCGAAAAAGAACAAATGGGCTTACAAATCTTGAACCATAATAGCTTCAGTCTTCAACCTCCATAGGTGCATGGCGAACATCTATTGACTCCCTCAGACATTCTCTTACTCATTCCAATCATGAAATGATTATTCAGTTGGCCTAGAAGTTCTTTCAATCCATGATAAACTGAAAAGGAACAAATGGGCTTACAACCCTTAAACCATGATTGCTTGAGTTATTGACAAGAGGTTGTCGAGACCTATCAAATAATAAAAATAACCGGTTCACAAACTAATTTGTAGTATAGAGAATGAACCGAATCGTCTCTCAAGGATCCAAAAACAAAGATTTAATTGATCAAGATAATTAGAAAAGGGGGGTTTTGTTGTTGATTAACAAGATTTATAAAAGTATGAGACTTAAAGTTGTAAACAAATCTAAAGAAACAACCAATCCTAGGAAATTTACCGATCTTGAGTTTAACTCATCATTGATCAGAAGGAATTCACTTAATTGCTAACCATGTTCTTGGCCTTAGATCACATCAAGAAGCCTTAACATGATCCAAGAATTCTCTACTAGATAAGCATCTAGGATTTGATTAACCAAGGTTAGATAAAGTAAGCACCATCCAACATAGATTAACTTAAGATCTAGAATTTAACCAAGCTAAACAATCTATCAAAAAGCTTTAATATATTGTTTAATCTTTGTGATCCTCTTTGAATACATGATAATAAAGCTATTATCACGTCAACATCTAAATCAAATTAAGCAATTTAATCTAGATAAAAAATCAAAAGAGGAAGAAGAGAAACTTGAATAACAATTAAGCAATATGAACAAGCAAAACAAGATCTCCAAATTAAACATCAAGATGGCTAATCCCTTGGATTGATTATGAGAGCCTAGCCTTCCATGGATGGGAAGGAAGAACTCATAAATTAAAGAACAAAAACGAAATTGTAAAGAGAATGGAGAAGAAGAGAAAGAAAACTCTCACAAATACTCAAACTTTCTT
This sequence comes from Styphnolobium japonicum, assembly GCA_023212625.1. NCBI lineage: Eukaryota > Viridiplantae > Streptophyta > Magnoliopsida > Fabales > Fabaceae > Styphnolobium > Styphnolobium japonicum. The sequence goes on from JALBWW010000005.1 coordinate 18,571,387, forward strand.
GAAACTTACTTAAAATTGAATGATTCTAATACAAAGAGGTTGGCTCTATTTATACTAATCCTAGAAGCCAATTTGTACATGTACATAATCTGAATACAAGCTATAAACATATGAAAATTGTCAAATATGGAAGCTTGATGCATGGTTGGTGGGTTGGTGCATGGTAGGTGGGTTGGTGTATGGTTGGTGGCTTTTAGTCAACAACTCTTATCCGACTTCTGGCTTCATTGTCATCACCTAGTCGGTGCATTTTGGCTTGGAGGTCTCATGAAAGTTGTAGCCAGTTGTCTCCTTGAAATTTTGCAATTTGAATCATGCCATTTGGACATTTAGAACTCCAGATATACCAAAAACACTGAACCTACCTCATGTTAGATTGGCAAAACGTGTTTCAAAATTCAAACCAACTTGTAGCTTCATTATCATGCCTAAAACGACATCTATTGACTAAATGGTCTTCAGTGAAGTTGGAGATATGAGTCTTATCTTTCCAATGGCCAAGTTTCAGCCCAAGAGGAGGCCTATAACTCACTATGTAGTCCAATATGTGCACACTGCCCAGATTTTCCTGACAGCAAACCTACTCTGTATTGCAGGGATGTTTTGGACCCTTAGAAGTCTGATCCAGCTCTTGAGTTCTTCATGAAACTTATAGAGAATTGTCTTAGCTTTCCAAAGACACCAAGATCACCTCAATTGGATCACCGAGTCCCAAGTTATGGCCTAACCAAGGAAGAAAGGTCAAAATGCATCAAAATCCGAAAATTATCCAATATTTACATTAAAACCCAATGAAGCCCAACAACATTAAACTCATCTAAAATACTAATATTGGGCACAATAAACATCAAATAAAGCCTAATACAAAGCTAATATAAGTGTCTCAAAGTGATTGATCAAATTCCCCCACACTTAAGCTTTTGCACTCCTGGGCAAAACACATAAGAATAAAACTAAAGAAAAACATGAAACATCATATTATTAAACTAAAAACATAAAAAACTGATTATACCTAATCTAATCCATTTTCGTAGGAAAACACGATAGCACTTAGCATGTGCCACAAGCCTTTAAACCTCTAGGTGTCCCTAGTGGACGAGTTATAGTCTCGTGAGGGTTTACTAGGATGATACCCACAAACATGTAATATTTTATTTAATCAATTCAACTAATTTTTAAATACAAGCATTGTATCAGATATAAACCATAATTAATAAGTCAAGTATGCTTAACAAAGAATAGTTGAATCAAACCAATTGAGAATAAAGTATAGCATAATCATGCTTTAATCAGAAATAGGTATGTTCAAATTGAGTAGAATTCCTCACAATTGATACTCAAATCACACAAGGTGTTTAGGTTAACTGTTTGCACTCAACTCGGTCAAATTATGAAGGTATTTTACCATAGGCTTGCATATACATCAATTCTCCACTACTTAGATCAAATATATTGCAAAAATCAAGAGGTCTTTCAAAAAGGTTGTAATGGAACTTATAAGGTGAAGGAAGGAAATAATATGGATAATAGCAGGTTAAAACCAAAGAGAATAAAAGAGCATTGAGGAGTAACTCAAGTAGAAAGAATAAATTTTTTACCCAAAACCATAAAATGCTCATTCTCTTCACACATTCCTTCCTTTTTCTATTCTTTTATTTTTCTTTCTTTTTTCTCTTTTTTTTTGTTTTTTTTTTTATTTATTTTTTTGTACCAAGCATTTCGTATCAGCACACCAATTCCCTCACACTTAAATCATTGCAAGCAAAAGAACTCCTCCAATAAGAAAACCAATGCTCTCCCATTCCCTAAGGTAAGGTAAAACATGGTTTTTCACTCAAAGCTTGTAATGAGCTAAGAACAAAGAATAGGCAAATAGGCTCAAAGGGAGTTAATATTTGGATAAATGCAAGGTAGGTTTATTTGGCCAAAGCAGCTAAGTCAAGAAAAAAAATGCCTCTGTCATTTTCATGCAACATACAGACCAATGTAATCTCAAATCGATTAAATGCAAGTTCTAGAAAATAAATTCATAATTGGCATCACTCATGAAAGAAAATAACCAAGTGTAAGTATCAAACTTGGAAAAGCCCAAAACTCACAAAGGTATGGAACATTCACTCAATTCAACCATGCCTTCTTCCTAATATCCATAATCATATACACATGTATATCATGAAAATGATTCAACTATAAACTGTTTTGCATACTTTTATCATCAATTAAGCTCAGATTCAGCACATGCTTGTATCAAAATCAATTGAAAAGATCAAAATTGTGTGTGTGTGTATTTTTTTTTTAAATATATATACAAGAACAAAGATGATTTAAGACCTATTATGAAATGCAAGTTAAGATGCGTCTCAAGAGCAAAACTACTCTTTACTCTGCCATCATACATCTAATAAGTTAGTAACGATAAAGATTAGCTTGTTAGTTTTTTTTTTAACTAAACTATGTACATGGTAATGTCAACTATCCCTCCCCCCAACTAATTAAAGACATTGTCCCCAATGTCAAAATAAAGATAGGTAGAGTGTAGAAGGTCTTACCAGAAAACTGCAAATCGGGTGTCTGAAATAAGAAAAATTACAAAAAACTAGAACCATAAGAGAAAACAAAAATTCACAAAGACAAAGGCAAATCAAGTTTTTGCTTTTTGCTGTTGCTGCCTTGTTCCCAATTCAGTGGAGCCATTGCTGGATCACGTTGTGGTACAAATGCATTTAGTTGATCGAGCAATTGTTCAGGAGTTGCAGCAGTTACAAGACTTTGACGTGTCGCTTGTGAGATGAACCTTTTTTCTACAGCATGATCAAGAAAACAAAACAAACTGTCATAAAAACCATTAACATTTAATATACCTATGGGTTTTTGGTGAAAGTTCTGCTGTGACCAGGATGTAATTTGAAAGAGTTCTTCTAAAGTTCCAAAACCACTAGGTAGGGCAATAAAGGCATCAGCATTTGCTATCATAATGTTCATGCGTTGGTGCATGCAAAATACCATTACTTCATCCCCTAATGTTTTTCCAATGGGCTTGCTGATAGATAAAGGACTGGGAATAACACCAAGGACTTTGCCACCTCCTAAATGTGCAGCAGTTGCTACACAACCCATTAACTCAAAGACTACCACCTCCGTAAACTAAATGGATTTCTCTCTCAGCTAGCACTCGACCAAGATGGTGTGCAATATTTACAAACTCTTTATCTTTCCCAAGATTAGATCCACAAAAGACACAAACACTCTTGATCCGACGAACTGAAGTGACTTCCAATTTTTTTTTTCTTTTTTTTTTGTACTCTCACCTTATCAATGATCTGAAGAGAGCAAAGTGCATTATCTAAAGAATCAAAACTCAAATGTAATAATTACACCTATAAAGGAGGGGTAGATCCGTGTGTCAGTCAAGTTTGAAAAGAAGTAAAGCAATAATAATAGCTATATGACAAGGATAAAAGACTAATCTATATGTGTCAGAAGAAGTTTGAAAATATGTAAGGCATATTTCAAAAAAATACGGCTAAATTTTTTTTTTTTTTTGAAATTTTTTTAATAAACAAGAAGTAAAAGGAAAAATAAAAAAAATTATACTTACAGGAGGTGTGATTATGGCTCACTTTTTCCTCTGGTTTTACGTCCAGTAACGGCTTGAATGCTCTTTATGGGCCGATTGACGGCTTCCCATCCAATTTTCTTAAAAATTGGCAAACACAGTCTTTTTGAGTCAGATTCCCAAGACTATAACGCTTATGTTCATCTTGGAATATTGGCCATAAATCGAGAAGTACTCTCTGCACATCTCCACTAGGATACGTCTCAAGAGTCAATAGAATGTTATCTAAAGACTCCTTACTCATGCCATCCTTAATGAAGTCAATTTTATCAAGTTGATTTATAGACGCCATTCCAATTGATCTGCATTTTGTGTTACAGGTCCATCTTGCACATTTATAGCAGACTCGTAACCTTTTTGCTCTTCTTTTTTTTGCATATGAACTTTTGCCTAGCCCTGGCATATATAAAACAAGAGCATCAGAAAATTCCACTATGATTCGGACCTTTGCTTCGATTATCCAGCGTATATCCACAGGGATGCCTTTGTGCATAAGCATCCTTAACCTCTCAAACCTTGCACAATAAATGTTAGTTAAAGCATTTTGAGGGAGAGAAGGGAACCGCTTGCGGAGGTTGACAAACTGATTATCCATTTTGAAAGAAAGAAAGAAGAAAAACAAATTGAGTAAAATTATATACAAATTTCAGTGTTTGTGGGTAACTGAAGGGACCGAAAAAGATTTTCACGGAGTACCGTTATCCAGTATTTAATCGGTGAAAAATCATCTGTCAACGAAAAATAAACAAAATTAAGACAGAAAAATCAAACTCTGATAGATTTTCTTGCTTGGCACCGATTTTCTGTCTCGATTCCTGTGATTGCAAATAAGTCAAAGTTGAAAGATGAAAGAGTTAGAAAACTTGGGTTGCCTCCCAAGAATTTTTTTTTTCTAACTTTTTTTTTTTAATTTTTTTTTATTTTTTTCTCAACACAATAGTGATCAATCATGGTAGAGGGCATCCTGCAGTTGAACTTCCTCCATGAGGTTCTCTTGAGCTCCTTCATAAAAATTTTTGAGGCGATGACCATTAACTTTGAACACTTTGTTGGTGGCTTCACTCTTAATTTCTACTGTACCATGAGGAAAAACATTAATAACAATGAAGGGACCAAGCCACCTAAAACGAAGCTTACCGGGCATAAGTTTGAGGCGAGAGTTGTAGAGAAGAACTTTTTGACCAATGGTGAACTCCTTTCGTACCAACATCTTATCATGAAGGAGTTTGGTCTTCTCCTTGTAGATCCGGGAGTTCTCATATGCCTCTAATCGAAGCTCCTCAAGTTCTTGAAGTTGGAGCTTCCTTTGAGATTCGGCTTGACTCAAGTCAAGGTTACACTGTTTCACCGCCCAATAGGATTTATGCTCAATTTCCACCGGAAGGTGGCACGCTTTCCCAAAGACAATCCGGTACGGGGACATCCCTATCGGTGTCTTATAGGCAGTTCGGTAAGCCCACAGAGCATCCTCAAGTCTCAGGCTCCAGTCCTTCCTATTAGGTTGGACTGTCTTCTCAAGTATGTGCTTGATCTCTCGATTTGAGACTTCGGCCTGCCCGTTTGTCTGGAGGTGATAAGGTGTAGAAACCTTGTGCAAGACGCTGTACTTTCTCATCAAAGCCTCTATTCTTCGGTTGCAAAAGTGTGAACCCTGATCATTGATAATGGCCCTCGGGATTCCAACCTGCAGAAAATCTGTGATCTAACAAAGTCCACAACAACTTTGGAATCATCAGTCCGAGTGGCTTTTGCCTCCACCCATTTAGATACATAATCAATAGCCAACAAAATATAAATAAAACCAAAGGAAACAGGGAAAGGGCCCATGAAATCAATACCCCAAACATCAAAGATCTCACAAGACAAAGATAGGCTGCTGAGGCATCTCATTCCTGTGTGAAATTGTCCCTGTTCTCTGGCACTGTTCACAAGACTTACAAAATAGATATACATCATGAAATAGGGTAGGCCAATACAATTCAGAGTCCAAAACCTTCCAAGCTGTACGTTGGGAGCCAAAGTGCCCACCACATGCAAATGTATGACAAAAGCTAAGAATAGAATGAAACTCATGATCAGAGACACATCTTCTAATAATCTAGTCACTACAAAGCTTCCACAGATAAGGATCATCCCATACATAGTACTTAGACTCATTTTTCAATTTATCTGATTGAGCTCTAGTAAAATATGCAGGAAGAACACCAGCAACCAAAAAATTAACCATATCTGCAAACCAAGGGGAGGTGTTCTTACCTTGTAGCTACAGAAGCTGCTTATCTGGGAAGGAGTCCTGTACAGGGAAGGGATCTGAAGCCCTTTCAATGCGGCTCAAGTGATCTGCCACTAGATTTTCTGCTCCACTCTTGTCACGGATCTCTATATGAAACTCTTGGAGCAGTAGCATCCACCTTATTAGTCGAGGTTTTGCCTCTGGCTTCTACAAAAGAAACTTAAGTGTTACATGATCAGTAAACACAACAACCTTAGAGCCAAGCAAATATGATCTAAACTTATCCAAAGCAAAAACAATGGCTAAAAGCTCTTTTTCAGTTGTGGTATAGTTGGCCTGAGCAGCATCTAGAGTTCTGGAAGCATAGTATATCACATGAGAAGCTCTCCCCACTCTCTGTGCCAAGACTGCTCCTACTGCATAGTTAGAAGCATCACACATTAACTCAAATGACAATGTCCAGTCAGGTGGCTGGATGATAGGGGTACTAGTCAAGGCTTGCTTCAAGTGGTTGAAAGTTGCCTTGCATTTGTCATCAAAATTGAACTCCACATCTTTCTGCAGTAAGTGGGAAAGTGGAAGAGCAATCTTGTTGAAGTCGGCAATGAAGCGCCTGTAGAAACCTGCATGACCAAGAAATGAACGCACTTCCCGCACACATGTGGGGTAAGATAGACAGGTAATTACATCAATCTTGGCAGGATAAACCTCAATGCCCTTACTGGATACTACATGGCCTAAAACTATACCCTGTTCTACCATAAAATGGCATTTCTCAAAATTTAGCACAATGTTAGTCTCAATGCATCTTTGCAGCACTTTAGATAGGCTAGCTAAACATAAATCAAAAGAAGAACCATAAACAGTGAAGTCATCCATAAACACTTCCATGCACTCCTCTAAGAAATCAGAAAATATGCTCAACATGCACCGTTGGAAGGTACCACGGGCATTGCAGAGGCCGAAGGGCATCCGTCTGTAAGCAAAGGTGCCGAAGGGACATGTAAATGTGGTCTTCTCTTGATCCTCTGGTGCAATGTGGATCTGGAAGTATCTAGTGTAGCCATCCAAAAAGCAATAATAGGACTTACCAGCCAACCGTTCCAACATTTGATCAATGAACGGAAGGGGGTAATGATCCTTCCGAGTGGCTTGGTTGAGACGTCTGTAGTCAATGTAAACTCTCCAACTATTCTGCACTCGGGTTGGAATGAGCTCATTCTTCTGGTTGGCCACAACAGTAACTCCAGATTTCTTTGGAACTACTTGCACCGGTCATACCCACTTGCTGTCAGAGATGGGATAGATAATGCCAGCCTGCAGTAGCTTGGTCACCTCTTTTTTCACCACATCTAGAATGAGAGGATTCAGTCTCCTCTGGGGTTGTCTCACTGGTTTAGTTTCCTCCTCAAGTAATATCCTATGCATGCATGTGGAGGGGTTAATACCAGGAATATCTGCAAGTGTCCAACCAATTGCCCTTTTATGTTGCTTCAAAACTTCCAATAATCTGGTTTCTTGCTCAGGTTGGAGGTGTTTGGCTACTATCACCGGGAGCCTCTCATCCTCCTCCAAGAATGCATACTTCAAATGCTCGGGCAGGGGCTTAAGTTCAATGGAGAGTGGTTGCTGGACTGACGGTACTAGTTTTGGAACTGAAACTAAATCTGCTAAATTCTCAGTAGTTGCACTTGCTGCACTTGTACCTGCAAGCTGTGCACTGATCAATCAATTTGAGACACTTATTTTAGCTTTGTATTAGGCTTCATTAGATGTTTATTGTGCCCAATATTAGTATTTTAGGTGAGTTTAATGTTGTTGGGCTTCATTGGGTTTTAATGTAAATGTTGGATAATTTTCGGATTTTGATGCCTTTTGACCTTTCTTCCTTGCTTAGGCCATAACTTGGGAATCAGTGATCCAATTGAGGTGATCCTGGTGTCTTTGGAAAGCTAAGACAAGGATCTACAAGTTTCATGAAGAACTAAAGAGCTAGATCGGGCTGCTAAGGGCCTAAAATAGCCTTGCAATACAGAGTGAGTTTGCTATCACGGAACCATCTGGGCAGTATGTACATATTGGATTATATAGTGGGTTATAGGCCTCCTCTTGGGCTGAAACTTGGTCACTTGAAAGATAAGACCCATATCTCCAACTTCACTGAAGACCATTTTGTCAATAGATGTCATTTTAGGCATGCTTCTGAAGCTACAAGTTGGTCTGAAGTTGGAAACACGTTCTTCCAACCTAACTTGAGGTAGGTGCAGTGTTTTTGGCATTTCTGGAGTTCTAAAAGTCCAAATGACATGATTCAAATTGGAGATTTTCAAGGAGACAACTGGCTACAACTTTGATGAAGACATCCAAGCCAAAATGCACCGTCTAGGTGATGTATTTGAAGCCAGAAGTCGGATAAGAGTTGTTGACTAAAAGCCACCAACCATACACCAACCCACCTACCATGCACCAACCCACCAACCATGCATCAAGCTTCCATTTTTGACAATTTTCATATTCTTATAGCTTGAATTCAGATTATGTACATGTACAAATTGGCTTCTAGGATTAGTATAAATAGACCCAACCTCTTTGTATTAGAGGCATTCAATTTGGAAGTAATTTTCAAGAAAGTTTAAGTATTTGTGAGAGTTTTCTTTCTCTTCTTCTCCATTCTCTTTGTAATTTCGTTTTTGTTCTTTAAATTCTGAGTTCTTCCTTCCCATCCATGGAAGGCTAGGCTCTCATAATCAATCCAAGGGATTAGCCATCTTGTTGTTTAATTTGGAGATCTTGTTTTGCTTGTTCATATTGCTTAATTGTTATTCAAGTTTCTCTTCTTCCTCTTTTGATTTTTTATCTAGATTAAATTGCTTAATTTGATTTAGATGTTGATGTGGTAATAGCTTTATTATCATGTATTCAAAGAGGATCATAAAGATTAAACAATATATTAAAGCTTTTTGATAGATTGTTTAACTTGGTTAAATTCTAGATCTTAAGTTAATCTATGTTGGATGGTGCTTACTTTATCTAACCTTGGTTAATCAAATCCTAGATGCTTATCTAGTAAAGAATTCTTGGATCATGTTAACGCTTCTTGATGTGATCTAAGGCCAAGAACATGGTTAGCAATTAAGTGAATTCCTTGTGATCAATGATGAGTTAAACTCAAGATCGGTAAATTTCCTTGGATTGGTTGTTTCTTTAGATTTGTTTACAACTTTGAATCTCCTACTTTTATTAATCTTGTTAATCAACAACAAAACCCACCCTCTTTTCTAATTATCTTGATCTAATTAAATCTTTGTTTTTGGATCCTTGAGAGACGATTCGGTTCATTCTCTATACTACAAATTAGTTTGTGAACCGGTTATTTTATTTGATAGGTCTCGACAACCTCTTGTCAAATTTGGCGCCGTTGCCGGGGATCCAAGGCAACTATTTGATCATTTCAAGATCCCATCTAACTCTAACAAATGTGTTTGTTTTGTTTTTGAAGCTTTTTCAAGTGGGATTCGGCTGAAATTGGATAAAGGGCATTGTGTCAAGAATTTCGGTTCGGGCATCTCTGATTAATCTGAATTTTGGTACACAAGTGGAAAATATTATTCTGAGAAAGGCTCACTAGTTACAATGAGGTCACCCTTATTTTTGCCAAATTCCATCTTTTAGACCACTTTTTCAATTTTTTAATATATTTTATTATTTTGTTGGATATCATTTGTGTGTAGATTTTATCCTGTGGTGGTTCCATAATTTTTAAAATTCATTTGATACTGTTTTTTATTTTTGTTTAATTTTTTGGAGTATTTTTTTAGGAATTTTTAGTGTTTTAGTTGTTATTGCTTTTCTAATACCTTCTTATGAACTCGCATCTTTGTATGACTAGATCTCGATCCTCGGTACCTTGCATTCATTTGATCCACGAAATTGATAGAACATTTCATCCACTTCATAGACGTCATAGGACTGGTACTAGCATTCATAGAGCGAATAGAATTACTTACGGAATTGGACTTGAACTTGACATTGCACCTAATCTTGTTGACTCTTTTAATCCTGTTGAGTGCATACATTAGTACTTCAAAGGTCTCGACATCGAAGTCTGTTGATTTTACTATGGCCGACTATAACAATAGGACCCTTAAGGAATTGGTCACTTTGATGTGAATTATCAACCTTTGTGCATTCAATATCTTGAACTTAATGTTGATTTTGAGTTGAAATCTAGATTGATACACTTGCTGCCCAAGTTTCATGGTCTTGCAGGTGAAGATCCACATAAGCATTTGAAGGAGTTCCATGTTGTCTGCTCCACCATGAAACCTCATGGAATAGCTGAAGATCACATCAAGTTAAGGGCCTTTCCTTTCTCTTTGGATGGTCTTTGCTAAGGATTGGTTGTATTACTTACAACCTCGCCGCCATCACTTCTTGGAATGACATGAAAAGATTATTTACGGAGAAGTTCTTTCTCGCATCAAGAAGCTGCTGCAATAAGGAAAGATATTTGTGGCATAAGGCAAATCAGTGGTGAAACTCTCCATGAGTATTGGGAGAGATTCAAGAAATTGTGCTCAAGCTGCCCACACCATCAAATTAGTGATCAACTGCTGATCCAATACTTCTATGAAGGATTGATGCCAATGGAAAGGAGTATGATTGATGCTGCAAGTGGTGGAGCATTGGTAGATAAAACTCCAACTGCTGCCAGAAACTTAATTGCAAACATGGCAGCAAATTCTCAGCAATTTGGTACTCGAATGGGTGCTGCAACCAGAGTAGTCAATGAAGTTAATACCTCTTCACATGCTGATCCACAAAGGGTGGAACATAGATTGGATGAGCTCACTTCTTTGGTTTGACAGATGGCAATAGGACAACACGAACCACGTGTGCAAACCCCTGCAAGAGTTTATAGCATATGTTCTAGTTCCTCTCATCCCACAGATGCGTGCCCCACATTGCAAGATGATTATGAGTTTCAAGACCAATTTGTGGCTGCAGCTGGTATATTTCCTGGGAAACCACAATTCCATCAGCAGCAACAACAGAAATATGATCCATTCTCCAAAACTTACAACCCTGGCTAGAGGGACCATCCCAATCTGAGATATGGGAATGCATCAAATCAGCAGCCACCAAACCAGTATAGACCACCATTCCAGCAGCAAGCAAGGACAAATCAGTTTCAGCCACATGCTGGACCAAGTAGACCACCATTCCAAAGAAGAAGGTCCGGTAGCCACAAAATCTGAGCCCTCATTGGAGGATTTGGTGAAACAGTTGGCCACCAATAACATCCAGTTTCAACAGAGAACTGAAACCACCATTCAGAACTTGGAGACTCAAATTGGCCAACTTGCCACATCAATTCATGAATTAAAGTCACAGGGTTCTGGCCAATTACCCTCTCAAACCACTCCAAACCCTAGAGGCAATGTTAGTGCTATAGCTTTACGCAGTGGTAAGCAAATCAATGGACCAAAGGCACGTGATAATTCCAGATTCTACCCTTGACCAAGAGAAACAAGATTCTACAAAGCAACTTCAAGTTCGCGGCTAATTCAGAATCTTGTAGCAAATTCAAGACAAATGATCCTACAAATGCCCAAGCAGAAACCTGGATCAAATCAGCAGCTGATGAAAATTCAAGACAAAGATAAAGTGAACATCCAAAAAGTCGAGTTCCAACATTCCTCTTCCTTTTCCCAACCGAATGATACAAAATGAGGCATATGGTTGAAACCGACTTGGATAAGGAAATTATGGAGACTTTTCGAAGGTTGAGGTGAATATACCTCTCTTGGAGGCAATTAAACAAATCCCCAAGTATGCCAAGTTCTTGAAAGAAATGTGCACCCATAAGAGGAAGCTAAAGGGCACTCGAAAAAGTGAGTATGGGGAGAAATGTCTCGCTTTGATTCAGCCCAACCCGCCTCCCAAATGCAAGGATCCAGGCACTTTTACCATCCCTTGCACCATAGGGCACCAACAGTTCACTCATGCCTTGCTAGACTTGGGAGCCTCCATCAATGTAATGCCAAAGTCGGTTACACTTCCTTGCATATGGGAGAGCTAAAGCCCACCGGCATTGTCATTCGGGCTTAGCAAACCGAGCACCGCACAACCCGCAGGAGTGTTGGAGGACGTTACGGTTCGGTACATAATTTAATATTCTACTGATTTTTATGGGTTGAATATGGAAGATGAATCTGCCTCTTCCCCACCCCCATTGATCTTAGGTAGGCCATTTTTGAAAACTGCTAAAACTAAGATTGATGTGCATGCTGGTACCCTTTCCATGGAATTTGGTGATGATGTCATTTAGTTTAACATTTTTGATGCCATGAAATACCCTTTAGAGGATCATTCTGTTTTTCATTTTGATGTCATTGATTTACTGGTTGATGATATGCATGCTGATATGTTGGCAGAGTTTCCTGAAATTGTAGGATACACTGATAGCATAGCTTGTGATACTTGTTCTGCCTGCTTCGGACTTTTTGGTTGTAAACCCACTGCAATGTGTGCAGCCTGTGCTGAGATTTCTACATACTTATCATGTGCTGTTGTTAATTCTGCTGAAATTGATGATTTTGTTTCTGTTATTAATGGCAATGATGTTGTTATTAATGATGTTATCATTCATCCTGCTGCTAAGTGTGATTCTTTTGATTCCATAGGATATGATGATGTTGTTTTGCAAGATTGTGCACAGCTTGCAGGTACAGGTGCAACTGCTGAGAATTTAGCAGATTTAGTTTCGGTTCCAAAACTAGTACCATCAGTCCAGCAACCACCCTCCATTGAACTTAAGCCCTTGCCCGAGCATTTGAAGTATGCATTCTTGGAAAAGGATGAGAAGCTCCCAGTGATAATGGCTAAACACCTCCAACCTGAGCAAGAAACCAGATTATTGGAAGTCTTGAAGCAACACAAAAGGGCAATTGGTTGGACACTTGCAGACATCCCTGGTATTAACCCCTCCACATGCATGCACAAGATATTACTTGAGGAGGAAACTAAACCAGTGAGACAACCCCAGAGGAGACTGAATCCTCTCATTCTAGATGTGGTGAAAAAAGAAGTGACCAAGCTACTACAGGCTGGCATTATCTATCCCATTTCTGACAGCAAGTGGGTGAGCCCGGTGCAAGTAGTTCCAAAGAAATCCGGGGTGACTGTCGTGGCCAACAAGAAGAATGAGCTCATTCCAACCCGAGTGCAGAATAGCTGGAGAGTCTGCATTGACTACAGACGTCTCAACCAAGCCACTCGGAAAGATCATTACCCCCTTCCGTTCATTGATCGAGATCGGAACGGTTGGTGGTAAGTCCCATTCTTCGCTTTTTAGATGGCTACCTTTGGATACTTCCAAATCCACATTGCACTGGAGGATCAGGAGAAGACCACATTTACTTGTCCCTTCGGCACCTTTGCTTACAGACGGATGCCCTTCGGCCTCTGCAATGCCCCTGGTACCTTCCAGCGATGCATGGTGAGCATATTTTCTAATTTCTTAGAGGAGTGCATGGAGGTATTTATGGATGACTTCACTGTCTATGGTTCTTCTTTTGATTCATGTTTAGCTAGCCTATCTAGAGTACTGCAAAGATGCATTGAGACTAACCTTGTGCTAAATTTTGAGAAATGCCATTTTATGGTAGAACAGGGTATAGTTTTAGGCCATGTAGTATCCAGTAAGGGCATTGAGGTAGATCCTGCCAAGATTGATGTAATTACTTGTTTATCTTACCCCACATATGTGCGGGAAGTGCGTTCTTTTCTTGGTCATGCAGGTTTCTACAGGCGCTTCATTGCCGACTTCAGCAAGATTGCTCTTCCACTTTCCCACTTACTGCAGAAAGATGTAGAGTTTAATTTTGATGATAAGTGCAAGGCAGCTTTCAACCACTTGAAGCAGGCGTTGACCAGTACCCCCATCATCCAGCCACCTGACTGGACATTGCCATTTTAGTTAATGTGTGATGCTTCTAACTATGCAGTAGGAGCAGTCTTGGCACAGAGAGTGGAGAAAGCTTCTCATGTGATATACTATGCTTCAAGAATTCTAGATGCTGCTCAGGCCAACTATACCACAACCGAAAAAGAACTTTTAGCCATTGTTTTTGCTTTGGATAAGTTTAGATCATATTTGCTTGGTTCTAAGGTTGTTGTGTTTGCGATCATGCGACTACGAAGTTCCTTTTGAAGAAGCCAGAGGCAAAGCCCCGACTAATAAGATGGATGCTCTTGCTCCAAGAGTTTCACATAGAGATCCGTGACAAGAGTGGAGCAGAGAACCTAGTGGCGAGATCATTTGAGCCGCATTGAAAGGGCTTGAGATCCCTTCCCTGTACGGGACTCCTTCCCAGATGAGCAGCTTATGCAGTTGCAAGGTAAGAACACCTTCCCTTGGTTTGCTGAGATGGTGAATTTCTTGGTTGCTACAGTTTTCCCTCACATTTCACTCGTGCACAAATTTATAAACTTAAGAGTGAATCAAAATATTATGTGTGGGATGATCCATATCTGTGGCGATTTTGTAGTGACCAAATTATTAGGCGATGTGTGCCTAATCAAGAGTTTCATTCTGTTCTTAGCTTTTGTCATGCATTTGCATGTGGTGGACATTTTGGGCCTCAACGCACAGCTAGGAAAGTTTTAGACTCTGGTTTATATTGGCCTACCTTGTTTCATGATGCATATTTGTTCTGTAAGTCTTGTGAGCGATTAATGGTCGAGAACAGGGAACATTTCTCGCAGGAATGAGATGCCCCAAAGAACCTCATCTTGTATTGTGAAATCTTTGATGTATGGGGTATTGATTTCATGGGACCTTTTCCTGTTTCCTTTGGTTATGTTTACATTTTGCTAGCTGTTGATTATGTAACAAAATGGGTGGAGGCTAAAGCCACTCGGACTGATGATTCCAAAGTTGTTGTGGATTTTGTTAGATCACAGATTTTCTGCAGGTTTGGAATCCCGAGAGCTATCATCGGTGATCAAGGCACCCATTTCTCAGAATCGAGCATGGAGGGATTGATGAGGAAATATGGCGTGTTGCATAAAGTTTCTACACCTTACCATCCTCAGACCAATGGTCAAGCCGAGATCTCCAATAGAGAGATCAAGCGCATACTTGAAAAAACAGTCCAACCTAATCGGAAGGATTGGAGCATGAGGCTTGAGGATGCTCTTTGGGCTTACCGGACTGCTTACAAAACTCCAATCGGGATGTCTCCATATCGGATAGTCTATGGTAAGGCATGCCACTTGCCAGTAGAAATTGAGCACAAAGCATATTGGGCTGTGAAGCAATGCAACATGAATTTGGCCGGAGCTGGCATAGAGCGGAAGTTGCAGTTACAGGAATTGGAAGAGATCCACCTAGATGCCTATGAGAGCTCCCGACTCTACAAAGAAAAGACCAAAGCCTTCCATGATAAGTTTATTCTTCGGAAGGAGTTTTCAGTTGGGCAAAAAGTTCTCTTGTTTAATTCTCGCCTTAAGTTGATGCCTGGTAAATTAAGGTCTAGGTGGGACAGTCCGTTTGTTGTCACTAACATTTTTCCTCATGGTGCAGTGGAAATTAAGAGTGAAGCCACCAACAAAGTGTTCAAAGTTAATGGTCACCGCCTCAAAAATTTTTATGAAGGAGCTCAAGCGAACCTCGTGGAGGAAGTTCAACTGCAGGATGCCCTCTACCATGATTGATCACTACTGTGTTGAAAAAAAAAAAAAGGAAGACAAAAAAAAAAAAGAAAAAGCCACGATTAATGTCAATTGCCAGAGATTGAATCATTATTGGGGAGGACCCATCGCTCGTGCAAAATCTTCAATCACGCTAGCTAAGGACATTAAAAGTAGCGCTTCTTGGGAGGCAACCCAAGTTTTCTAACTCTTTCATTTTCAACTTTGACTTATTTGCAATCACAGGAATCGAGACAGAAAATCGGTGCCAAGTGAGAAAATCTATCAGAGTTTGATTTTTCTGTCTTAATTTTGTTTATTTTTCGTTGACAAATGATTTTTCACCGGTTAAATGGCGGATAACGGTACTCCGTGAAAAAAAAAAATTTCGGTCCCTTCAGTTACCCACAAACACTGAAAATTGTATATAATTTTACTCAATTTGTTTTTCTTCTTTCTTTCTTTCAAAATGGATAATCAGCTTGTCAACCTCCGCAAGCGATTCCCTTCTCTCCCTCAAAATGCTTTAACTACCATTTATTGTGCAAGGTTTGAGAGGTTAAGGATGCTTATGCACAAAGGCATCCCTGTGGATATACGCTGGATAATCGAAGCAAAGGTCCGAATCACAGGGGAATTTTCTGATGCTCTTGTTTCATATATGCCAGGGCTAGGCAAAAGTTCATATGCAAAAAAGAGAAGAGCAAAAAGGTTACGAGTCTGCTATAAATGTGCAAGGTGGACTTGTAAGACAAAATGCAGATCAATTGGAATGGCGTCTGTAAATCGACTTGATAAAATTGACTTCATTAAGGATGGCATGAGTAAGGAGTCTTTAGATAACATTTTATTGACTCTTAAGATGCATCCTAGTGGAGATGTGCAAAGAGTACTTCTCGATTTATGGCCAATATTCCAAGATGAACATAAGCGTTATAGTCTCGGGAATCTGACTCAAAAAGACCCTGTTTGCCAATTTTTAAGAAAATTGGATGGGAAGTCGTCCATCGGCCCATAAAGAGCATTCAAGCCGTTACTGGACGTAAAACCAGAAGAAAATGTGAGCCATAATCACGCCTCCTGTAAGTATTTTTTTTTATTATTTATTATTTATTTTTCTTCTTGTTTATTAAAAAAAATTCAAAAAAAAAAAAAAAAAAAAAAAATTTAGCCGTATTTTTTTTGAATTATGCATTGCGTATTTTCAAACTTCTTCTGACACATATAGATTAGTCTTTTATCCATGTCATATAGCTATTATCATTGCTGTGCTTATTTTTCAAACTTACCTAACACACTGATCTACCCCTCCTTTATAGGTGTAATTATTACCTTTGAGTTTTGATGCCTTTAAATATTGCACTTTGCTCTCTTCAGATCATTGATAAGGTGAGAGTACAAAAAAAAACAAAGAGAAAAAAAAAATGGAAGTCACTTCAGTTCGTCGGATCAAGAGTGTTTGTGTCTTTTGTGGATCTAATCCTGGTAAAGATAAAGAGTTTGTAAATATTGCACACCATCTTGGTCGAGTGCTAGCTGAGAGACAAATCCATTTAGTTTATGGAGGAGGTAGTCTTGGGTTAATGGGTTGTGTAGCAACTGCTGCACATTTAGGAGGTGGCAAAGTCCTTGGTGTCATTCCCAGTCCTTTATCTACTAGTAAGCCCATTGGAAAAACATTAGGGGATGAAGTAATGGTATTTTGCATGCACCAACGCATGAACATTATGATAGCAAATGCTGATGCCTTTATTGCCCTACCTGGTGGTTTTGAAACTTTGGAAGAACTCTTTCAAATTACATCCTGGTCACAACAGAACTTTCACCAAAAACCCATAGGTATATTAAATGTTAATGGTTTTTATGACAGTTTGTTTTGTTTTCTTGATCATGCTGTAGAAAAAACGTTCATCTCACAAGCGACACGTCAAAGTCTTGTAACTGCTGCAACTCCTGAACAATTGCTCGATCAACTCAATGCATTTATACCACAACATGATCCAGCAATGGCTCCACTGAATTGGGAACAAGGCAGCAGCAGCAAAAAGCAAAAACTTGATTTGACTTTGTCTTTGTGAATTTTTGTTTTCTCTTATGGTTTTAGTTTTTTGTAATTTTTCTTATTTCAGGCCCGATTTGCAGTTTTCTGGTAAGACCTTCTACACTCTACCTATCTTTATTTTGACATTGGGGACAATGTCTTTAATTAGTTGGGGGGAGGGATAGTTGACATTACCATGTACATAGTTTAGTTAAAAAAAAAAGCTAATCTTTATTGTTACTAAGTTTTTAGATGTATGATGGCAGAGTAAGGAGTAGTTTTGCTCTTGAGACGCATCTTAACTTGCATTTCATAATAGGTCTTAAATCATCTTTGTTCTTGTATATATTTAAAAAAAAAAAAAACACACACGCACACACACAATTTTGATCTTTTCAATTGATATTGATACAAGCATGTGTTGAATCTGAGCTTAATTGATGATAAAAGTATGCAAAACAGTTTATAGTTGAATCATTTTCATGATATACATGTGTATATGATTGTGGATATTAGGAAGAAGGCATGGTTGAATTGAGTGAATGTTCCATACCTTTGTGAGTTTTGGGCTTTTCCAAGTTTGATACTTACACTTGGTTATTTTCTTTCATGAGTGATGTCAATTATGAATTTATTTTCTAGAACTTGCATTGAATCGATTTGAGATTACATTGGTCTGTATGTTGCATGAAAATGACAGAGGCATTTTTTCTTGACTTAGCTGTTTGGGCCAAATAAACCTACCTTGCATTTATTCAAATATTAACTCCCTCTGAGCCTATTTGCCTATTCTTTGTTCTTAGCTCATTACAAGCTTTGAGTGAAAAATCATGTTTTACCTTACCTTAGGGAATGGGAGAGCATTGATTTTCTTATTGGAGAAGTTCTTTTACTTGCAATGATTTAAGTGTGAGGGAATTGGTGTGCTAATACGAAATGCTTGGTACAAAAAAAAAAACAAAAAAAAATAAAAAAATAAAAAATA
Source organism: Styphnolobium japonicum (assembly GCA_023212625.1). NCBI lineage: Eukaryota > Viridiplantae > Streptophyta > Magnoliopsida > Fabales > Fabaceae > Styphnolobium > Styphnolobium japonicum. Next base: position 18,589,958 of record JALBWW010000005.1, read on the forward strand.
AAAAAATAAAAAAATAAAAAATAAAAAATAAAAGAATAGATAAAGGAAGGAATGTGTGAAGAAAATGAGCATTTTATGGTTTTGGGTAAAAATTTTATTCTTTCTACTTGAATTACTCCTCAATGCTCTTTTATTCTCTTTGGTTTTAACCTACTATTATCCATATTGTTCCCTTCCATCACCTTATAAGTTCCATTACAACCTTTTTGAAAGACCTCTTGATTTTTGCAATTTATTTGATCTAAGTAGTGGAGAATTGATGTATATGCAAGCCTATGGTAAAATACTTTCATAATTTGACTGAGTTGAGCGTAAACAGTTAACCTAAACACCTTGTGCGATTTGAGTGTTACTTTTGAAGAATTTTACTCAATCTGAACATGCTTATTTCTGATTAAAGCATGATTATGCTATACTTTATTCTCAATTAGTTTGATTCAACTATTCTTTGTTAAGCATACTTGACTTATTAATTATGGTTTATATTTGATACAATGTTTGTATTTAAAAATTAGTTGAATCGATTAAATAAAATATTACATGTTTGTGGGTATCATCCTGGTAAACCCTCACGAGACTATAACTCGTCCACTAGGGACACCTAGGGGTTTAAAGGCTTGTGGCACATGCTAAGTGCCATCGTGTTTTCCTACGAAAATGGATTAGATTAGGTATAATCAGTTTTTTATGTTTTTAGTTTAATAATATGATGTTTCTTGTTTTTCTTTAGTTTTGTTTTTATGTGTTTTGCCCAGGAGTGCAAAAGCTTAAGTGTGGGGGAATTTGATCAATCAATTTGAGACACTTATTTTAGCTTTGTATTAGGCTTCATTAGATGTTTATTGTGCCCAATATTAGTATTTTAGATGAGTTTAATGTTGTTGGGCTTCATTGGGTTTTAATGTAAATGTTGGATAATTTTCGGATTTTGATGCATTTTGACCTTTCTTCCTTGGTTAGGCCATAACTTGGGACTTGGTGATCCAATTGAGGTGATCTTGGTGTCTTTGGAAAGCTAAGACAAGGATCTACAAGTTTCATGAAGAACTCAAGAGCTGGATCGGGCTGCTAAGGGCCTAAAATAGCCTTGCAATACAGAGTGAGTTTGCTGTCACGGAACCATCTGGGCAGTATGCACATATTGTACTATATAGTAGGTTATAGGCCTCCTCTTGGGCTGAAACTTGGTCACTTGAAAGATAAGACCCATATCTCCAACTTCACTGAAGACCATTTTGTCATTAGATGTCGTTTTAGGCATGCTTCTGAAGCTACAAGTTGGTCTGAAGTTGGAAATACGTTCTTCCAACCTAACTTGAAGTAGGTGCAGTGTTTTTGGCATTTCTGGAGTTCTAAAAGTCCAAATGACATGATTCAAATTGGAGATTTTCAAGGAGACAACTGGCTACAACTTTGATGAAGACATCTAAGCCAAAATACACCGTCTAGGTGATGAATTTGAAGCCAGAAGTCGGATAAGAGTTGTTGACTAAAAGCCACCAACCATACACCAACCCACCTACCATGCACCAACCCACCAACCATGCATCAAGCTTCCATTTTTGACAATTTTCATATTCTTATAGCTTGTATTCAGATTATGTACATGTACAAATTGGCTTCTAGGATTAGTATAAATAGACCCAACCTCGTTGTATTAGAGGCATTCAATTTGGAAGTAATTTTCAAGAAAGTTTAAGTATTTGTGAGAGTTTTCTTTCTCTTCTTCTCCATTCTCTTTGCAATTTCGTTTTTGTTCTTTAAATTCTGAGTTCTTCCTTCCCATCCATGGAAGGCTAGGCTCTCATAATCAATCCAAGGGATTAGCCATCTTGTTGTTTAATTTGGAGATCTTGTTTTGCTTGTTCATATTGCTTAATTGTTATTCAAGTTTCTCTTCTTCCTCTTTTGATTTTTATCTAGATTAAATTGCTTAATTTGATTTAGATGTTGATGTGGTAATAGCTTTATTATCATGTATTCAAAGAGGATCATAAAGATTAAACAATATATTAAAGCTTTTTGATAGATTGTTTAGCTTGTTTAAATTCTAGATCTTAAGTTAATCTATGTTGGATGGTGCTTACTTTATCTAACCTTGGTTAATCAAATCCTAGATGCTTATCTAGTAAAGAATTCTTGGATCATGTTAAGGCTTCTTGATGTGATCTAAGGCCAAGAACATGGTTAGCAATTAAGTGAATTCCTTGTGATCAATGATGAGTTAAACTCAAGATCGGTAAATTTCCTTGGATTGGTTGTTTCTTTAGATTTGTTTACAACTTTGAATCTCCTACTTTTATTAATCTTGTTAATCAACAACAAAACCCCCCTCTTTTCTAATTATCTTGATCTAATTAAATCTTTGTTTTTGGATCCTTGAGAGACGATTCGGTTCATTCTCTATACTACAAATTAGAAAATGGGGGTTTTGTTGTTGATTAACAAGATTAATAAAAGTATGAGACTTAAAGTTGTAACAAATCTAAAGAAATAACCAATCCAAGGAAATTTACCGATCTTGAGTTTAACTCATCATTGATCACAAGGAATTCACTTAATTGCTAACCATGTTCTTGGCCTTAGATCACATCAAGAAGCCTTAACATGATCCAAGAATTCTCTACTAGATAAGCATCTAGGATTTGATTAACCAAGGTTAGATAAAGTAAGCACCATCCAACATAGATTAACTTAAGATCTAGAATTTAACCAAGCTAAACAATCTATCAAAAAGCTTTAATATATTGTTTAATCTTTGTGATCCTCTTTGAATACATGGTAATAAAGCTATTATCACATCAACATCTAAATCAAATTAAGCAATTTAATCTAGATAAAAATCGAAAGAGGAAGAAGAGAAACTTGAATAACAATTAAGCAATATGAACAAGCGAAACAAGATCTCCAAATTAAACATCAAGATGGCTAATCCCTTGGATTGATTATGAGAGCCTAGCCTTCCATGGATGGGAAGGAAGAACTCAGAAATTAAAGAACAAAAACAAAATTGTAAAGAGAATGGAGAAGAAGAGAAAGAAAACTCTCACAAATACTCAAACTTTCTTGAAACTTACTTAAAATTGAATGATTCTAATACAAAGAGGTTGGCTCTATTTATACTAATCATAGAAGCCAATTTGTACATGTACATAATCTGAATACAAGCTATAAAAATATGAAAATTGTCAAATATGGAAGCTTGATGCATGGTTGGTGGGTTGGTGTATGGTTGGTGGCTTTTAGTCAACAACTCTTATCTGACTTCTAGCTTCATTTTCATCACCTAGACGGAGCATTTTGGCTTGGAGGTCCTCATGAAAGTTGTAGCCAGTTGTCTCCTTGAAATTTTGCAATTTGAATCATACCATTTGGACATTTAGAACTCCAGATATGCCAAAAGCACTGAACCTACCTCATGTTAGATTGGCAGAACGTGTTTCCAAATTCAAACCAACTTGTAGCTTCATTATCATGCCTAAAACGACATCTATTGACTAAATGGTCTTCAGTGAAGTTTGAGATATGGGTCTTATCTTTCCAATGGCCAAGTTTCAGCCCAAAAGGAGGCCTATAACTCACTATGTAGTCCAATATGTGCACACTGCCCAGATTTTCCTGATAGCACACCCACTCTGTATTGCAGGGATGTTTTGGACCCTTAGAAGTATGATCCAGCTCTTGAGTTTTTCATGAAACTTGTTGAACATTGTCTTAGCTTTCCAAAGACACCAAGATCACCTCAATTGGAACACCGAGTCCCAAGTTATGGCCTAACCAAGGAAGAAAGGTCAAAATCCATCAAAATCCGAAAATTATCCAATATTTACATTAAAACCCAATGAAGCCCAACAACATTAAGCTCATCTAAAATACTAATATTGGGCACAATAAACATCAAATAAAGCCTAATACAAAGCCAATATATGTGTCTCAAATTGATTGATCAGTTATCAACCTCCATAGGTGCCTGGCGAATATCTATTGACTCTCTCATACAGTGTCTAACTCATTCCAAATATCATTCTCTTGGCATAGAAGTTCTTTTAATCCACGTTAAACCAAAAAGGAACAAATGGGCTTTCAAATCTAGAACCATAATAGCTTCAGTCTTCAACCTCCATAGGTGCATGGCGAACATCTATTGACTCTCTCATACATTCTATTACTCATTCCAATCATGAAATTATCATTCAATTGGCCTAGAAGTTCTTTTAATCCATGATCAACGGAAGGAACAAATGGGTTACAACTAGGGGTGTTCATAACCGAACCAAACCGATCAAAACCGAAAAAACCGAACCGAAAAACCGAAAACCGAACAAAACCGATTAATTTTGGTTTTGTTTGGTTTTGTTTTATGAAAACCGATTGGTTTGGTTCGGTTTTCAGTTTTCATTTATGAAACCGAACCAAACCAAACCAAACCGAATTCATATAATTATCTATATATTTTTTATAATTTACATACTTATAAATGATTATATTTAAATTTTTGGTTGTTTCTATAAATATTTTAGGCTTATTTATTATTTATAATTATGTAATGATGTTTTTATTAGGATTTTATACCAACTTTTTTTTAATTGGTCCATAACAAGAACAAAATAATGATGTGTATGAATTTTTTTAAGAAAAAAATATTTAGTGAAAAATCGATTGGACTGAACCGAACCAAACCGATTATAATTGGTTCGGTTCGGTTCGGTTCTCCAATTTTAAAAAAACCGATTGGTTCTTAATATAGAAAAACCGATTGGTTTGGTTCGGATGACTTTTCCCTCCAAAACCGAACCAATCCAAACCGCGAACACCCCTAGTTACAACTCTTAAACCATGATAGCATGAGTCTTCAACCTCCTTAGGTGCTTGGCGAGCATCTATTGACTCTCAAATTCATTCTATTACTCATTCCAATCATGAAATTATCATTCACTAGGCCTAGAAGTTCTTTTAATCCATGATAAACCGAAGGAACAAATGGGTTACAACTCTTAAACCATGATAGCATGAGTCTTCAACCTCCTTAGGTGCTTGGCGTGTAACACCCTCGGTAGGATATCACATTTAACGAAATATTAAATTAAGTTTAAAAATAATTTTATAATATCTGTACATAAAATATGAGTTCCAAAATTTCTTTTTGCGGATATAACATTAATCAAACAGAATAGTAATAATATACAAATTGGGATATGAATAATACGCATACTTTATATTACTTACTGTTTAAGTTTATCGGTAATACATAATACAAATCATAAGTACTGACAAGAAAATAAATAAACATACAATACTAATATTTTATTATTATCTGGCCACCAAAGTCTACCTACGGGGAAGGGTCCTCCTCCGGATCCTCCTCAGGATCTTCCTCCGGATCCTCTTCGGGATCTTCCTCCGGATCCTCTTCGGGATCTTCCTCCGGATCCTCTTCGGGATCTTCTTCTGGGTCCTCCTCCGATATGGGCCTTTCGGGTGCAAGCCATCCGAAGTTAGTAGGCCTCCTTACAGAAATTCTAGCAGTTTTACGCCCAGGAGCTCTAGCGGAAGAAACTTCAGAGTCTTCCTGGGGAGTATACTCAGTGCCAAAACCCCACAAATCCCTAATTGGCATAAACAGTTCTACAAAGCAAGTAATAGTAAATGAACTAATAGGATTCCCATGAAGGGTTCTACGAAGTGTGAGAGATATGTCTCCAACATACTCTACGCATTCCGTTTCTAAATGTACGTGCCACGCTTACGGACCTCCGTGGAATTGGACTTAGATGAATCCCAAGAATTCACGCTTGTCGCCCATCTTGGTCTTTATAACCAGATCACAAATATAATATAATAGAACGGGTGAGATTCTAATATCATCATAAACCAATCAAGCAGTATAGAAAAGATAGTACAACCAATCTACACAACATAATAACTATTTAACAGTTATACCTATTATCACATCAATGAGTAATCAAGTTTGACATAGACCAACATAAAGCAACAGTGTAACAACTGACTATGCACATACTCAATGATTGACCCCTACTCCATGGAGCTATACACGACAGTCGAAGAGAGTGATTGGGAGTACATGTTCCGTATCTCAATAGCCCCAAAAGTACAATATAATCTCAATTGCACAACTTGGCTCACGAGAACACTCTCCACCAATCGGGAATAGGATAGTGTCTGGTCGGGATCGTTCGGTGTGTTGCAATCATATTACCACGGCACAGCGGTGCTTCCAACTGGCCCCCTGTGGAGTTTCCGCACCCCGACGTCCCCAAGATCATTCATAGATCTTCACTACACAATTCGCACCCGTACTAAGGTGTAACTCAATCTCCTCGGCATTAAAGCCTTGACCACAAATCTTTACAGACTTTTCTTAATGCAACACACAAAATGCAATTTATTTATAAACAGAATAAAACAATCCCCTCGGGATTTCAAAATCACGTAACACTACAGTTACGGTTTTTCAAACATATAACCCTCCTGTTATAGTTTTTCTGTCATGTAACATTTCTGTTACGTTTTTCAGTCGCATAAAACTATTTTTCTGTTTTTCAAGTCGAGTAACTTAAAATTTAATATTTTTCAATCGCGTAAGACAAAATAATCATTTTTCAATCGCATAAAGCTTTTTCTGTAATTTCCTAATCGCGTAAGACATAAATATCATATTTTAATCGGTTTAGGCTTAAAGATTCACTTTTTAACAGCAAAAAGGTTTTCTGTAAATTCCAAATTGCGTAAAACATATTCTGTAGTTTTTAATTCATAAGACATAAATAAATCACTTTTTAACCACGAAAGGGTTTTCTGTAAACACCAAATCGGGTAAAGTGTTTTCTGCCCATTTTAATACATAAGGCATAAATGAATCACTTTTTAACCGCGAAAGGGTTTTCTTAAAACACCAATTCGGGTAAAGTGTTTTCTGTCCATTTTAATATATAAGGCATAAATAAATCACTTTTTAACCGCGAAAGGGTTTTCTGTAAACACTGAATCGAGTAAAGTGTTTTCTGTCCATTTTAATCGCGTAGAGCTTTAAAAATCGCGTGAAAGTGTTTTTCATAAAAACGAAGCTATTTTGAGCTTATTTAATTATTTCCCAATATATTAACATTATTATTGATAAAGATCAATTAAAACAGCATAAGTATAAATTAAAGCACTATTTCGGCTTTGTTTAATAATTTCACTCTTTTCTATTTATTTACAGAAATCATCAACTTAATTAAATATCCCCTAATTAATTAAGTTAAACAATTAATAAAATAAACTCCTTTGTAACTATAGAGTATTTAAAACGTTCAAAGGTCTTTGGACCAAAATCCATCATTTTTCCACCATGATTTCCATAACACCAACCAACCATATGTATGTCCAAGAAATATTATGCATCTAATATTACCATATATGCAATATTTCAAAGCCATAAAAACACATAGGCTAAATAAAGCATATAAACACTAAATACAACATATAAACACAAAACACAAATCATAAATCAAGAAACATAAAGCATAAACAATTTAAATATCAATTATAACTATTCACACGAAATTTTAAGAACATGAACCATAATCATATTTTCCTACCACAAGATTGGTTGATAAAGAAAACTCTCCCTTACCTTGGTTTAAAAATTCCTCAAGAGAACTTTGTGAAAGTTCTTAGTTCTTCCACCAACAAATATCCTTTTGATTCATCAACTTTGGGATTTCTCAAGAAAACCATTTTGAGAACAATTTCTTCTCAAGAAACTTTCTACACAAGATCTTCCTAAAATGATGTTTGGATTCTAAAACTATGGATGGAACTTGGATCACAAACTTTGAAAAGAAAACTCAAGGGCTTGGCCGTGGGATTTGAGAGAGAATGGAGAGGAAATGGTGAGGTTTTCAAGTGATGCTTGAATGCTTATTAATAGGCAAAGTTTAGGACAATTTGGTAATTAAAAAGTTTATAGATAATGACATTTTTATCCCTCCCCACTTGTTTGGCCACCCACCTTGAAGCTTGTAGAAGTTCGGAGAAGCTTGGAGAAGAATGTGTATTCTACGTATAAATACTAGTATATATTGTCAAATGAAAAATAAAATACGCCTAAATTTTGTTTCATGATAAAATCCCATAAAATGGAAAATTTCTAAATCTGTTCCCGGATTTGAGTTTCGTAAACTCTCCTACTCCTAATAAATGGTCAAAGCATTTATGGGTCAAAATTTTAAAATTATTATTTTATTATTCGAAATACCCCCGGTTTAACACATCAGGTCAGCAAAAACTAAAAATTCCCAAAAATAGAAAACTTAAGAATCTGGTCTTAAACCATGATAGCATGAGTCTTCAACCTCCTTAGGTACTTGGCGAACATCTATTGACTCTCTCATACTTTCTCTTGCCCAATCCATTCATGAAATTATCATTCACTTGTCCCAGATATTCTTTTAATCCATAATAAACCGAAAAGGAACAAATGGGCTAACAACTCTTAAACCATGATTGCTTGAGTCTTCAACCACCACAGGTACATGGCGAACATCTATTGACTCTCTTATACATTCTATTACTCATTCCTATCATGAAATTATCATTCACTAGGCCTAGAAGTTCTTTTAATCCATGATAAACCGAAGGAACAAATGGGTTACAACTCTTAAACCATGATAGCAAGAGTCTTCAACCTCCTTAGGTGCTTGGCGAACATCTATTGACTCTCTCATACTTTCTCTTCCTCATTCCATTCATGAAATTCTCATTCGCTTGTCCTAGATGTTCTTTTAATCCATAATAAACAGAAAAGGAACAAATGGGCATACAACTCTTAAACCATGATAGCTTGAGTCTTCAACCTCCATTGGTGCATGGTGAACATCTATTGACTCTCTCATACATTCTCTTACTCATACCTATCATGAAATTATCATTCAGTTGGCCTAGAAGTTCTTTTAATCCATGATAAAACGAACGAACAAATGGGCTTAAAAATCTAAAACCCAGATACCATGAGTCTTCAACCTCCTTTGGTGCTTGGCGAACATCTATTGACTCTCTCATACTTTCTCTTCCTCATTCCATTCATGAAATTCTCATTCACTTGTCCAAGATGTTCTTTTAATCCATAATAAACCGAAAAGGAACAAATGGGCTAATAACTCTTAAGCCATGTTTGCTTGAGTCTTCAACAACCATAGGTACATGGTGAACATCTATTGACTCTCTTATACATTCTATTACTCATTCCTATCATGAAATTATCATTGACTTGGCCTAGAAGTTCTTTTAATCCATGATAAAACGAAGGAACAAATGGGCTTACAAGTCCTTAACCCTGATAGCACGAGTCTTCAACCTCCTTTGGTGCATGGTGAACATCTATTGACTCTCATAAATTCTATTACTCATTCCAATCATGATATTATCATTCACTAGGCCTAGAAGTTCTTTTAATCTATGATAAACCGAAATGGAACAAATGGGCTTACAACTCTTAAACCATGATTGCTTGAGTCTTCAACCACCATCGGGGCAAGGCGACCATCTACTGACACACTCATACATTCGCTCACTCATTCCAATCTTAAAATTATCATTCACTTGGCCTAGAGGTTCTTTTGATCCATGATAAACCAAAAAGGAACAAATAGGCTTACAACTCTTAACCATAATTGCTTGGGTCTTGAACCTCTCTAGGTGCATGGAGTACATCTTTTGACTCTCTTATGCATTCTCTTACTAATTCCAATCATGAAATTATCATTCACTTAGCCTAGAAGTTCTTTTAATCCATGATAAATCGAAGGAACAAATGGGCTTACAACTATTAAACCATGATAGCATGAGTCTTCAACCTTCTTAGGTGCATTGCGAACATATATTGACTCTCTCATACATTCTATTACTCATTCCAATCATGAAATTATCATTCACTAGGCCTAGAAGTTCTTTTAATCCATGATAAACCGAAAAGGAACAAATGGGCTTACAACTCTTAAACCATGATAGCTTTAGTCTTCAACCACCATAGGTGCATGGCAAACATCTATTGACACTGTCATACATTCTCTCACTCATTCTAATCATGAAATTAACATTTACTTGGCCTAGAAGTTCTTTTAATCCAAGATAAACCGGAATGGAACAAATGGGCTAAAACTCTTAAAACATGATAGCTTGAGTCTTTGACCCCCATAGGTGCCTGGCGAGCATCAATTGACTCTCTTATACATTGTCTAACTCATTCCAATCATGAAATTATCATTCACATGGCCTAGAAGTTCTTTTAATCCAAGATAAACCTAAACGCAACAAATGGGCCAAAACTATTAAAACAAGATAGCTTGAGTCTCAACCTCCATAGGTGCCTGGCGAACATTTATTGACTCTCTCGTACATTGTGTAACTCATTCCAATCATGAAATTATCATTCACTTGGCATACAAGTTCTTTTAATCCACGTTAATCTGAAAAGGAACAAATGGGCTTACAATTCTTGAATGATAATAGCTATAGTCTTGAACCTCCAAAGGTACATGGGGAACATCTTTTGACTCCCTCAGACATTCTCTTACACATTCCAATCATGAAATGATCATTCACTTGGCTTAGAAGTTCTTTCAATCCATGATAAACTGAAAAGGAACAAATGGGCTTACAACTCTTAAACCATGATAGCATGAGTCTTCAACCTCCTTAGGTGCATGGCAAACATCTATTGACTCTCTCATACATTCTATTACTAATTCCAATCATGAAACTATCATTCACTAGGCCTAGAAGTCCTTTAATCCATGATAAACCGAAAAGGAACAAATGGGCTTACAACTCTTAAACAATGATAGCATAAGTCTTTAACCTCTATACGTGCATGGCGAACATGTATTGACTCTCTCATACATTCAATTACTCATTCCAATCATGAAATTATCATTCACTAGGCCTAGAAGTTCTTTTAATCCATGATAAACCGAAAAGGAACAAATGGGCTTACAACTCTTAAACCATGATAGCTTAAGTCGACAACCACCATAGGTGCATGGCGAAGATCTATTGACACTCTCATACATTCTCTTGCTCAATCTTATCATGAAATTATCATTCACTTGGCCTAGAAGTTCTTTTAATCCATGATAAACGGAAAAGGAACAAATGGGCTTACAACTCTTAAACCATGATTGCTTGAGTCTTCAACCTCCATAGGTGCCTGGCGAACATCTATTGCTTCTCTCATACTTTCTCTTACTCATTCTATTCATGAAATTATCATTCACTTGATCTAGAAGTTCTTTCACTCCATGATAAACCGAAAAGGATCAAATGGGCTTACAACACTTAAACCATGATTGCTTGAATCTTTAACCTCCATAGGTGCATGGTGAACATCTATTGACTCTCTCATACATTTTGTTACTCATTCCTATCATGAAATTATCATTCACTTGGCCTAGAAGTTCTTTTAATCCATGATAAACCGAAAAGGAACAAAAAGGGCTTACAACTCTTAAACCATGATAGCATGAGTCTTCAACCTCCTTAGACGCATGGCGAACATCTATTGACTTTCTCACACATTCTATTACTTATTCCAATCATGAAATTATCATTCACTTGGCATTGAAGTTCTTTTAATCCACGTTAAACCGAAAAGGAACAAATGGGCTTACAACTCTTAAACCATGATTGTAAGACCTAATAGTTACTATGTTATTTACCAACGATAAGTCTTACGTGGAATATATAAATATAGAAAATGCGGCAGCGTTTCCTTTATTTCTTGAACATTACCACAAAGTATAACATAAGCAGCGGATTTCCAACAACCATTTCAATCCAACCAGAGTACATATATTATATATATACACATACACATATATCATCAAGAGATCTCAGATCTCAACGAAAATATTATCAGAGTACACAATATTATACAAGTGTATTTTAAACACTATCCTGACTGAGCACACTAAACATATACAAAACCGAGTACATCAATAGTAGTATTCAGTTCCCTGTCATATCTACATCAGAATAACACACACTCTGTTATAGTTACATCACGGAACTTAACTCCACCAAAATACAAATCCCAAAATAAATCAACAGAATCCTCCGCACTTAACCCGTAGAGGGTCCGGGGTGTTCCTGCGAATCTGAGAAAGAGGTGGTGAGAACAACTTCCCAGTGAATATGAATAACATGCAGATAAAGTATATATGTAAGTAGAGAGCAAGTATAACACAATTCACAATATGTCAAGTAACACCAACCAACCAATGCAATGAATGAATGCACATGATGTTCACACCTTTTATTCACACTTTTTCTTTCTCCACTCCTCTTGTTGTGCACTAACCCCTTTCGGTTAGGCCCTCGCAATATGCATATGTAATGTGTTATGCCAATTCCGTTTCCTTCTAGCTAATAAGCTAGGCACCCCTCATTCTTGTACACTAACCCCTTTCGGTTAGGCCACCTCGCAATGCAATGCAAATAAGTATGCTATTTCATTTCCATCTAGCTCATCAGCTAGGCACCCCTCTGTCTTGTACACTAACCCTTTTTGGTTAGGCCATCTCGCTATGCAATGCAATGTTCTCATATTCATATCATTATCATTCATAATATCATTATAACATTACATGCAACCAACTTAAGCATATACAACACATAACCATTATACTCGATTCTATCAAACATTCTTACTTAGCTACACATCTCATCATAGTACTAAGTCATCCTTAATCCTAAACATAGCATATGATATCAACACCCTAGACATATGCACCACAACAACACCAACAGAGTCAACCACGGCCAGGGTGTGGTGGTAACCACGGCCACGGTTCAGAAAAACAGAAACTCAACAATTTATAAACAGAGACAACCACGGCCAGGGTGTGGTGGTAACCACGCCCGTGGTGGGTATTTCCAGAGCCAACCACGGCCAGCCCGTGGTGAAGGCCACGGCCGTGGTGTGGTATTTAAACATGAAACCAAACTTCCAGAGACAACCACGGCCAGACCGTGGTGGAGGCCACGCCCGTGGTTGGCCACGAGACACCATAATTCCATTTCCAGAGACAACCACGGCCAGGCCGTGGTGGTGACCACGCCCGTGGTTTGGAATCTGGGCAGGAATAGTGCCACGCCCAACTTCAAATCAAAACCATAATTTCCCCATGGGATCATGTCCTCAAATCCATCAAAATACATTAACCATATCATTCACTTTCATATACCTAAATCCTTTAAAACATGTAACAAAACACATCAACCTTAAGCATAGGTGAAAACCCTAGATTCAAGCTTAATCCTATATCATACACTTTCACTCTAAGAACATCATACAATAGCACAAGTAAATCCACACTCACCTTCAAATGCTCTAAACTTGATTCCAAGATGGGATTGGTAGTCAAGGCAACCTTCCCTTCAACTTCCTTCAAAACACTCAATCAAAACAACCGACTTTTAGACATGGGTGTTCTTGATTCTTGGAGATAAAAATGAGTTTCTCAAGAAACTAATACCATAGGATTGAAGAAGAGATCATAGTGATCAATAACCATCAAATAACCTAAGTCAAAAGGTGTATAAAAATACTTACTTTGGACCCTTGAACTCTTGAACAAGCTTAGCTATGGAATTTAGCAAATTTTGGAGAAGATGAGCCTTTGGCTCTCCCTAAGCTGGCCGGTCCACTTAAGCAAGAGGGAGGGGGTGTGAATTGTCCATTTTGCCCCTCACTCAAATGGAGAATCACAAATTTGCCACTGAGGGTGTAAAAAGGCTAAAATACCCTTGTGATTTCTAAGAATTCCCAATAGGTCCTAAAGAAAATTTAATTTACCAGTAGGTCCTGACTTGGCTAGAATAAATATAAGAGTTTAGACTCCACCTATCTCTTCCTTAGGTTCTACCGAGTTCACCAGTATAGCCAGAATCTCGAATTAATCATTCTAACTAAATATATTACCATTTCTGTAACAGAACATACAACTCATCCAGAGAATTTAACTAAGTCATAATATATGAAATTTAGGGATGTTACAATGATAACATGAGTCTTCAACCTCCTTAGGTGCATAGCGAACATCTATTGACTCTCTCATACATTCTATTACACATTCCTATCATGAAATTGTCATTCACTAGGCCTAAAAGTTATTTTAATCCATCATAAACCGAAAAGGAACAAATGGGCTTACAACTCTTAAACCATGATAGCTTAAGACGACAACCACCATAGGTGCATGGCAAAGATCTATTGACACTCTCATACATTGTCTTCATCAATCCTATCATGAAATTATCATTCACTTGGCCTAGAAGTTCTTTTAATCCATGATAAACCGAAAAGGAACAAATGGGCTTACAACTCTTAAACCATGAATGCTTGAGTGTTCAACCTCCATAGGTGCTTGGCGAACATCAATTGACTCTTTCATACTTTCTCTTACTCATTCAATTTATGAAATTATCATTCACTTGATCTGGAAGTTCTTTCACTCCATCATAAACCGAAAAGAAACAAATGGGCTTACAACTCTTAAACCATTATTGCTTGAGTCATCAACCTCCATAGGTGCTTGGCGAACATCTATTGACTCTCTCATACTTACTCTTACTCATTCTATTTATGAAATTATCATTCACTTGATCTGGAAGTTCTTTCACTCCATCATAAACCGAAAAGGATTAAATGGGCTTACAACTCTTAAACCATGATTGCTTGAGTCTTCAACCTCCATAGCTGCATGGTGACCTTCTATTGACTCTCTCATACATTCTGTTACTCATTCCTATCATGAAATCATCATTCACTTGGCCTAGAAGTTCTTTTAATCCATGATAAACCGAAAAGGAACAAATGGGCTTACAACTCTTAAACCATGATAGCATGAGTCTTCAACCTCCTTAGGTGCATGGCGAACATCTATTGACTCTCTCATACATTCAATTACTCATTCCAATCATGAAATTATCATTCACTAGGCATAGAAGTTCTTTTTATCCACATTAAACCGAAAAGGAAGAAATGGGCTTACAAATCTTGAACCATAATAGCATCAGTCTTCAACCTCCATAGGTGCATGACGAACATCTATTGACTCCCTCAGACATTCTCTTGCTCATTCCATTCATGAAATTATCATTCACTTGTCCTAGATGTTCTTTTAATCCATAATAAACCGAAAAGGAAACAATGGGCTTACAACTCATAAGCCATGATTGCTTGAGTCTTCAATAACCATAGGTACATGGCAAACATCTACTGAAACTCTCATACATTCTCTCACTCATTCCAATCTTAAAATTATCATTGACTTGGCCTAGAAGTTCTTTTAATCCATGATAAAACGACGGACAAATGGGCTTACAACTCTTAAACCATGATAGCATGAGTCTTCAACCTCCTTGGGTGCATGGCGATCATATATTGACTCTCTCATACATTCTATTACTCATTCCAATCATGATATTATCATTCACTAGGCGTAGAAGTTCTTTTAATCCCTGATAAACCGAAAAGGAACAAATGAGCTTTCAACTCTTAAGCCATGATTGCTTGAGTCTTCAACAACCATAGGTACATGGCGAACATCTATTGACTCTCTTATACATTCTATTACTCATTCCTATCATGAAATTATCATTGACTTGGCCTAGAAGTTCTTTTAATCCATGATAAAACGAAGGAACAAATGGGCTTACAAGTCCAAAACCCTGATAGCATGAGTCTTCAACCTCCTTTGGTGCATGGCGAACATCTATTGACTCTCATAAATTCTATTACTCATTCCAATCATGATATTATCATTCACTAGGCCTAGAAGTTCTTTTAATCCATGATAAACCGAAATGGAACAAATGAGGTTACAACTCTTAAACCATGATTGTTTGAGTCTTCTACCACCATCGGTGCAAGGCAAACATCTACTGACACACTCATACATTCTCTAACTCATTCCAATCCTAAAATTATCATTCACTTGGCCTAGATGTTCTTTTAATCCATGATAAACCGAAAAGGAACAAATAGGCTTACAACTCCTAACCATAATAGCTTGGGTCTTGAACCTCTCTAGGTGCATGGAGTACATCTTTTGACTCTCTCATGCATTCACTTACTCATTCCAATCATGAAATTATCATTCACTTAGCCTAGAAGTTCTTTTAATCCATGATAAACCGAAGGAACAAATGGGCTTACAACTCTTAAACCATGATAGCATGAGTCTTCAACCTCCTTAGGTGCATGGCGAACATATATTGACTCTCTCATACATTCTATTACTCATTCCAATCATGATATTATCATTCACTAGGCCTAGATGTTCTTTTGATCAATGATAAACCGAAAAGGAACAAATGGGCTAGCAACTTTTAAACCATGATGGCTTGAGTCTTCAACCACCATAGGTGCCTGGCTAGCATCTATTGACTATCTTCTACATTGTCTAACTCATTCCAATCATGAAATTATCATTCACATGGCCTAGAAGTTCTTTTAATCCAAGATAAACCGAAACGTAACAAATGGGCCAAAACTATTAAACCAAGATAGCTTGAGTCTCAACCTCCATAGGTGCCTGGCGAACATCTATTGACTCTCTCATACATTGTGTAACTCATTTCAATCATGAAATTATCATTCACATGGCATACAAGTTCTTTTAATCCACGTTAAACTAAAAAGGAACAAATGGGCTTACAAATCTTGAACGATAATAGCTACAGTCTTGAACCTCCATAGGTACATGGCGATTATCTATTGACTCCCTCAGACATTCTCTTACTCATTCCAATCATAAAGTGATCATTCACTTGGCCTAGAAGTTCTTTCAATCCATGATAAACTGAAGGAACAAATAGGCTTTCAACTCTTAAACCATGATAGCATGAGTCTTCAACCTCCTTAGGTGCATGGCGAACATATATTTACTCTCTCATACATTCTATTACTCATTCCAATCATGAAATTATCATTCACTAGGCCTAGAAGTTCTTTTGATCAATGATAAACCGAAAAGGAACAAATGGGCTAGCAACTCTTAAACCATGATTGCTTGAGTCTTCAACCACCATAGGTGAATGGCGAACATGTATTGACTCTCTCATACTTTCTCTTCCTCATTCCATTCATGAAATTATCATTCACTTGTCCTAGATGTTCTTTTAATCCATAATAAACCGAAAAGGAACAAATGGGCTTACAACTCTTAAACCATGATAGCTTGAGTCTTCAACCACCATTGGTGCATGGAGAACATCTATTAACTCTCTCATACTTTCTCTTGCTCATTCCATTCATGAAATTATCATTCACTTGTCCTAGACGTTCTTTTAATCCATAATAAACCGAAAAGGAAACAATGGGCTTACAACTCTTAAGCCATGATTGCTTGAGTCTTCAATAACCATGGTACATGGCGAACATCTACTGACACTCTCATACATTCCCTCACTCATTCCAATCTTAAAATTATCATTCACTTTGCCTAGAAGTTCTTTTAATCCATGATAAACAGAAAGAACAAATGGGCTTACAACTCTTAAACCATGATAGCATGAGTCTTCAACCACCTTAGATGCATGGCAAATATCTATTGACTCTCTCACACATTCTATTACTCATTCCAATCATGAAATTATCATTCACTAGGCCTAGAAGTTCTTTTAATCCATGATAAACCGAAGGAACAAATGGGTTACATCTCTTAAACCATGATAGCATGAGTCTTCAACCACCATAGGTGCCTAGCGAGCATCTATTGACTCTCTTATGCATTGTCTAACTCATTCCAATCATGAAATTATCATTCACATGGCCTAGAAGTTCTTTTAATCCTAGATAAACCGAAACGCAACAAATGGGCCAAAACTCTTAAACCAAGATAGCTTGAGGCTCAACCTCCATAGGTGCCTGGCAAACATCTATTGACTCTCTCATACATTGTGTAACTCATTCCAATCATGAAATTATCATTCACTTGGCATAGAAGTTTTTTTAATCCACGTTAAACTGAAAAGGAACGAATGGGCTTACAAATCTTGAACCATAATAGCTTCAGTCTTCAACCTCCATAGGTGCATGGCGAACATCTATTGAATCCCTCAAACATTCTCTTACTCATTCCAATCATGAAATGATCATTCACTTAGCTTATAAGTTCTTTCAATCCATGATAAACAAAAAAGGAACAAATGGGCTTACAACCTTTAAACCATGATTGCTTGAGTCTTCAACCTCCATAGGTGCCTGGCGAACATCTATTGACTCTCTCATACTTTCTCGTACTCATTCCATACATGAAATTATCATTCACTTGATCTAGAAGTTCTTTTAATCCATGATAAATCAAAAAGGAACAAATGGGCTTACAACTCTTAAACAATGATTGCTTGAGTCTTCAACCACCATAGGTGCATGGCGAACATCTACTGACACTCTCATACATTCTCACACTCATTCCAATCATGAAATTATCATTCACTAGGCCTAGAAGTTCTTTTACACCATGATAAACCGAAATGGAACAAATGGGCTTACAACTCTTAAACCATGTTATCATGAGTCTTCAACCTCCTTAGGTGCGTGGCGAACATCTATTGACTCTCTCATACATTCTATTACTCATTCTAATCATGAATTTATCATTCACTAGGCCTAGAAGTTCTTTTACACCATGATAAACTGAAAAGGAACAAATGGGCTTAGAACTCTTAAACCATGATATCATGAGTCTTCAACCTCCTTAGGTGCGTGGCGAACATCTATTGACTCTCTCATACTTTCTCTTACTTATTCCATTCATGAAATTATCATTCAATTGTCCTAGAAGTTATTTTATTCCAGGATAAACCGAAAAGGAACAAATGAGCTTAAAACTCTTAAACCATGATAGCTTGAGTCATCAACCTCCATAGGTGCATGGTGAACATCTATTAACTCTCTCATACTTTCTCTTGCTCATTCCATTGATGAAATTATCATTCACTTGTCCTAGACGTTCTTTTAATCCATAATAAACCGAAAAGGAAACAATGGGCTTACAACTCTTAAGCCATGATTGCTTGAGTCTTCAATAACCATGGTACATGGCGAACATCTACTGACACTGTCATACATTCCCTCACTCATTCCAATCTTAAAATTATCATTCACTTTGCCTAGAAGTTCTTTTAATCCATGATAAACAGAAAGAACAAATGGGCTTACAACTCTTAAACCATGATAGCATGAGTCTTCAACCACCTTAGATGCATGGCAAATATCTATTGACTCTCTCACACATTCTATTACTCATTCCAATCATGAAATTATCATTCACTAGGCCTAGAAGTTCTTTTAATCCATGATAAACCGAAGGAACAAATGGGTTACATCTCTTAAACCATGATAGCATGAGTCTTCAACCACCATAGGTGCCTAGCGAGCATCTATTGACTCTCTTATGCATTGTCTAACTCATTCCAATCATGAAATTATCATTCACATGGCCTAGAAGTTCTTTTAATCCTAGATAAACCGAAACGCAACAAATGGGCCAAAACTCTTAAACCAAGATAGCTTGAGGCTCAACCTCCATAGGTGCCTGGCAAACATCTATTGACTCTCTCATACATTGTGTAACTCATTCCAATCATGAAATTATCATTCACTTGGCATAGAAGTTTTTTTAATCCACGTTAAACTGAAAAGGAACGAATGGGCTTACAAATCTTGAACCATAATAGCTTCAGTCTTCAACCTCCATAGGTGCATGGCGAACATCTATTGAATCCCTCAAACATTCTCTTACTCATTCCAATCATGAAATGATCATTCACTTAGCTTATAAGTTCTTTCAATCCATGATAAACAAAAAAGGAACAAATGGGCTTACAACCTTTAAACCATGATTGCTTGAGTCTTCAACCTCCATAGGTGCCTGGCGAACATCTATTGACTCTCTCATACTTTCTCGTACTCATTCCATACATGAAATTATCATTCACTTGATCTAGAAATTCTTTTAATCCATGATAAATCAAAAAGGAACAAATGGGCTTACAACTCTTAAACCATGATTGCTTGAGTCTTCAACCACCATAGGTGCATGGCGAACATCTACTGACACTCTCATACATTCTCACACTCATTCCAATCATGAAATTATCATTCACTAGGCCTAGAAGTTCTTTTACACCATGATAAACCGAAATGGAACAAATGGGCTTACAACTCTTAAACCATGTTATCATGAGTCTTCAACCTCCTTAGGTGCGTGGCGAACATCTATTGACTCTCTCATACATTCTATTACTCATTCTAATCATGAATTTATCATTCACTAGGCCTAGAAGTTCTTTTACACCATGATAAACTGAAAAGGAACAAATGGGCTTAGAACTCTTAAACCATGATATCATGAGTCTTCAACCTCCTTAGGTGCATGGCGAACATCTATTGACTCTCTCATACTTTCTCTTACTCATTCCATTCATGAAATTATCATTCAATTGTCCTAGAAGTTCTTTTATTCCAGGATAAACCGAAAAGGAACAAATGAGCTTAAAACTCTTAAACCATGATAGCTTGAGTCATCAACCTCCATAGGTGCATGGTGAACATCTATTGACTCTCTCATACATTCACTTACACATTCCTATCATGAAATTATCTTTCACTTGGCCTAGAAGTTGTTTTAATCCATGATAAACCGAAGGAACAAATAGGCTTACAACTCTTAAACCATGATAGCATGAGTCTTCATCCTCCTTAGGTGCATGGCGAACATATATTTACTCTCTCATACATTCTATTACTCATTCCAATCATGAAATTATCATTCACTAGGCCTAGAAGTTCTTTTGATCAATGATAAACCGAACAAGAACAAATGGGCTAGCATCTCTTAAACCATGATTGCTTGAATCTTCAACCACCATAGGTGAATGGCGAACATCTATTGACCCTCTCATACTTTCTCTTCCTCATTCCATTCATGAAATTATCATTCACTTGTCGTAGATGTTCTTTTAATCCATAATAAACCGAAAAGGAACAAATGGGCTTACAACTCTTAAACCATGATAGCTTGAGTCTTCAACCTCCATAGGTGCATGGTGAACATCTATTGACTCTCTCATACATTCTCTTACTCATTCCTATAATGAAATTATCATTCACTTGCCCTAGAAGTTCTTTTAATCCATGATAAACCGAAGGAACAAATGGGCTTACAAGTCTTAAACCCTGATAGCATGAGTCTTCAACCTCCTTTGGTGCATGGTGAACATCTATTGACTCTCATATATTTTATTACTCATTCCAATCATGATATTATCATTCACTAGGCGTAGAAGTTCTTTTAATCCATAATAAACTGATCAATCAATTTGAGACACTTATGTTAGCTTTGTATTAGGCTTTATTAGATGTTTATTGTGCCCAATATTAGTATTTTAGAAGTGTTTAATGTTGTTGGTCTTCATTGGGCTTTAATGCAAATATTGAATAATTTTCGGATTTTGATGCATTTTGACCTTTCTTCCTTGGTTAGGCCATAACTTGGGACTCGGTGATCCATTTGAGGTGATCTTGGTGTCTTTGGAAAGCTAAGACAATGCTCTACAAGTTTCATGAAGAACTCAAGTGCTGGATTGGACTGCTAAGGGTCTAAAATATCCCTGCAATGCAGAGTGGGTTTGCTGTCATGAAAATCTAAGCAGTGTGCGCATATTCGACTACATAGTGAGTTATAGGCCTCCTCTTGGGCTGAAACTTGGCCATTGGAAAGATAAGACCCATATCTCCAACTTCACTGAAGACCATTTAGTCAATAGATGTCGTTTTAGGCATGATAATGAAGCTACAATTTGGTTTGAATTTGGAAACACGTTCTGCCAACCTAACATGAGGTAGGTTTAGTGTTTTTGGCATATCTGGAGTTCTAAATGTCCAAATGGCATGATTCCAATTGCAATATTTCAAGGAGACAACTGGCTACAACTTTCATGAGACCTCCAAGCCAAAATGCACCGTCTAGATCATGAAAATCAAGCCAGAAGTCGGATAAGAGTTGTTGACTAAAAGCCACCAACCATGCATCAACCCACCAACCATGCATCAAGCTTCCATATTTGACAATTTCCATATTTTTATAGGTTGTATTCAGATTATGTACATGTACAAATTGGCTTCTAGGATTAGTATAAATAGAGCCAATCTCTTTGTATTATCATGATTCAATTTTAAGTAAGTTTGAAGAAAGTTTGAGTATTTGTGAGAGTTTTCTTTCTCTTCTTCTCCATTCTCTTTACAATTTTGTTTTTGTTCTTTTATTTCTGAGTTCTTCCTTCCCATCCATGGAAGGCTAGGCTCTCATAATCAATCCAAGGGATTAGCCATCTTGATGTTTAATTTGGAGATCTTGTTTCGCTTGTTCATATTGCTTAATTGTTATTCAAGTTTCTCTTCTTCCTCTTTTGATTTTTATCTAGATTAAATTGCTTAATTTGATTTAGATGTTGATGTGATAATAGCTTTATTATCATGTATTCGAAGAGGATCACAAAGATTAAACAATATATTAAAGCTTTTTGATAAATTGTTTAGCTTGGTTAAATTCTAGATCTTAAGTTAATCTATGTTGGATGGTGCTTACTTTATCTAACCTTGGTTAATCAAATCCTAGATGCTTATCTAGTAGAGAATTCTTGGATCATGTTAAGGCTTCTTGATGTGATCTAAGGCCAAGAACATGGTTAGCAATTAAGTGAATTCCTTGTGATCAATGATGAGTTAAACTCAAGATCGGTAAATTTCCTTAGATTGGTTGTTTCTTTAGATTTGTTACAACTTTAAGTCTCATACTTTTATTAATCTTGTTAATCAACAACAAAACCCCCATTTTCTAATTATCTTGATCTAATTGAATCTTTGTTTTTGGATCCTTGAGAGACGATTCGGTTCATTCTCTATACTACAAATTAGTATGCGCACAGGTTATTTTTATTATTTGATAGGTCTCGACAACCTTTTGTCAAATTTGGCGCCGTTACTGGGGATCCAAGGCAACTATTTGATCATTTCAAGATCCCATCTAACTCTATCAAATGTGTTTGTTTTTTTTTTTTAAGCTTTTTCAAATGGAATTCGGCTGAAATTGGATAAAGGGCATTGTGTCAAGAATTTCGGTTCGATAAAACATCTCTGATTGATCTGAATTTTGGTACATGAATGGAAAATATTATTCTGAGAAAGGCTCACTATTTATATTGAGGTCACCCTTTTTTTAGCCAAATTCCATCGTTTAGACCACTTTTTCAATTTTTTAATATTTTTCATTATTTTGTTGGATAGCATTTTTGTGTAGATTTTATCCTGTGGTGGTTCCATAATTTTTAAAATTCATTTGATACTGTTTTTAATTTTGTTTAATTTTTTGGAGTATTTGTTTTAGAAATTTTTAGTGTTTTAGTTGTTATTGCTTTTCTAATACCTTCTTATGAACTGCATGCTGTATGACTAGGTCTGATTCTGGTACCTTGCATTCATTTGATCCTGAAATTGATAGAACATTTCATACACTTCATAGAATTCATAGGACTGGTAGTAGTATTCATAGAGCTAATAGAATTACTTCTGGAATTGGGCTTGAACTTGACATTGCACCTAATCTTGTTGACTCTTTTAATCCTGTTGAATCTGCTTCTGTTAGTACTTTAGTGTCTGATACTGAGTCTGCTGATTTTACTATGGCTGACTATAACAATAGGACCCTTAAGGAATTGCTGATGTGAATTATCAACCTTTATGCATTCAATATCTGAACTTAATGTTGATTTTGAGTTGAAATACTGGATTGATACACTTGTCGCCCAAGTTTCATGGTCTTGCGGTGAAGATCCACATAAGCATTTGAAGGAGTTCCATGTTGTCCGCTTCCACCATGAAACCTCATGGAATAGTCAAGATCACATCAAGCTAAGGGCCTTTCCTTTCTCTTTGGATGGTCTTGCTAAGGATTGGTTGTATTACTTACAACCTGCGCCATCACTTCTTGGAATGACATGAAAAGACTATTTACGGAGAAGTTCTTTCTGCATCAAGAACTGCTGCAATAAGGAAAGATATTTGTGGCATAAGGCAAATCAGTGGTGAAACTCTCCATGAGTATTGGGAGAGATTCAAGAAATTGTGCTCAAGCTGCCCACACCATCAAATTAGTGATCAACTGCTGATCCAATACATCTATGAAGGATTGATGCCAATGGAAAGGAGTATGATTGATGCTGCAAGTGGTGGAGCATTGGTAGATAAAACTCCAGCTGCTGCCAGAAACTTAATTGCAAACATGGCAGCAAATTCTCAGCAATTTGGTACTCGAATAGGTGCTGCAACCAGAGTAATGAAGTTAATACCTCTTCACATGCTGATCAACAAAAGGTGGAACATAGATTGGATGAGCTCACTTCTTTGGTTTGACAGATGGCAATAGGACAACACGAACCACCTGTGCAAATCCCTGCAAGAGTTTGTAGCATATGTTCTAGTTCCTCTCACCCTACAGATTCGTGCCCCACATTGCAAGATGATTATGAGTTTCAAGACCAATCTGTGGCTGCAGCTGGTATATTTCCTGGGAAGCCACAGTTCCATCAGCAGCAACAACAAAAATATGTTCCATTCTCCAATACTTACAACCTTGGATGGAGGGACCATCCCAATCTGAGATATGGGAATGCATCAAATCAGCAGCCACCAAACCAGTATAGACCACCATTCCAGCAGCAAGCAAGGACAAATCAATTTCAGCCACATGCTGGACCAAGTAGACCACCATTCCAAAGAAGAAGGTTCTGTAGCCACGAAATCTGAGCCCTCATTGGAGGATTTGGTGAAACAGTTGGCCACCAATAACATCCAGTTTCAATAGAGAACTGAAACCACCATTCAGAACTTGGAGACTCAAATTGGTCAACTTGCCACATCTATTCATGAATTAAAGTCACAGGGTTCTGGCCAATTACCTTCTCAAACCACTCCAAACCCTATAGGCAATGTTAGTGCTATAGCTTTGCTTGTGATGGTAAGCAAATCAATGGACCAAAGGCAAAGATATAATTCCAAATTCTACCATTGATTCTGCAGCAAATTCAAATTTTGCAGCAAATTCAAGTTCTGCAACAAATTCAGATGCTGTAGCAGATTCAACAGCAAATGATCCTACAACAGCCAAGCAGAAAACCAGATCAAACCAGCAGTTGATAGAAAATTCAGTACAGCAGAAAAGTGAACATTCACAAAAGTCAGCTTCCAACATTCCTCTTCCTTTTCCCAACCGAATGATACAGCCGAGGCATATGGTTGAGACAGACTTGGATAAGGAAGCTCAAGGGCACTGAAAAAGTGAGTATAGGGAGAAATGTCTCTACTTTGATTCAGCCTAACCTGCCTCCCAAATGCAAAGACCCAGGCACTTTTATCATCCCTTGCACCATATGGCACCAACAGTTCACTCATGCCTTGCTAGACTTGGGAGCCTCCATCAATGTAATGCCAAAGTCAGTTTACACTTCCTTGCATATGGGAGAGCTAAAGTCCACCGGCATTGTCATTCAGTTAGCAAACCGGAGCACTGCTCAACATGCAGGAGTATTGGAGGACGTTCTGTTCGGGTAAATAATTTAATATTCCCAGCTAACTTTTATGTGTTCAATATGGAAGATGAATCTGCCTCTTCCCCACCCCCATTCATCTTAGGTAGGCCATTTTTGAAAACTACTAAAACTAAGATTGATGTGCATGCTGGTACCCTTTCCATGGAATTTGGTGATGATATCATTCAGTTTAACATTTTTGATGCCATGAAATACCCTTTAGAGGATCATTATGTTTTTCATTTTGATGTCATTGATTTACTGGTTGATGATATGCATGCTGATATGTTGGCAGAGTTTCCTGAAATTGTAGGATACACTGATAGCATAGCTTGTGATACTTGTTTCGTCTGTTTCAGACTTTCTGGTTGTAAACCCAATGCAATGTGTGCAGCCTGTGTTGAGATTTCTACATACTTGTCATGTGCTGTTGTTAATTCTGCTGACATTGATGATTCTGTTTCTGTTATTAATGGCAATGATGCTGTTATTAATGATGTTGTCATTCATCCTGCTACTAAGTGAGATTCTTTTGATTCCATAGGATATGATGATGTTGTTTTGCAAGATTGTGCACAGCTTGCAGGTACAAGTGTAGCAAGTGTAACTACTGAGAATTTAGCAGATTTAGTTTCGGTTCCAAAACTAGTACCGTCAGTTCAGCAACCACCCTCCATTGAACTTAAGCCCTTGCCCGAGCATTTGAAGTATGCATTCTTGGAGGAGGATGAGAAACTCTCGGTGATAGTGGCCAAACACCTCCAACTTGAGCAAGAAACCAGATTATTGGAAGTTTTGAAGCAACACAAAAGGGCAATTGGTTGGACACTTGCAGACATTCCTGGTATTAACCCCTCCACATGCATGCACAGGATATTACTTGAGGATGAAACTAAACCAGTGAGACAACCCTAGAGGAGACTGAATCCTCTCATTCTAGATGTGGTGAAAAAAGAGGTGACCAAGCTACTGCAGGCTGGCATTATCTATCCCATCTCTGACAGCAAGTGGGTGAGCCCAGTGCAAGTAGTTCCAAAGAAATCTGGGGTGACTGTCGTGGCCAACCAGAAGAATGAACTCATTCCAACCCGAGTGCAGAATAGCTGGAGAGTTTGCATTGACTACAGACGTCTCAACCAAGCCACTTGGAAAGATCATTACCCCCTTCCGTTCATCGATCGAGATCTTTGGGCAATTTGGCCGGGTAAGTCCCATTGCGCTTTTTGGATGGCTACACTGGATACTTCCAGATCCACATTGCACCAGAGGATCAGGAGAAGACCACATTTACCTGTCCCTTCGGCACCTTTGCTTACAGACGGATGCCCTTTGGCCTCTGCAATGCCCCTGGTACCTTCCAAGGGTGCATGGTGAGCATATTTTCTGATTTCTTAGAGGAGTGCATGGAGGTTTTATGGATGACTTCACTGTCTATGGTTCTTCTTTTGATTCATGTTTAGCTAGCCTATCTAGAGTGCTGCAAAGATGCATTGAGACTAACCTTGTGCTAAATTTTGAGAAATGCCATTTTATGGTAGAACAGGGTATAGTTTTAGGCCATGTAGTATCCAGTAAGGGCATTGAGGTAGATCCTGCCAAGATTGATGTAATTACTTGTTTATCTTACCCTACATGCGTGCGGGAAGTACGTTCTTTTCTTGGTCATGCAGGTTTCTACAGGTGCTTCATTGCCAACTTCAGCAAGATTGCCCTTCCACTTTCCCACCTACTGCAGAAAGATGTAGAGTTTAATTTTGATGACAAGTGCAAGGCAGCTTTCAACCACTTGAAGCAGGCCTTGACCAGTACCCCTATCATCCAAACCCACTGATCGGACATTGCCATTTGAGTTAATGTGTGATGCTTCTAACTATGCAGTAGGAGCAGTCTTGGCACAGAGAGTGGGGAGAGCTTCTCATGTGATATACTATGCTTCCAGAACTCTGGATGTTGCTCAGGCCAACTATACCATAACTGAAAAAGAGCTTTTAGCCATTGTTTTTGCTTTGGATAAGTTTAGATCATATTTGTTTGGCTCTAAGGTTGTTGTGTTTACTGATCATGCAGCTCTTAAGTTTCTTTTGAAGAAGCCAGAGGCAAAGCCTCGACTAATAAGGTGGATGCTACTGCTCCAAGAGTTTCATATAGAGATCCGTGATAAGAGTGGAGCAGAAAATCTAGTGGCAGATCACTTGAGCCGCATTGAAAGGGCTTCAGATCCCTTCCCTGTACAGGACTCCTTCCCAGATGAGCAGCTTCTGCAGCTGCAAGGTAAGAACACCTCCCCTTGGTTTGCAGATATGGTTAATTTTTTGGTTGCTGGTGTTCTTCCTGCATATTTTACTAGAGCTCAATCTGATAAATTGAAAAGTGAGTCTAAGTACTATGTATGGGATGATCCTTATCTGTGGAAGCTTTGTAGTGACCAGATTATTACAAGATGTGTCTCTGATCATGAGTTTCATTCTATTCTTAGCTTTTGTCATACATTTGCATGTGGTGGGCACTTTGGCTCCCAACGTACAGCTAGGAAGGTTTTGGACTCTGGATTGTATTGGCCTACCCTATTTCATGATGCATATCTGTTTTGTAAGTCTTGTGAACAGTGCCAGAGAATAGGGACAATTTCATACAGGAATGAGATGCCTCAGCAGCCTATGCTGTCTTGTGAGATCTTTGATGTTTGGGATATTGAGTTCATGGGCCTTTCCGCTGTTTCCTTTGGTTTTATTTATATTTTGTTGGCTGTTGATTATGTATCTAAATGGGTGGAGGCAAAAGCCACTCGGACTGATGATTCCAAAGTTGTTGTGGACTTTGTTAGATCACAGATTTTCTGGAGAGATCAAGCACATACTTGAGAAGACAGTCCAACCTAATAAGAAGGACTGGAGCCTGAGACTTGAGGATGCTCTGTGGGCTTACCGAACTGCCTACAAGACACCGATAGGGATGTCCCCATACCGGATTGTCTTTAGGAAGGCGTGCCACCTTCCGGTGGAAATTGAGCATAAATCCTATTGGGCGGTGAAACAGTGTAACCTTGACTTGGGTCAATCTGGATCTCAAAGGAAGCTCCAACTTCAGGAACTTGAGGAGCTTTGATTAGAGGCATATGAGAACTCCCGGATCTACAAGGAGAAGACTAAACTCCTTCATGATAAGATGTTGGTGCGAAAAGAGTTCACCATTGGTCAGAAAGTCCTTCTCTACAACTCTCGCCTCAAACTTATGCCCGGTAAGCTTCGTTCTAGGTGGCTTGGTCCTTTCATTGTTATTAATGTTTTTCCTCATGGTGTAGTAGAAATTAAGAGTGAAGCCACCAACAAAGTGTTCAAAGTTAATGGTCATCGCCTCAAGAATTTTTATGAAGGAGCTCAAGAGAACCTTGTGGAGGAAGTTCAACTGTAGGCGGCCATCTACCATGATTGATCACTACTTTGTTGAAAAAAAAAAAAAAGAAGAAGTCACGTTTAAGGTCAATGGCTAGAAATTGAATCATTACTGGGGAGGACCCATTGATCATGCAAAATCTTCAATCACACTGGCTGATGACATTAAAAGTAGTGCTTCTTGGGAGGCAACCCAAAGTTTTCTAACTTTTTCTTTTTTTCAAACTTTGACTTATTTGCTATCACAGGAATTGAGACATAAAAAAACGGTGCCAAGTGAGAAAATCTATCAAAGTTTGATTTTTCTGTCTTTATTTTGTTTGTTTTTCTTTGACAGATGATTTTTCACCGGTTAAATGGCGGATAACGGTACTCCGTGAAAATCTTTTTCGGTTCCTTCAGTTACCCACAAACACTGAAATCTGTATATAATTTTACTCAATTTGACATTTCTCTCTTTCTTCTTTCTTTCGAAATGGATAGTCAGCTTTTTAACCTCCGCAAGCAATTCCCTTCTCTCCCTCAAAATGCTTTTAACTAACATTTATTGTGCAAGGTTTGAGAGATTAAGGATGCTTATGCACAAAGGCATCCCTGCGGATATACGCTGGTTGATCGAAGCAAAGGTCCGAATCACAGGGGAATTTTCTGACGCTCTTGTTTCATATATGCCAAGGCTAGGCAAAAGTTCATATGTAAAGAAAAGAAGAGCAAAAAGGTTACGTGTCTGCTTTAAATGTGCAAGATGGACATGTAACACAAAATGCAGATCAATTGAAATGGCGTCCATAAATCAACTCGATAAAATTCACTTCATTAAGGATGGCATGAGTAAGGAGTCTTCAGATAACATTCTATTGACTCTTGTGACGCATCCTAGTGGAGATGTGCAGAGAGTACTTCACGATTTATGGCCAATATTCCAAGATGAACATGAGTGTTACAGTCTCAAGAATCTGACTCAAAGAGACCCTGTTTGCCAATTTTTTAGAAAATTGGATGGGAAACCGTCCATCGGCCCATAAAGAGCATTCAAGCCGTTACTGGACGTACAACTAGAGGAAAATGCGAGCCATAATCACACCTCCTGTAAGTATTATTTTTTATTTTTCCTTTTTCTTCTTGTTTCTTAAAAAAAATTCAAAAAAAAAATCAAAAAAATAATAAATTCAAAAAATTATTAAAAAAATATAAAAAAATAAAAAAAATTTAGCCGTATTTTCAAACTTCTTCTGACACATATAGATTAGTCTTTTATCCTTGTCATATAGCTATTATTATTGTTTTGCTTCTTTTCAAACTTGCTTGACACACGGATCTACCCCTCCTTTATAGGTATAATTATTACATTTGAGTTTTGATTCTTTAAATAATGCATTTTGCTCTCTTAAGATCATTGATAAGGTGAGAGTACAAAAAAAAAAATTGGAAGTCACTTCATTTCGTCGGATCAAGAGTGTTTGTGTCTTTTGTGGATCTAATCCTGGGAAAGATAAAGAGTTTGTAAATATTGCACACCATCTTGGTCGAGTGCTAACTGAGAGAGAAATCCACTGGAAAAACAGTAGGTCAAGAAGTAATGGTATCTTGCATGCACCAACGCATGAACATTATGATAGCCAATGATGATGCCTTTATTGCCCTACTTGGTGGTTTTGGAACTTTGGAAGAGCTCTTCCAAATTACATCCTGGTCACAACTGAACTTTCACCAAAAACCCATAGGTATTTTAAATATTAATGGTTTTTATGACAGTTTGTTTTGTTTTCTTGATCATGCTGTAGAACAAAAGTTCATCTCACAAGTGACACGTCAAATTCTTGTAACCACTGCAACCCCTGAACAATTGCTTGATCAACTACATGAATTTGTCCCCCAACGTTATCCAGCAATGACTCCACTGAATTGGGAACAAGGCAGCAGCAGCAAAAAGCAAAACCTTGATTTGACTTTGTCCTTGTGAATTTTTGTTTTCTCTTATGGTTTTAGTTTTTTGTAATTTTTTTTCTTATTTCAGGCCCGATTTGCAGTTTTCTGGTAAGACCTTCTACACTCTACCTATCTTTATTTTGACATTGGGGACAATGTCTTAAATTAGTTGGGGGGAGGGATAGTTGACAACACCATGTACATAGTTTAGTTAATAAAAAAAAAAAAACTAACCAGCTAATCTTTATTGTTACTAGATTATTAGATGTATGATGGCAAAGTAATGAGTAATTTTGCTCTTGTGACGCATCTTAACTTGCATTTCATAGTATGTCTTAAATTATTTTGATCTTGCATATTAAAAAAAAAATTTATTTTGATCTTTTCAATTAATTTTGATGCAAGCATGTGCTGAATCTGAGCTTAATTGATAATAAAAGTATGCAAAACAGTCTATAGTTGAATCATTTTCATGATATACATGTGTATATGACTGTGGATATTAGGAAGAAAGCATGGTTGAATTGAGTGAATGTTCCATACCTTTGTGAGTTTTGGGCTTTTCCAAGTTTGATACTTACACTTGGTTTATTTTCTTTCATGAGTGATGTCAATTATGAATTTATTTTCTAGAACTTGCATTGAATCGATTTGAGATTACATTGGTCTGTATATTGCATGAAAATGACAGAGGCATTTTTTCTTGACTTAGCTGCTTTGGCCAAATAAACCTACCTTGCATTTATCCAATTATTAAACTCCCTCTGAGCCTATTTGCCTATTCTTTGTTCTTAGCTCATTACAAGCTTTGAGTGAAAAACCATGTTTTACCTTACCTTAGGGAATGAGAGAGCATTAATTTTCTTATTGGAGGAGTTCTTTTGCTTGCAATGATTTAAGTGTGGGGAAATTGGTGTGTTGATACGAAATGCTTGGTACCAAAAACAAAAAAACAAAAAAAAAGCATAAAACAAAAAAAACAAAAAAACAAAAAAAGAAGAAAAAGAAAAGAATAGAAAAAGGAAGAAATGTGTGAAGAGAATGAGCATTTTCTGGTTTTGGGTAAAAAATTTATGCTTTCTACTTGAGTTACTCCTCAATGCTCTTTTATTCTCTTTGGTTTTAACTTGCTATTATCCATATTGTTCCTTTCCTTCACCTTATAAGTTCCATTACAACCTTTTTGAAAGACCTCTTGATTTTTGCAATTTATTTGATCTAAGTAGTGGAGAATTGATGTATATGCAAGCCTATGGTAAAATACTTTCATAATTTGACTGAGTTGAGCGTAAACAGTTAACCTAAACACCTTGTGTGATTTGAGTGTCACTTGTTAAGAATTTTACTCAATCTGAACATGCCTATTTCTGATTAAAGCATGATTATGCTATACTTTATTCTCAATTGGTTTGATTCAACTATTCTTTGTTAAGCATACTTAACTTATTAATTATGGTTTATATTTGATACAATGCTTGTATTTAAAAATTAGTTGAATTGATTAAATAAAGTATTACATGTTTGTGGGTATCATCCTGGTAAACCCTCACGAGACTATAACTCGTCCACTAGGGACACCTAGGGGTTTAAAGGCTTGTGGCATATGCTAAGTGCCATCGTGTTTTCCTACGAAAATGGATTAGATTAGGTATAATCAGTTTTTATGCTTTTAGTTTAATAATATGATGTTTCTTGTTTTTCTTTAGTTTTGTTCTTATGTGTTTTGCCCAGAAGTGCAAAAACTTAAGTGTGGGGGAATTTGATCAATCAATTTGAGACACTTATGTTAGCTTTGTATTAGGCTTTATTAGATGTTTATTGTGCCCAATGTTAGTAATTTAGATGAGTTTAATGTTGTTGGGCTTCATTGGGCTTTAATGCAAATATTGAATAATTTTCGGATTTTGATGCATTTTGACCTTTCATCCTTGGTTAGGCCATAACTTGGGACTCGGTGATCCATTTGAGGTGATCTTGGTGTCTTTGGAAAGCTAAGACAATCCTCTACAAGTTTCATGAAGAACTCAAGAGTTGGATTGGACTTCTAAGGGTCCAAAATATCCCTGCAATGCAGAGTGGGTTTGCTATCACGAAAATCTGGGCAGTGTGCACATATTGGACTACATAGTGAGTTATAGGCCTCCTCTTGGGCTGAAACTTGGCCATTGGAAAGATAAGACCCATATCTCCAACTTCACTGAAGACCATTTAGTCAATAGATGTCGTTTTAGGCATGATAATGAAGCTAAAATTTGGTTTGAATTTGGAAACACGTTCTGCCAACCTAACATGAGGTAGGTTTAGTGTTTTTGGCATATCTGGAGTTCTAAACGTCCAAATGGCATGATTCCAATTGCAATATTTCAAGGAGACAACTGGCTACAACTTTCATGAGACCTCCAAGCCAAAATGCACCGTCTAGATCATGAAAATCAAGCTAGAAGTCGGATAAGAGTTGTTGACTAAAAGCCACCAACCATACACCAACCCACCTACCATGCACCAACCCACCAACCATGCATCAAGCTTCCATATTTGACAATTTTCATATTTTGATAGCTTGTATTCAGATTATGTACATGTACAAATTGGCTTCTATGATTAGTATAAATAGAACCAACCTCTTTGTATTAGAATCATTCAATTTTAAGTAAGTTTCAAGAAAGTTTGAGTATTTGTGAGAGTTTTCTTTCTCTTCTTCTCCATTCTCTTTACAATTTTGTTTTTGTTCTTTAATTTCTGAGTTCTTCCTTCCCATCCATGGAAGGCTAGGCTCTCATAATCAATCCAAGGGATTAGCCATCTTGATGTTTAATTTGGAGATCTTGTTTCGCTTATTCATATTGCTTAATTGTTATTCAAGTTTCTCTTCTTCCTCTTTTGATTTTTATCTAGATTAAATTGCTTAATTTGATTTAGATGTTGATGTGATAATAGCTTTATTATCATGTATTCGAAGAGGATCACAAAGATTAAACAATATATTAAAGCTTTTTGATAGATTGTTTAGCTTGGTTAAATTCTAGATCTTAAGTTAATCTATGTTGGATGGTGCTTACTTTATCTAACCTTGGTTAATCAAATCCTAGATGCTTATCTAGTAGAGAATTCTTGGATCATGTTAAGGCTTCTTGATGTGATCTAAGGCCAAGAACATGGTTAGCAATTAAGTGAATTCCTTGTGATCAATGATGAGTTAAACTCAAGATCGGTAAATTTCCTTGGATTGGTTGTTTCTTTAGATTTGTTACAACTTTAAGTCTCATACTTTTATTAATCTTGTTAATCAACAACAAAACCCCCATTTTCTAATTATCTTGATCTAATTAAATCTTTGCTTTTTGATCCTTGAGAGACGATTCGGTTCATTCTCTATACTACAAATTAGTTTGCGAACCGGTTATTTTTATTATTTGATAGGTCTCGACAACCTTTTGTCATAAACCGAAAAGGAACAAATGGGCTTACAACTCTTAAACCATGATTGCTTGAGTCTTCAACCACCATCGGTGCAAGGCGAACATCTACTGACACACTCATACATTCTCTCACTCATTCCAATCTTAAAATTATCATTCACTTAGCCTAGAAGTTCATTTGATCCATCATAAACCGAAAAGGAACAAACGAGCTTACAACTCTTAAACCATAATAGCTTGGGTCTTCAACCTCTCTAGATGCATGGAGAACATCTTTTGACTCTCTCATGCATTCTCTTACTCATTCCTATCAAGAAATTATCATTCACTTTGCCTAGAAGTTCTTTTAATCCATAATATACCTAAAGAACAAATGGGCTTACAACTCTTAAACCATGATAGCATGAGTCTTTAACCTCCTTATGTGCATGGCGAACATCTATTGACTTTCTCATAGATTCTATTACTCATTCCAATCATGATATTATCATTCACTAGGCCTAGAAGTTCTTTTAATCCAAGATAAACCGAAATGCAACAAATGGGCTAAAACTCTTAAACCAAGATAGTTTGAGTCTTCAACCTGCATAGGCGCCTGGCGAACATCTACTGACTCTCTCATACATTGTTTAACTCATTCCAATCATGAAATTATCATTCACTTGGCATAAAAGTACTTTTAATCCAGGATAAACCGAAAAGGAACAAATGGGTTTACAAGTCTTAAACCACGATTGCTTGAGTCTTCAACCTCCATAGGTGCCTGGCGAACATATATCGACTCTCTCATACTTTCTCTTACTCATTCGATTCTTGAAATTATTATTCACTTGTCCTAGAAGTTCTTTTAATCCATGATAAACCAAAAAGGAACAAATGGGCTTATAACTCTTAAACCATGATAGCTTGAGTCTTCAACCTCTATAGGTGCATGGTGAACATCAATTGACTCTCTCGTAGATTCTCTCACTCATTCTAATCATGAATTTATCAATCACTTGGCCTAGAAGTTCTTTTAATCCCAGATAAACTGAAATGGAACAAATGGGCTAAAACTCTTATACCATGACAGCTTGACTCTTCAACCTCCATAGGTGCCAAGCGAACATCTATTGACTCTCTCATACATTGTCTAACTCATTCCAATCATGAAATTATCATTCAATTAGCCTAGAAGTACTTTTAATCCAAGATAAACCGAAAAGGAACAAATGGGCTAAAACTCTTAAACCATGATAGCTTCAGTCTTCAAACTCCATAGGTGCCTGGCGAACATCTATTGACTCTCTCATACATTGTCTAACTCATTCCAATCATGAAATTATCCTTCACTTGCCCTAGAAGTTCGTTTAATCCACGTTAATTCGAAAAGGAACAAATGGGATTACAAATCTTCAACCATGATAGCTTCAGTCTTCAATCTCCATAGGTGCATGGCGAACATCTATTGTCTCCCTCAGGCATTCACTCATTCCAATCATGAAATGATCATTCACTTGGCCTACAAGTTCTTTCAATCCATGATAAACCGAAAAGGAACAAATGGGCTTACAACTCTTAAACCATGACAGCTTGAGTCTTCAACCTCCATAGGTGCCTGGTGTAATACCTATTGATTATTATGTTATTTACCAACCATAAGTCTTACGTGGAATATATAGATATAGAAAATTCGGCAACGTTTCCTTTGTTTCTCTAACCTTACCACACGTTATAAGCATAAGCAGCGGATTTCCAACAACCATTTCAAACCAACCAGAGTACATATATTATATATTTACGCATACACATATATCAACAAGAGATCTCAGATCTCAACCAAAATATTATCAGTGTACGCAATGTTATACAAGTGTATTCTAAACACTATCCTGACTGAGCACACTAAACTTTTACAGAACCGAGTACATCAATAGTAGTATTCAGTTCCCTGTCATATCTACATCAGAATAACACACATCCTGTTATAGTTACATCACGGAGCTTAACTCCACCAAAATACAAAATCCCAAAATAAATTAACAGAATCCTCCGTACTTAACCCGTAGAGGGTCCGGGGTGTTCCTGCGAATCTGAGAAAGAGGTGGTGAGAACAACTTCCCAGTGAATATGAATAACTTGCAGATAAAGTATAAATGTAAGTAGAGAGCAAGTATAACACAATTCACAATATGTCAAGTAACATCTACCAACCAATGCAATGAATGAATGCACATGATGTTCACACCTTTTATTCACACTTTTTCTTTCTCCACTCCTCTTGTTGTGCAATAACCCCTTTCGGTTAGGCCCTCGCAATATGCATATGCAATGTGTTATGCCAATTCCGTTTCCTTCTAGCTAATAAGCTAGGCACCCCTCATTCTTGTACACTAACCCCTTTCGGTTAGGCCACATCGCAATGCAATGCAAATAAGTATGCCATTTCATTTCCATCTAGCTCATCAGCTAGGCACCCCTCTCGTCTTGTACACTAACCCTTTCTGGTTAGGCCATCTCGCTATGCAATGCAATGTTCTCATATTCATATCATGCTCATTCATAATATCATAATAACATTACATGTAACCAATTCAAGCATATACAACACATAACCATCATGCTCACTCGATCAAGCATTCTTACTTAGCTACACATCTCATTATAATGCTAAGTCACTTCTATCAAGCATTCTTACTTAGCTATATATCTCATTATAATGCTAAGTCATCCTTAATCCTAAACATAGCATATGGTATCAAGACCCTAGGCATATTCACCACAATAACACAAACAGAGTCAACCACGGCCAGGGTGTGGTGGTAACCACGGCCACGGTTCAGGAAAACAGAAACTCAACAATTTATAAACAGAGACAACCACGGCCAGGGTGTGGTGGTAACCACGCCCGTGGTGGGTATTTCCAGAGCCAACCATGGCCAGCCCGTGGTAAAGGCCACGGCCGTGGTGTGGTATTTAAACACGAAACCAATCTTCCAGAGACAACCATGGCCAGACCGTGGTGGAGGCCACGACCGTGGTTGGCCACGAGACACCATAATTCCATTTCCAGAGACAACCACGGCCAAGCCGTGGTGGTGACCACGCCCGTTGTTTGGAATCTGGGAAGGAATAGTGCCACACCCAACTTCAAATCAAAACCCTAATTTCCCTATGGGATCATGTCCTTAAATCCATCAAAATACACTAACCATATCATTCACTTTCATATACTTAAATCCTTTAAAACATGTAACAAAACACATCAAATACCATAGGATTGAGGAAGAGATCATAGTGATCAATAATCATCAAATAACCTAAGCCAAAAGGTGTATAAAAATACTTACTTTGGACCCTTGAACTCTTGAAGCAAGCTTAGCTATGGAAACTTGTCTTAAATTTTGGGGAAGATGACATTGTGTCATCCAAGGGGGCCGGTTCCCCATTTCAAGAGGGAGGGGAGGTTGAAATGTCTATCTTGCCCATCACTTAAAAGAAGAATCACAAAATTGCCACTGAGGATGTAAAAAGACTAAAATACCCATGTGATTTCTAAGAATTCCCAATAGGTCCTGAAGAAAATTAAATTTACCAGTAGGTCCTAACTTAGCCATAATAAATATAAGAGTTTAGATTTCACCTATTTCTTCCTTAGGTTCTCCTGAGTTCACCGGTATAGCCAGAATCTCGAATTAATCATTCTAACTCAATCTATTACCATTTCTGTAACAGAACATACAACTCATTCAAAGAATTTAACTAAGACATAATATATGAAATTTAGGGATGTTACACCTGGCGAACATCAATTGACTATCTCATACATAGTCTAACTCATTCCAATCATGAAATTATCATTCACTTGGCCTAGAAGTTCTTTAAATCCACGATAAACCGAAAAGGAACAAATGGGCTTACAAATATTGAACCACGATAGCTTCAAACTTGAACCTCCATAGGTGCATGGCGAACATCTATTGACTCCCTCAGACATTCTCTTACTCATTCCAATCATGAAATGATCATTCACTTGGCCTAGAAGTTCTTTTAATCCATGATCAACCGAAAAGGAACAAATGGGCTTACAACTCTTAAACCCCGATAGCATTAGTCTTCAACCTCCTTAGATGCATGGCGAACATCTATTAACTCTCTCATACATTCTACTACTCATTCCAACCATGAAATTATCATTCACTTGGCCTAGAAGTTCTTTCAATCCATGATAAACCGAAAAGGAACAAATCTGCTTACAATTCTTAAACCATGACAGCTTGAGTCTTCAACCTCCATAGGTGCCTGGCGAAAACCTATTGACCCCCTCAGACATTCTCTCACTCATTCCATTCAAGAAATTATCATTCACTTGGCCTACAAGTTCTTTCAATTCATGATAAACAGAATTGGAACAAATGGGCATACAACTCTTAAACCATGACAGCTTGAGTCTTCAACCTCCATAGGTGCATGGCGAGCATCTTTTGACTCTCTTATACATTCTCTTACTCATTCCTATCTTGAAATTATCATTCACTTGGCCTAGAAGTTCTTTTAAACCATGATAAACCGAAAGAGAACAAATGGGCTTACAACACTTAAACCATGACAGCTTGAGTCTTAAACTTCCACAGGTGCCTGGCGAACATCTATTGACTCTCTCATACATTGTCTAACTCATTCCAATCATGAAATTATCATTCACTTGACATAGAAGTTCTTTAAATCCATGATAAATCGAAAAGGACACAAATGGGCTTACAAATCTTGAACCACGATAGCTTCAAACTTGAACATCCATAGGTGCATGGCGAACATCTATTGACTCCCTCAGACATTCTCTTACTCATTCCAATCTTGAAATGATCATTCACTTGGCCTAGAAGTTCTTTCAATCCATGATAAACCGAAAAGGAACAAATGGGCTTACAACTCATAAACCATGACAGATTGAGTCTTCAACCTCAATAGGTACCTGGCGAACATCTATTGACTCTCTCATACATTGTCTGACTCATTCCAATCATGAAATTATCATTCACTTGACCTAGAAGTTCTTTGAATCCACGATAAATCGAAATGGAACAAATGGGCTTACAAATCGTGAACCACGATAGCTTCAAACTTGAACCTCCATAGGTGCATGGCGAACATCTATTGACTCACTCATACTTTCTCTTACTCATCCCATTCATGAAATTATCATTCACTTGGCCTAGAAGTTCTTTTAATCCATGATAAACCGAAAGAACAAATGGGCTTACAACTATTAAACCATGATAGCATGAGTCTTCATCCTCCTTAGGTCCATGGTGAACATCCATGGACTCACTCTTACATTCTATTACTCATGCCAATCATGAAATTATCATTCACTAGGCCTAGAAGTTCTTTTGATCCATAATAAACCGAAAAGGAACAAATGGGCTTACAACTATTAAACCATAATAGCTTGAGTCTTGAACCTCCTTAGGTGCATGCCGAACATCTTTTGACTCTCTCATACATTCTCTTACTCATTCCTATCTTGAAATTATCATTCACTTGGCCTAGAAGTTCTTTTAAACCATGATAAACCGAAAAAGAACAAATGGGCTTACAACTCTTAAACCATGACAGCTTGAGTCTTCAACCTCCATAGGTGCCTGGGGAACATCTATTGACTTTCTAATACATTGTCTAACTTATTCCAATCATGAAATGATCATTCACTTGGCCTAGAAGTTCTTTCAATCCATGATAAACCGAAAAGGAACACATGGGCTTACAACTCTTCAACCATGACAGCATGAGTCTTCAACCTCCATAGGTGCCTGGGAACATCTATTGACTCTCTCATACATTGTTTAACTCATTCCAATCATGAAATTATCATTCACTTGGCCTAGAAGTTCTTTCAATCCATGATAAACCGAAAAGGAACAAATCGGCTTACAATTCTTAAACCATGACAGCTTGAGTCTTCAACCTCCATAGGTGCCTGGCGAACATCTATTGATTCCCTCAGACATTCTCTTACTCATTCCAATCTTGAAATGATCATTCACTTGGCCTAGAAGTTCTTTCAATCCATGATAAACCAAAAAAGGAACAAATGGGCTTACAACTCATAAACCATAATAGCTTGAGTCTTGAACCTCCTTAGGTGCATGGCGAACATCCTTTGACACTCTCAAACATTCTCTTACTTATTCCTATCTTGAAATTATCATTCACTTGGCCTAGAAGTTCTTTTAAACCATGATAAACAGAAAGAACAAATGGGCTTACAACTCTTAAACCACGATAGCATAAGTCTTCAACCTCCTTAGGTGCATGGCGAACATCTTTTGACTCTCTCATACATTCTCTTACTCATTCCAATCTTGAAATGATCATTCACTTGGCGTACAAGTTCTTTCAATCCATGATAAACTGAAATGGAACAAATGGGCATACAACTCTTAAACCATGACAGCTTGAGTCTTGAACCTCCTTAGGTGCATGGCGAGCATCTTTTGACCCTCTCATACATTCTCTTACTCATT
The DNA here is from genome assembly GCA_023212625.1 of Styphnolobium japonicum. Classification (NCBI taxonomy): domain Eukaryota; kingdom Viridiplantae; phylum Streptophyta; class Magnoliopsida; order Fabales; family Fabaceae; genus Styphnolobium; species Styphnolobium japonicum. The sequence goes on from JALBWW010000005.1 coordinate 18,630,860, forward strand.
CCTATCTTCAAATTATCATTCACTTGGCCTAGAAGTTCTTTTAAACCATGATAAACCGAAAGAGAACAAATGGGCTTACAACTTTTAAACCATGACAGCTTGAGTCTTCAACCTCCATAGGTGCCTGGGGAACATCTATTGACTCTCTCAAACAATGTCTAACTCATTCCAATCATGAAATGATCATTCACTTGGCCAACAAGTTCTTTCAATCCATGATCAACCGAAAAGGAACAAATGGGCTTACAACTCTTAAACCATGACAGCTTGAGTCTTCAACCTCCATAGGTGCCTGGCTAACATCTATTGACTCTCTCATACAATGTCTAACTCATTCCAATCATGAAATTATCATTCACATGACATAGAAGTCCTTTAAATCCACGATAAACCGAAAAGGAACAAATGGGCTTACAAATCATGAACCACGATAGCTTCAAACATGAACCTCCATAGGTGGATAGGGAACATCTATTGACTCCCACAGACATTCTCCTACTCATTCCAATCATGAAATGATCATTCACTTGGCGTAGAAGTTCTTTCAATCAATGATAAACCGAAATGGAACAAATGGGCTTACAATTCTTAAACCATGATTGCTTGAGTCTTCAACCTCCATAGGTGCTGGTGAACATCTATTGACTCACTCATACTTTCTCTCACTCATCCCATTCATGAAATTATCATTCACTTGGCCTAGAAGTTCTTTTAATCCATGATAAACCGAAAAGGAACAAATGGGCTTACAACTCTTAAACCACGATAGCATAAGTCATCAAACTCCTTAGGTGCATGACGAACATCTTTCGACTCTCTTATACATTCTCTTACTCATTCCAATCATGAAATGATCATTCACTTGGCCAACAAGTTCTTTCAATCCATGATCAACCGAAAAGGAACAAATGGGCTTACAACTCTTAAACCATGACAGCTTGAGTCTTCAACCTCCATAGGTGCCTGGCGAACATCTATTGACTCTCTCATACAATGTCTAACTCATTCCAATCATGAAATTATCATTCACATGACATAGAAGTCCTTTAAATCCACGATAAATCGAAAAGGAACAAATGGGCTTACAAATCTTGAACAACGACAGCTTCAAACTTGAACATCCATAGGTGCATGGCGAACATCTATTGACTCCCTCAGACATTCTCTTACTCATTCCAATCTTGAAATGATCATTCACTTGGCCTAGAAGTTCTTTGAATCCATAATAAACCGAAAAGGAACAAATGGGCTTACAACTCTTAAACCATGACAGATTGAGTCTTGAACCTCAACAGGTACCTGGCGAACATCTATTGACTCTCTCATACATTGTCTGACTCATTCCAATCATGAAATTATCATTCACTTGACATAGAAGTTCTTTAAATCCATGATAAATCGAAAAGGAACAAATGGGCTAACAAATCTTGAACCACGATAGCTTCAAACTTGAACATCCATAGGTGCATGGCGAACATCTATTGACTCCCTCAGACATTCTCTTACTCATTCCAATCTTGAAATGATCATTCACTTGGCCTAGTAGTTCTTTCAATCCATGATAAACCGAGAAGGAACAAATGTGCTTACAACTCTTAAACCATGACAGGTTGAGTCTTCAACCTCAATAGGTACCTGGCGAACATCTATTGACTCTCTCATACATTGTCTGACTCATTCCAATCATGAAATTATCATTCACTTGACCTAGAAGTTCTTTGAATCCACGATAAATCGAAATGGAACAATTGGGCTTACAAATCGTGAACCACGATAGCTTCAAACTTGAACCTCCATAGGTGCATGGCGAACATCTATTGACTCACTCATACTTTCTCTTACTCATCCCATTCATGAAATTATCATTCACTTGGCCTAGAAGTTCTTTTAATCCATGATAAACCGAAAGAACAAATGGGCTTACAACTATTAAACCATGATAGCATGAGTCTTCATCCTCCTTAGGTCCATGGTGAACATCCATGGACTCACTCTTACATTCTATTACTCATGCCAATCATTAAATTATCATTCACTAGGCCTAGAAGTTCTTTTTATCCATAATAAACCGAAAAGGAACAAATGGGCTTACAACTATTAAACCATAATAGCTTGAGTCTTGAACCACCTTAGGTGCATGCCGAACATCTTTTGACTCACTCATACATTCTCTTACTCATTCCAATCTTGAAATTATCATTCACTTGGCCTAGAAGTTCTTTTAAACCATGATAAACCGAAAAAGAACAAATGGGCTTACAACTCTTAAACCATGACAGCTTGAGTCTTCAACCTCCATAGGTGCCTGGGGAACATCTATTGACTTTCTCATACATTGTGTAACTTATTCCAATCATGAAATGGTCATTCACTTGGCCTAGAAGTTCTTTCAATCCATGATAAACCGAAAAGGAACACATGGGCTTACAACTCATAAACCATAATAGCTTGAGTCTTGAACCTCCTTAGGTGCATGGCGAGCATCTTTTGACCCTATCATACATTCTCTTACTCATTCCTATCTTGCAATTATCATTCACTTGTCCTAGAAGTTCTTTTAAACCATGATAAACCGAAAGAGAACAAATGGGCTTAGAACTCTTAAACCATGACAGCTTGAGTCTTCAACCTCCATAGGTGCCTGGGGAACATCTATTGACTCTCTCATACATTGTCTAACTCATTCCAATCATGAAATTATCATTCACATGGCCTAGAAGATCTTTAAATCCAACCACGATAGCTTCAAACTTGAACCTCCATAGGTGGATGGGGAACATCTATTGACTCCCTCAGACATTCTCCTACTCATTCCAATCATGAAATGATCATTCACTTGGCGTAGAAGTTCTTTCAATCAATGATAAACCGAAATGGAGCAAATGGGCTTACAATTCGTAAACCATGATTGCTTGAGTCTTCAACCTCCATAGGTGCTGGTGAACATCTATTGACTCACTCATACTTTCTCTCACTCATCCCATTCATGAAATTATCATTCACTTGGCCTAGAAGTTCTTTTAATCCATGATAAACCGAAAAGGAACAATTGGGCTTACAACTCTTAAACCACGATAGCATAAGTCATCAAACTCCTTAGGTGCATGGCGAACATCTTTCGACTCTCTCATACATTGTCTGACTCATTCCAATCATGAAATTATCATTCACTTGACCTAGAAGTTCTTTGAATCCACGATAAATCGAAAAGGAACAAATGGGCTTACAAATCGTGAACCACGATAGCTTCAAACTTGAACCTCCATAGGTGCATGGCGAACATCTATTGACTCACTCATACTTTCTCTTACTCATTCCATTCCTGAAATTATCATTCACTTGGCCTAGAAGTTCTTTTAATCCATGATAAACCGAAAGAACAAATGGGCTTTCAGCTATTAAACCATGATAGCATGAGTCTTCATCCTCCTTACGTCTGTGGTGAACATCCACGGACTCTCTCATACATTCTCTTACTCATTCCTATCTTAAAATTATCATTCACTCAGGCTAGAAGTTCTTTTAAACCATGAAAAACCGAAAAAGAATAAATGGGCTTACAACTCTTAAACCTTGACAGCTTGAGTCTTCAACCTCCATAGGTGCCTGGGGAACATCTATTGACTTTCTCATACATTGTCAAACTTATTCCAATCATGAAATGATCATTCACTTGGCCTAGAAGTTCTTTCAATCCATGATAAACCGAAAAGGAACACATGGGCTTACATCTCTTAAACCGAGACAGCTTGAGCTTCAACCTCCATAGGTGCCTGGGGAACATCTTTTGACTCTCTCATACATTCTCTTACTCATTCCAATCTTGAAATGATCATTCACTTGGCGTACAAGTTCTTTCAATCCATGATAAACCGAAATGGAACAAATGGGCATACAACTCTTAAACCATGACAGCTTGAGTCTTGAACCTCCTTAGGTGCATGGCGAGCATCTTTTGACATTCTCATACATTCTCTTACTCATTCCTATCTTCAAATTGTCATTCACTTGGCCTAGAAATTCTTTGAATCCACGATAAATCGAAATGGAACAAATGGGCTTACAAATCGTGAACCACGATAGCTTCAAACTTGAACCTCCATAGGTGCATGGCGAACATCTATTGACTCACTCATACTTTCTCTTACTCATCCCATTCATGAAATTATCATTCACTTGGCCTAGAAGTTCTTTTAATCCATGATAAACCGAAAGAACAAATGGGCTTACAACTATTAAACCATGATAGCATGAGTCTTCATCCTCCTTAGGTTCATGGTGAACATCCATGGACTCACTCTTACATTCTATTACTCATGCCAATCATGAAATTATCATTCACTAGGCCTAGAAGTTCTTTTGATCCATAAAAAACCGAAAAGGAACAAATGGGATTACAACTATTAAACCATAATAGCTTGAGTCTTGAACCTCCTTAGGTGCATGCCGAACATCTTTTGACTCTCTCATACATTCTCTTACTCATTCCTATCTTGAAATTATCATTCACTTGGCCTAGAAGTTCTTTTAAACCATGATAAACCGAAAAAGAACAAACGGGGCTCACAACTCTTAAACCATGACAGCTTGAGTCTTCAACCTCCATAGGTGCCTGGGGAACATCTATTGACTTTCTAATACATTGTCTAACTTATTCAAATCATGAAATGATCATTCACTTGGCCTAGAAGTTCTTTCAATCCATGATAAACCGAAAAGGAACACATGGGCTTACAACTCTTCAACCATGACAGCATGAGTCTTCAACCTCCATAGGTGCCTGGGAACATCTATTGACTCTCTCATACATTGTTTAACTCATTCCAATCATGAAATGATCATTCACTTGGCCTAGAAGTTCTTTAAATCCACGATAAACCGAAAAGGAACAAATGGGCTTACAAATGTTGAACCACGATAGCTTCAAACTTGAACCTCCATAGGTGGATGACGAACATCTATTGACTCCCTCAGACATTCTCTTACTCATTCCAATCATGAAATGATCATTCACTTGGCCTAGAAGTTCTTTCAATCCATGATAAACCGAAAAGGAACAAATCGGCTTACAATTCTTAAACCATGACAGCTTGAGTCTTCAACCTCCATAGGTGCCTGGCGAACATCTATTGATTCCCTCAGACATTCTCTTACTCATTCCAATCTTGAAATGATCATTCACTTGGCCTAGAAGTTCTTTCAATCCATGATAAACCAAAAAAGGAACAAATGGGCTTACAACTCATAAACCATAATAGCTTGAGTCTTGAACCTCCTTAGGTGCATGGCGAACATCCTTTGACACTCTCAAACATTCTATTACTTATTCCTATCTTGAAATTATCATTCACTTGGCCTAGAAGTTCTTTTAAACCATGATAAACAGAAAGAACAAATGGGCTTACAACTCTTAAACCACGATAGCATAAGTCTTCAACCTCCTTAGGTGCATGGCGAACATCTTTTGACTCTCTCATACATTCTCTTACTCATTCCAATCTTGAAATGATCATTCACTTGGCGTACAAGTTCTTTCAATCCATGATAAACTGAAATGGAACAAATGGGCATACAACTCTTAAACCATGACAGCTTGAGTCTTGAACCTCCTTAGGTGCATGGCGAGCATCTTTTGACCCTCTCATACATTCTCTTACTCATTCCTATCTTCAAATTATCATTCACTTGGCCTAGAAGTTCTTTTAAACCATGATAAACCGAAAGAGAACAAATGGGCTTACAACTTTTAAACCATGACAGCTTGAGTCTTCAACCTCCATAGGTGCCTGGGGAACATCTATTGACTCTCTCATACATTGTCTAACTCATTCCAATCATGAAATTATCATTCACTTGGCCTAGAAGTTCTTTAAATCCACGATAAACCGAAAAGGAACAAATGGGCTTACAAATCATGAACCACGATAGCTTCAAACATGAACCTCCATAGGTGGATAGGGAACATCTATTGACTCCCACAGACATTCTCCTACTCATTCCAATCATGAAATGATCATTCACTTGGCGTAGAAGTTCTTTCAATCAATGATAAACCGAAATGGAACAAATGGGCTTACAATTCTTAAACCATGATTGCTTGAGTCTTCAACCTCCATAGGTGCTGGTGAACATCTATTGACTCACTCATACTTTCTCTCACTCATCCCATTCATGAAATTATCATTCACTTGGCCTAGAAGTTCTTTTAATCCATGATAAACCGAAAAGGAACAAATGGGCTTCCAACTCTTAAACCACGATAGCATAAGTCATCAAACTCCTTAGGTGCATGACGAACATCTTTCGACTCTCTTTTACATTCTCTTACTCATTCCAATCATGAAATGATCATTCACTTGGCCAACAAGTTCTTTCAATCCATGATCAACCGAAAAGGAACAAATGGGCTTACAACTCTTAAACCATGACAGCTTGAGTCTTCAACCTCCATAGGTGCCTGGCGAACATCTATTGACTCTCTCATACAATGTCTAACTCATTCCAATCATGAAATTATCATTCACTTGACATAGAAGTTCTTTAAATCCACGATAAATCGAAAAGGAACAAATGGGCTTACAAATCTTGAACAACGACAGCTTCAAACTTGATCATCCATAGGTGCATGGCGAACATCTATTGACTCCCTCAGACATTCTCTTACTCATTCCAATCTTGAAATGATCATTCACTTGGCCTAGAAGTTCTTTGAATCCATAATAAACCGAAAAGGAACAAATGGGCTTAGTTCTTAAACCATGACAGATTGAGTCTTGAACCTCAATAGGTACCTGGCGAACATCTATTGACTCTCTCATACATTGTCTGACTCATTCCAATCATGAAATTATCATTCACTTGACATAGAAGTTCTTTAAATCCATGATAAATCGAAAAGGAACAAATGAGCTTACAAATCTTGAACCACGATAGCTTCAAACTTGAACCTCCATAGGTGCATGGCGAACATCTATTGACTCCCTCAGACATTCTCTTACTCATTCCAATCTTGAAATGATCATTCACTTGGCGTAGTAGTTCTTTCAATCCATGATAAACCGAGAAGGAACAAAGGGGCTTACAACTCTTAAACCATGACAGGTTGAGTCTTCAACCTCAATAGGTACCTGGCGAACATCTATTGACTCTCTCATACATTGTCTGACTCATTCCAATCATGAAATTATCATTCACTTGACCTAGAAGTTCTTTGAATCCACGATAAATCGAAATGGAACAATTGGGCTTACAAATCGTGAACCACGATAGCTTCAAACTTGAACCTCCATAGGTGCATGGAGAACATCTATTGACTCACTCATACTTTCTCTTACTCATCCCATTCATGAAATTATCATTCACTTGGCCTAGAAGTTCTTTTAATCCATGATAAACCGAAAGAACAAATGGGCTTACAACTATTAAACCATGATAGCATGAGTCTTCATCCTCCTTAGGTCCATGGCGAACATCCATGGACTCACTCTTACATTCTATTACTCATGCCAATCATGAAATTATCATTCACTAGGCCTAGAAGTTCTTTTGATCCATAATAAACCGAAAAGGAACAAATGGGCTTACAACTATTAAACCATAATAGCTTGAGTCTTGAACCTCCTTAGGTGCATGCCGAACATCTTTTGACTCTCTCATACATTCTCTTACTCATTCCTATCTTGAAATTATCATTCACTTGGCCTAGAAGTTCTTTTAAACCATGATAAACCGAAAAAGAACAAATGGGCTTACAACTTTTAAACCATGACAGCTTGAGTCTTCAACCTCCATAGGTGCCTGGGGAACATCTATTGACTCTCTCATACATTGTCTAACTCATTCCAATCATGAAATTATCATTCACTTGGCCTAGAAGTTCTTTAAATCCACGATAAACCGAAAAGGAACAAATGAGCTTACAAATCATGAACCACGATAGCTTCAAACATGAACCTCCATAGGTGGGTAGGGAACATCTATTGACTCCCACAGACATTCTCCTACTCATTCCAATCATGAAATGATCATTCACTTGGCGTAGAAGTTCTTTCAATCAATGATAAACCGAAATGGAACAAATGGGCTTACAATTCTTAAACGATGATTGCTTGAGTCTTCAACCTCCATAGGTGCTGGTGAACATCTATTGACTCACTCATACTTTCTCTCACTCATCCCATTCATGAAATTATCATTCACTTGGCCTAGAAGTTCTTTTAATCCATTATAAACCGAAAAGGAACAAATGGGCTTACAACTCTTAAACCACGATAGCATAAGTCATCAAACTCCTTAGGTGCATGACGAACATCTTTCGACTCTCTTATACATTCTCTTACTCATTCCAATCATGAAATGATCATTCACTTGGCCAACAAGTTCTTTCAATCCATGATCAACCGAAAAGGAACAAATGGGCTTACAACTCTTAAACCATGACAGCTTGAGTCTTCAACCTCCATAGGTGCCTGGCGAACATCTATTGACTCTCTCATACAATGTCTAACTCATTCCAATCATGAAATTATCATTCACATGACATAGAAGTTCTTTAAATCCACGATAAACAGAAAAGGAACAAATGGGCTTACAAATCATGAACCACGATAGCTTCAAACATGAACCTCCATAGGTGGATAGGGAACATCTATTGACTCCCACAGACATTCTCCTACTCATTCCAATCATGAAATGATCATTCACTTGGCGTAGAAGTTCTTTCAATCAATGATAAACCGAAATGGAACAAATGGGCTTACAATTCTTAAACCATGATTGCTTGAGTCTTCAACCTCCATAGGTGCTGGTGAACATCTATTGACTCACTCATACTTTCTCTCACTCATCCCATTCATGAAATTATCATTCACTTGGCCTAGAAGTTCTTTTAATCCATGATAAACCGAAAAGGAACAAATGGGCTTACAACTCTTAAACCACGATAGCATAAGTCATCAAACTCCTTAGGTGCATGACGAACATCTTTTGACTCTCTTATACATTCTCTTACTCATTCCAATCATGAAATGATCATTCACTTGGCCAACAAGTTCTTTCAATCCATGATCAACCGAAAAGGAACAAATGGGCTTACAACTCTTAAACCATGACAGCTTGAGTCTTCAACCTCCATAGGTGCCTGGCGAACATCTATTGACTCTCTCATACAATGTCTAACTCATTCCAATCATGAAATTATCATTCACATGACATAGAAGTCCTTTAAATCCACGATAAACAGAAAAGGAACAAATGGGCTTACAAATCATGAACCACGATAGCTTCAAACATGAACCTCCATAGGTGGATAGGGAACATCTATTGACTCCCACAGACATTCTCCTACTCATTCCAATCATGAAATGATCATTCACTTGGCGTAGAAGTTCTTTCAATCAATGATAAACCGAAATGGAACAAATGGGCTTACAATTCTTAAACCATGATTGCTTGAGTCTTCAACCTCCATAGGTGCTGGTGAACATCTATTGACTCACTCATACTTTCTCTCACTCATCCCATTCATGAAATTATCATTCACTTGGCCTAGAAGTTCTTTTAATCCATGATAAACCGAAAAGGAACAAATGGGCTTACAACTCTTAAACCACGATAGCAGAAGTCATCAAACTCCTTAGGTGCATGACGAACATCTTTCGACTCTCTTATACATTCTCTTACTCATTCCAATCATGAAATGATCATTCACTTGGCCAACAAGTTCTTTCAATCCATGATCAACCGAAAAGGAACAAATGGGCTTACAACTCTTAAACCATGACAGCTTGAGTCTTCAACCTCCATAGGTGCCTGGCGAACATCTATTGACTCTCTCATACAATGTCTAACTCATTCCAATCATGAAATTATCATTCACATGACATAGAAGTCCTTTAAATCCACGATAAATCGAAAAGGAACAAATGGGCTTACAAATCTTGAACAACGATGACTTCAAACTTGAACATCCATAGGTGCATGGCGAACATCTATTGACTCCCTCAGACATTCTCTTACTCATTCCAATCTTGAAATGTTCATTCACTTGGCCTAGAAGTTCTTTGAATCCATAATAAACCGAAAAGGAACAAATGGGCTTACAACTCTTAAACCATGACAGATTGAGTCTTGAACCTCAACAGGTACCTGGCGAACATCTATTGACTCTCTCATACATTGTCTGACTCATTCCAATCATGAAATTATCATTCACTTGACATAGAAGTTCTTTAAATCCATGATAAATCGAAAAGGAACAAATGGGCTAACAAATCTTGAACCACGATAGCTTCAAACTTGAACATCCATAGGTGCATGGCGAACATCTATTGACTCCCTCAGACATTCTCTTACTCATTCCAATCTTGAAATGATCATTCACTTGGCCTAGTAGTTCTTTCAATCCATGATAAACCGAGAAGGAACAAATGTGCTTACAACTCTTAAACCATGACAGGTTGAGTCTTCAACCTCAATAGGTACCTGGCGAACATCTATTGACTCTCTCATACATTGTCTGACTCATTCCAATCATGAAATTATCATTCACTTGACCTAGAAGTTCTTTGAATCCACGATAAATCGAAATGGAACAATTGGGCTTACAAATCGTGAACCACGATAGCTTCAAACTTGAACCTCCATAGGTGCATGGCGAACATCTATTGACTCACTCATACTTTCTCTTACTCATCCCATTCATGAAATTATCATTCACTTGGCCTAGAAGTTCTTTTAATCCATGATAAACCGAAAGAACAAATGGGCTTACAACTATTAAACCATGATAGCATGAGTCTTCATCCTCCTTAGGTCCATGGTGAACATCCATGGACTCACTCTTACATTCTATTACTCATGCCAATCATTAAATTATCATTCACTAGGCCTAGAAGTTCTTTTTATCCATAATAAACCGAAAAGGAACAAATGGGCTTACAACTATTAAACCATAATAGCTTGAGTCTTGAACCTCCTTAGGTGCATGCCGAACATCTTTTGACTCACTCATACATTCTCTTACTCATTCCAATCTTGAAATTATCATTCACTTGGCTTAGAAGTTCTTTTAAACCATGATAAACCGAAAAAGAACAAATGGGCTTACAACTCTTAAACCATGACGACTTGAGTCTTCAACCTCCATAGGTGCACAGGGAACATCTATTGACTTTCTCATACATTGTGTAACTTATTCCAATCATGAAATGGTCATTCACTTGGCCTAGAAGTTCTTTCAATCCATGATAAACCGAAAAGGAACACATGGGCTTACAACTCATAAACCATAATAGCTTGAGTCTTGAACCTCCTTAGGTGCATGGCGAGCATCTTTTGACCCTATCATACATTCTCTTACTGATTCCTATCTTGCAATTATCATTCACTTGGCCTAGAAGTTCTTTTAAACCATGATAAACCGAAAGAGAACAAATGGGCTTAGAACTCTTAAACCATGACAGCTTGAGTCTTCAACCTCCATAGGTGCCTGGGGAACATCTATTGACCCTCTCATACATTGTCTAACTCATTCCAATCATGAAATTATCATTCACATGGCCTAGAAGATCTTTAAATCCAACCACGATAGCTTCAAACTTGAACCTCCATAGGTGGATGGGGAACATCTATTGACTCCCTCAGACATTCTCCTACTCATTCCAATCATGAAATGATCATTCACTTGGCGTAGAAGTTCTTTCAATCAATGATAAACCGAAATGGAGCAAATGGGCTTACAATTCGTAAACCATGACAGCTTGAGTCTTCAACCTCCATTGGTGCCTGGCGAACATCTCTTGACTCTCTCATACATTGTCTAACTCATTCCAATCATGAAATTATCATTCACTTGACATAGAAGTTCTTTTAATCCACGATAAATCGAAAAGGAACAAATGGGCTTACAAATCTTGAACAACGACAGCTTCAAACTTGAACATCCATAGGTGCATGGCGAACATCTATTGACTCCCTCAGACATTCTCTTACTCATTCCAATCTTGAAATGATCATTCACTTGGCCTAGAAGTTCTTTGCATCGATGATAAACCGAAAAGGAACAAATGGGCTTACAACTCTTAAACCATGACAGCTTGAGTCTTCAACCTCAATAGGAACCTGGCGAACATCTATTGACTCTCTCATACATTGTCTGACTCATTCCAATCATGAAATTAGCATTCACTTGACCTAGAAGTTCTTTGAATCCACGATAAATCGAACAGGAACAAATGGGCTTACAAATCGTGAACCACGATAGCTTCAAACTTGAACCTCCATAGGTGCATGGCGAACATCTATTGACTCACTCATACTTTCTCTTACTCATTCCATTCATGAAATTATCATTCACTTGGCCTAGAAGTTCTTTTAATCCATGATAAACCGAAAGAACAAATGGGCTTTCAGCTATTAAACCATGATAGCATGAGTCTTCATCCTCCTTACGTCCGTGGTGAACATCCACGGACTCTCTCATACATTCTCTTACTCATTCCTATCTTAAAATTATCATTCACTCGGGCTAGAAGTTCTTTTAAACCATGAAAAACCGAAAAAGAATAAATGGGCTTACAACTCTTAAACCATGACAGCTTGAGTCTTCAACCTCCATAGGTGCCTGGGGAACATCTATTGACTTTCTCATACATTGTCAAACTTATTCCAATCATGAAATGATCATTCACTTGGCCTAGAAGTTCTTTCAATCCATGATAAACCGAAAAGGAACACATGGGCTTACATCTCTTAAACCGAGACAGCTTGAGCTTCAACCTCCATAGGTGCCTGGGGAACATCTATTGACTCTCTCATACATTGTCTAACTCATTCCAATCATGAAATTATCATTCACTTGGCCTAGAAGTTCTTTAAATCCACGATAAACCGAAAAGGAACAAATGGGCTTACAAATCTTGAACCACGATAGCTTCAAACTTGAACCTCCATAGGTGGATGGGGAACATCTATTGACTCCCTCAGACATTCTCCTACTCATCCCAATCATGAAATGATCATTCACTTGGCGTAGAAGTTCTTTCAATCAAGGATAAACCGAAATGGAACAAATGGGCTTACAATTCTTAAACCATGATTGCTTGAGTCTTCAACCTCCATAGGTGCTGGTGAACATCTATTGACTCACTCATACTTTCCCTCACTCATCCCATTCATGAAATTATCATTCACTTGGCCTAGAAGTTCTTTTAATCCATGATAAACCGAAAAGGAACAAATGGGCTTACAACTCTTTAACCATGATAGCATAAGTCATCAAACTCCTTAGGTGCATGGCGAACATCTTTTGACTCTCACATACATTCTCTTGCTCATTCCAATCATGAAATGATCATTCACTTGGCCCACAAGTTCTTTCAATCCATGATAAACCAAAAAGAAACAAATGGGCTTACAACTCATAAACCACAATAGCTTGAGTCTTGAACCTCCTTAGGTGCATGGCGAACATCCTTTGACTCTCTCAAACATTCTCTTACTCATTCCTATCATGAAATTATCATTCACTTGGCCTAGAAGTTCTTTTAAACCATGATAAACAGAAAGAACAAATGGGCTTACAACTCTTAAACCACGATAGCATAAGTCTTCAACCACATTAGGTGCATGGCGAACATCTTTTGAGTCTCTCATACATTCTCTTACTCATTCCAATCATGAAATGATCATTCACTTGGCGTACAAGTTCATTCAATCCATGATAAACCGAAATGGAACAAATGGGCATACAACTTTTAAACCATGACAGCATGAGTCTCGAACCTCCTTAGGTGTATGGCGAGCATCTTTTGACTCTCTCATACATTCTCTTACTCATTCCTATCTTGAAATTATCATTCACTTGGCCTAGAAGTTCTTTTAAACCATGATAAACAGAAAGAACAAATGGGCTTACAACTCTTAAACCACGATAGCATAAGTCTTCAACCACATTAGGTGCATGGCGAACATCTTTTGAGTCTCTCATACATTCTCTTACTCATTCCAATCATGAAATGATCATTCACTTGGCGTACAAGTTCATTCAATCCATGATAAACCGAAATGGAACAAATGGGCATACAACTTTTAAACCATGACAGCATGAGTCTCGAACCTCCTTAGGTGTATGGCGAGCATCTTTTGACTCTCTCATACATTCTCTTACTCATTCCTATCTTGAAATTATCATTCACTTGGCCTAGAAGTTCTTTTAAACCATGATAAACCGAAAGAGGCCAAAAACTTGATGTGTTTCGTATCGCAAGTGCACGATTTCGTCAAGTAGTAAAAATATCGATCCACAGGGACTTAGATTATGATTAAGAATTATCCTTAATTGTGATTAACTAGGTGAAACCAATATTATAAAATTGTGGTGATAGAACAAGAACATAGAAACTAAAATCTGGAAATAAATAAGAATCTTAATGTTTAGAATGAATGCAGAAAAACAGTGTAGATAAATCTGGTTTTTAAGAGATCTAGGATATGGGTTCACCACGATGGTAATTAACAAGTCTGTAATCTTATCACCTCTTCTCAACTAAGTTACACTTGAAGACGAATCATCCTAAAGAATTATTGTTTCCTTTCAGAATACAATAACGTATTCAATCTAACTCAACTTCTATTTTCATGATAATCAAATTAGAAAGAATCCTTTAAGAGCAGATAATTCATAGAAAGCCTCAAGAGTTTTAATCTACTTTCGTGATTTAAAAGCTCAAGTTCAGTTTATGGAGTTCAATTATCAAGAGTCACCTTTCAGTTTTTCCCTTAATAACTAAGATTATGCAAACAATGTGGCCAGCATTTTCACAAACACTTGGTGTGCCAAAAACTGAATCAAGATAAACTTAGCATTGAAGATATAGCAAATTCATACATCAAGCATTGTTAATACACCATCGGGTTACTACCAATTCCTAGAACAAAAGAACTACTCAAACATGTTTATCAAAATACAATCCATGAGAATGAAGAACAACATTCAGAAAATAAAATACAAGGACTAGAAGAGATGAGAAGAAAAACTCTGCAGAAAACTTGTGGCTGCTCTTGTGAAGTTCCTCCAAGACCAAGCTCCCCCCTCAACCCTAATGGCTTGCCCTTTATACTCCACTCCCTCTTCTCTCTCAACCCTAATTCTTTTTAGGTCAGAAAACAAGGAATGGGCTAACTCCAGGGCCTCAAAATCGCAAGTATGAAGTGTCAGGCTGCCAACCACGGCCGTGGTTGGCTCTGGCTTGAGGATTTCGAACTCTGAAGGCCAACCACGGCCGTGGTTGGCTCTGCCTCAGAAATTCTGAAGGTGCAAGTTTCTCACACAGGCCGTGGTTGCCTCTGTCCATCAAGCATCTTGGGGAATTTGCCAAAGTGTCCAACATCAAACTTGTAGCCTTGTGTCTTAGCTTTCCATAGCAACTGGAATCACCTCAAAATGACCTCTGTAGCTCAAGTTATGCTGGGTCCAGCTGATTTTTTAGATCTCAGTATCTCTTCATGATAGTTCCGTTTTGGCTCTTCCAAGCTTCAATATTGCATCATTCCAGCGATTGAACAAAAACACACCGCAGTTATCCGAACTAAAACAAAAACGGAAGATTAAATGAATAAATGTACTAAAAAGATAATGAAATGTATGCAAACTAAACTCAAAATGACATGAAGAATCACACACATCAACATTCTCTTACTCATTCCAATCATGAAATGATCATTCACTTGGCCTACAAGTTCTTTCAATCCATGATAAACCGAAATGGAACAAATGGGCATATAACTCTTAAACCATGACAGCATGAGCCTCGAACCTCCTTAGGTGCATGGCGAGCATCTTTCGACTCTCTCATACATTCTCTTACTCATTCCTATCTTGAAATTATCATTCACTTGGCCTAGAAGTTCTTTTAAACCATGATAAACCGAAAGAGACCAAATGGGCTTACAACTCTTAAACCATGACAGCTTGAGTCTTCAACCTTCATAGGTGCCTAGCGAACATCTATTGACTCTCTCATACGTTGTCTAACTCATTCCAATCATGAAATTATCATTCCCATGGCCTAGAAGTTCTCTAAATCCACGATAAATCGAAAAGGAACAAATGGGCTTACAAATCTTGAACCACGATAGCTTCAAACTTGAACCTCCATAGGTGGATGGGGAACATCTATTGACTCCCTCAGACATTCTCCTACTCATTCCAATCATGACATGATCATTCACTTGGCGTAGAAGTTCTTTCAATCAATGATAAACCGAAATGGAACAAATGGGCTTACAATTCTTAAACCATGATTGCTTGAGTCTTCAAACTCCATAGGTGCTAGTGAACATCTATAGACTCACTCATACTTTCTCTCACTCATCCCATTCATGAAATTATCATTCACTTGGCCTAGAAGTTCTTTTAATCCATGATAAACCGAAAAGGAACAAATGGGCTTACTACTCTTAAACCACGATAGGATAAGTCATCAAACTCCTTAGGTGCATGGCGAGCATCTTTTGACTCTCTCATACATTCTCTTACTCATTCCAATCATGAAATGATCATTCACTTGGCCAATAAGTTCTTTCAATCCATGATAAATCGAAAAGGAACAAATGGGCTTACAACTCTTAAACCATGATAACTTGAGTCTTCAACCTCCATCGGTGCCTGGCGAACATCTATTGACTCTCTCATACATTGTCTAACTCATTCCAATCATGAAATTATCAGTCACTTGACCTAGAAGTTCTTTAAATCCACGATAAATCGAAAAGGAACAAATGGGCTTACAATTCTTGAACCAGGATAGCTTCAAACTTGAACATCCATAGGTGCATGGTGAACATCTATTGACTCCCTTTGACATTCTCTTACTCATTCCAATCTTGAAATGATCATTCACTTGGCCTAGAAGTTCTTTCAATCCATGATAAACCGAAAAGGAACAAGTGGGCTTACAACTCTTAAACCATGACAGATTGAGTCTTGAACCTCAATAGGTACCTGGCGAAAATCTATTGACTCTCTCATACATTGTCTGACTCATTCCAATCATGAAATTATCATTCACTTGACCTAGAAGTTCTTTAAATCCACGATAAATCGAAAAAGAACAAATGGGCTTACAAATCGTGAACCACGATAGCTTCAAACTTGAACCTCCATACGTGCATGGCGAACTGTGAGCAACATTTGTCATATTGAATTTTGATGATAACCAAACAAAGGATTCCGCACCAAGAAGACAAGAACAAGTTCACAAGGAGTACTCAAGACTTATAGGCTTTTACTTATCTTTGTAAGAGTAATTAATTGCTTAAATCACCTAGCAAGCTTTTTATTTTAATCTTACAAAACTATTCCTAAAAGAAGGTTTGATAAAAAGATAGTTATCTTTAAAAAATGCTTTGGAAAGAAAGATTTTTTAACTTATCAAAAATGAGTTTTTAAGTCACTTGTAGTCGACTACAAGATTGATGTAGTCGACTACACAGTTGGAAAATGTTAAGTTTGCAACGTTTTCCAAAAGTCAGAACAAACTTGTAGTCGACTACATAAGTATTGTAGTCGACTACCAATAGGCAAAACCTTGAAATGCCTGTCATTTATAAATGTCCCGAGGATGCTTGTAGTCGACTACAATGCTGAGGTAGTCGATTACAATGCTGATAAATTTTTTTTTGTTAAATACATGTTAACCCGAGGACATTTATAGTCGACTACCAAAGTTATTGTAGTCGACTACATCGTTTTAAAAAGTTGTTCCTTTTTAAAAGCGCATAAACCAGAGGAGACATGTAATCGACTACATAATATCTGTAGTCGACTACATAATATCTTTGATCATATATCTCAGATGCCTTTGCTTTCGGAAAGAGTCCGAGAGCTATTGTAGTCGACTACATTGTAAGTGTAGTCGACTACATGCATTCTTTTGATAATAAACTCTCATGTTTTTAAAAGTCAGAAAGGCATCGTAGTCGACTACAACAGTTGTGTAGTCGACTACACACGCTCCAGAAACTTTTCCAACGGCTAGTTTGAATATTGTTTTAATACCTACCTACTACCCAACGGATCAAAAACTTGTAAGAGCTATTTATAGCTCATCTAAATTAAGTTTCAAACATACCCAAGATCAGAAATTCATTTTGAAAGAGCTTTTTCTAATCTTCAGTTCATCATACTCTGTTTTCTATTTGAAAAAGCTTGCTTAGTGATTTGATCATATACTCATCTGTTCTTCAAGTTGTATATCTGCTCTTGTGAGAGTTACAATCTACCAAAAACCATTAGATTATCTTGTGTAAGTTGAAGGAGAGAAAATCCTTGTTGTATTGAGGGAGGCTCTTGCACATAGAGGGTGGAGGATCCCATACTAAGTGAAGAGTGCTCTATATTGTAAGGGTTTTTATCAAGCACCCAAGTTAGAAGCTTGAAGTATAGTTGAAATCTCGGGTGGACGATCTCGAGGACTGGACGTAGATCACAAGAAGTGATTGAACCAGTATAAATCTTGTTTGCATTCTCTCAACCCTTATCTTTTACTTATAAGTTATATTCTATCAACTTATCTAACTTGATGTTTTTAATGTTGTGAATTCTTGTCTTATACTTTCTGTATTAAAAAGCTCATTAATTTTAGTCATTATCCTTTGCAAGTCCATTGATTTTAAATAATTAGCATCATTAAAATAAACCTTGCGAAAGTTTTTGAAAACTCAATTCACCCCCCCCTCTTGAGTTATTGAAGCCACTTGGTAACAAGTGGTATCAGAGCTTGACTCTTGTGTAAAGAGCTTAACAGCTTCAAGAGATGGCTTCTTTTCAATTTGCTTTACCCGAAGGAGCTTCTATTAATAGACCTCCAGCTTTCAATGGTACTGGTTATACTTATTGGAAAGAAAGAATGAGAATTTTCATGGAATCTATTGATATTGATATTTGGGATGCCGTTGAAAATGGTGCTTTTGTTCCAAAGAAGGTGGTTGATAACCATGAGGTTCTTAAACCAAGAGCTGAATGGGTGATGATGATAAAAAGAAAGTTCAACATAATGCTAAGGCCAAAAACATCATTACTAGTGCCTTAGGTTATGATGAATATTTTCGCATCTCCAATCGCAAAAGCGCAAAAGAAATGTAGGATGCACTTCAAGTAACCCATGAAGGAACCAGTGAGGTAAAGAGGTCTAGAATTAACACTCTCATACATGAGTATGAACTCTTTAGAATGAATCAAGGTGAAAGCATACAAGATATGCAAAAGAGATTCACTCATATAGTTAATCATCTATCTTCATTGAGAAAAACATTTCCAGATGAAGATTTAATTAACAAAGTTTTGAGATGTTTAAACAGGGAATGGCAACCCAAAGTGACAGCAATTTCAGAATCAAGAAACTTAGCAACAATGACTCTTCCAACACTTTTTGGAAAACTCCAAGAACATGAAATGGAGTTAATAAGACTGAGTGAACATGAAGGAGTTGACAAGAAGAAGAAAGGAATAGCTCTAAAGGCAACCTCATCTCACTATGATAATGAAGATGATGATGAAGGCTCTATAGATGATCTTGAAATGAATGAAGAAAACCTTAGTCTTTTTGTGAGAAAATTTGGAAAATTTCTCAAAAAGAAAAACAATGGAAGAAGGCCACCCTTTCCTCCAAAGAAAAACTTCAAAGGAGAAGGTTCAACACCTACTCCACCTACTTGCTTTGAATGTGGCAAACCAGGTCACATGAAGATGGACTGTCCGCTATACCAAAAGAAGATGGAAAGATTTGATAGAAAACCAAAGCAAGAAAAGAAAGGAAGAAGAGCATACATTGCATGGGAGGACAATGACTTGAGCTTATCGGATGACTCCGACAATGAGGAAGCCAATCTTTGTCTCATGGCAAATGATGATTTAGAGGTAACATCTCAATCCCTTGATATACAACCTTCTTATGATGAATTACAAGAAGCATTTGAAGAATTGCATGAAGAATCTATGAGATTAGCAAAGTTAGTCTCAACCTCAAAAAAATCTATCATGTCTTTAGAAAATCAAATTGCTTGTTTAAATAAGGAGATTGAGGAACTAAAATTAGAAAATGAAACCCTTGGATTGATTGATGCTAATTCTTCCTGCTCTACTTGTATATCTCATAAAAATGTTCCCTCATCATCCTCTTCATGTTACTCATGCTTAAATTCTGAAAAAGAAATTGAGGACTTGAAAAACACTCTTGCAAAATTTACTTTTGGAATAGATAATCTCAACACATTGCTTGGAAAACAAAGATGTGTATTTGATAAAGCAGGTTTGGGATACAAACCCAAGACTCAACAAAAATCCTATAAAAGTTTCTTTGTTTCCACAACAATGTCAAGTGGTCCATTTATAACTTGTTTTTATTGTGGCAAGAAAGGACATAGTGCATCTACATGTAGAGTCAGAAAGAATTTACATGTTGGACAAAAGAAGATATGGGTTCCTAAGGGCACATTGCCCAAAACTGACATCAAAGGACCCAAGAAAGTTTGGGTACCTAAAACCAAAACTTAAATTTGCTTGTAGGTGTGCTTGAAGGCCAAGAGTTCAAAATGGTATCTTGATAGTGGTTGCTCCAAGCACATGACAGGAGATGAGTCAAAGTTTTCCTTCTTTATACCCAAAGAGCATGGACATGTCACCTTTGGAGATAACAATAAAGGAAAAATCCTTGGCACTGGAAAAGTTGGTAAAACTCCTCAACATCTATTGAAAATGTGTTGTTAGTTGATGGACTCAAACATAACTTACTTAGCATTAGTCAATTGTGTGACAAGAATAATAGAGTTATTTTTGATTCAAATTGTTGCATAGTTGAGGATAAAAATGATAAACAAGTCAAGTTTGTTGGTCATAGAGTGGATAACATTTATATGATTAGTCTAGATGAAATATCCTCAAATGATGCAAAATGCCTAGTGAGTAAGGAAAATGATTCATGGTTATGGCATAGAAGAGTTGCACACATTCACATGGATCATTTGAATAAACTAATTTCCAAAGACTTAGTAATTGGACTCCCAAAGCTTCATTTTACAAAAGACAAACTTTGTGATGCTTGTCAAAAGGGAAAACAAGTAAAGGTCTCTTTCAAAAGCAAAAATATTGTTTCAACCTCTAGACCTTTACAACTTTTACACATGGACCTTTTTGGACCATCAAGAACAATGAGCTTTGGTGGGAATTACTATGCACTTGTGATTGTGGATGATTATTCTAGATTTACGTGGACATTATTTCTTGCCCATAAGAATGAAGCTTTTAAAGCTTTTAGAAGACTTGCAAAGTTAATCCAAAATGAGAAAAACTCTAGTATTGTATCCATAAGAAGTGATCATGGTGGGGAATTTGAAAATCAAGATTTTGAAAACTTTTGTAATGAAAGTGGCATTGAGCACAATTTTTCAGCCCCTAGAACTCCACAACAAAATGGAGTTGTAGAAAGAAAAAATCGAAGCTTAGAAGAAATGGCTAGAACCATGCTCAATGAGACTAATCTTCCTAAATATTTTTGGGCCGATGCGGTAAGCACCGCTTGTTATGTAATGAATAGGGCACTAATAAGGCCCATTTTGAAGAAAACTCCTTATGAACTTTACAAAGGAAGAAAACCAAATATTTCCCACCTTCATGTCTTTGGATGCAAATGCTTTGTTTTAAATAATGGAAAGGATAACTTAGGCAAGTTTGATGCAAAATTTGATGAAGGAATATTTCTTGGCTATTCATTAACTAGCAAAGCATTTAGAGTCTGTAATAAAAGAACAATGACAATTGAGGAATCAATACATATTGCTTTTGATGAAACAAACTCCCTAGAGCCAAAAGAAGATGTTGTTGATGATATTGTGGAAAATTTGACTGATATTCACTTAAATGACAAAGTGGAGAACCTTAAGAAAGAAGAACAAGGAGAGATTACTTTCCCACAACAAGGTCAATCTCAAATCAATGACTTACCAAGAGAATGGAGAACGCATAGGAACCATCCACTTGACTTGGTAATTGGAGATGTCTCTCAAAAGGTAATTACTCGAAACTCCATTAAAAATGTATGCAATCATTTAGCTTTTGTTTCTCAAGTTGAACCAAAAACATAGATGAGGCCATAAATGATGAAAGTGGATCTTGGCAATGCAAGAAGAATTAAATCAATTTGAGAGGAACCAAGTTTGGGAACTTGTTCCAAGACCCAATGATCATCCCATTATTGGCACCAAATGGGTTTTAGGAACAAACTTGATGAAACCGGAATAATTACAAGAAATAAAGCTAGGCTAGTAGCTAAAGGTTATAATCAAGAAGAAGGAATAGATTATGAAGAAACCTATGCTCCGGTTGCTAGATTAGAAGCTATTCGAATGTTACTTGCATATGCCTGCATCATGAACTTTAAACTTTATCAAATGGACGTAAAAAGTGCCTTCCTAAATGGTTTTATTCAAGAAGAAGTGTATGTTGACCAACCTCCTGGTTTTGAAAATTATAAACTGCCCAATCATGTTTTTAAACTTAAAAAGGCATTGTATGGCTTAAAACAAGCTCCTAGAGCTTGGTATGAAAGATTGAGCAAGTTTCTTTTAGAAAAAGGTTTTACTAGAGGAAAAGTTGACACAACACTTTTCATTAAAAATAGAAAACATGACATTCTCCTTGTACAAATCTACGTAGATGATATCATTTTTGGTGCTACTAATGAATCTCTATGTAAGGAATTTGCCAACATCATGCAAAGTGAATTTGAAATGTCTATGATGGGAGAGCTCACCTTCTTTCTTGGATTGCAAATCAAGCAAACAAGTGAAGGAATCTTCATTAACCAATCCAAAAACTGCAAGGAATTGCTCAAAAGATTTGAAATGGAAAATTCAAAGATTTTTGACACTCCCATGAGCACCTCTTGCCGGTTGGACAAAGATGAAGGTGGTAAGCCCATAGAAATTACAAAATATAGAGGTATGATTGGCTCACTACTATATCTTACTGCCCGATGAGACCAGATATCATGTTTAGTGTGTGCATGTGTGCTAGATTTCAAGCAAATCCTAAGGAATCACACTTAAGTCTGTTAAAAGAATTATGAGGTATCTAGTTGGCACTCAACAAATGGGTTTGTGGTACCCCAAGGGTGCCTCAAGTAGTCTAGTTGGTTATTCCGATTCTGATTTTGCTGGATGCAAAATGCATAGGAAAAGTACTAGTGGAACTTGTCACTTTCTAGGATGCTCTCTTGTCTCTTGGCATAGCAAGAAGCAAAATAGTGTGGCATTGTCTACTGCTGAAGCTGAATATGTTGCGGCTGGAAGTTGTTGTGCTCAAATCCTTTGGATGAAGCAACAACTTCTAGACTATGGACTTAAGCTTGATCACATCCCTATAAGATGTGATAACACTAGCGCAATTAACTTGACTAAAAATCCCATAATGCACTCTAGAACCAAGCACATTGAAATTAGGCACCATTTTATAAGAGATCATGTACAAAATGGAGATTGTGTAGTTGAATTTGTAGAAACAACAAAACAACTTGCTGATATCTTTACCAAACCACTTGCAAAAGAAAATTTCTTTTTTATAAGAAGAGAACTTGGAATGATTGATCACAGTAGCATTTAAAGACCTTGTTTCTATTTCATTGTTATACAATTTTTTTTAATTTCAATTACTGACTTAGGCATCGGAGGTTTCCCTAAATTTGTTTTGCAGGTAATCCTAATATAGCCTAAGTCCCCCAATTTAGATTGATGAAGTTTTGGACAAATTGATTAAGCTAAAAAGTGTTTTTCAGAAGCAAGGTAGTCGACTACACAGATCTTGTAGTCGACTACACACAGGTAATGAAGCTTCTCTCGTGCAATTTTATTTTTCCAGAAAGCATTAGTAGTCGACTACACAGGTAATGTAGTCGACTACAATTACAGTTTTTCTTTAAAAACTGAAAATAAAATCACAGAAGCTCATTGTAGTCGACTACCCAAATACTTGTAGTTGACTACACAGTGCAACATGTTGCAACAGAAGCAACTTGTAGTCGACTACAATCGCGGATTTTAAATACCCCACGGCAGCCATTCATCTCATTTCTCCTTCTTCTCTCCTGCGACCCACTCCCCCCTCTCTCTCTCAAATCTCTTCCCAAACCGAAAATAAACAAATGGGCTTACAATTCTTAAACCATGACAGCTTGAGTCTTCAACCTCCATTGGTGCCTGGCGAACATCTTTTGACTCTCTCATACATTCTCTTACTCATTCCTATCTTGAAATTATCATTCACTTGGCCTAGAAGTTCTTTTAAACCATGATAAACCGAAAAAGAACAAATGGGCTTACAACTCTTAAACCATGACAGCTTGAGTCTTCAACCACCATAGGTGCCTGGGGAACATCTATTGACTTTCTCATACATTGTCTAACTCATTCCAATCATGAAATGATCATTCACTTGGCCTAGAAGTTCTTTCAATCCATGATAAACCGAAAAGGAACAAATGGGCTTACAACTCTTAAACCATGACAGCTGGAGTCTTCATCCTCCATAGGTGCCTGGCGAACATCTATTCACTCTCTCATACATTGTCTAACTCATTCCAATCCTAAAATTATCATTCACTTGGCCTAGAAATTCTTTAAATCCACGATAAACTGAAAAGGAACAAATGGGCTTACAAATCTTGAACCACGATAGCTTTAAACTTGAACCTCCAAAGGTGCGTGGCGAACATCTATTGACTCCTTCAGACATTCTCTTACTCATACCAATCATGAAATGACCTTTCACTTGGCCTAGAAATTTTTTCAATCCATGACAAACCAGAATGGAACAAATTGGCTTACAACTGTTAAACCATGATTGCTTGAGTCTTCAACCTCTATAGGTGCTGGCGAACATCTATTGACTCTCATACTTTCTCTTACTCATTCCATTCATCAAAATTATCATTCACTTGGCGTAGAAGTTCTTTTAATCCATGATAAACCGAAAGAACAAATGGGCTTACAACTATCAAACCATGATAGCATGAGTCTTCAACCTCCTTAGGTCCATGGCGAACATCCATGGACTCACTCATACATTCTATTACTCATGCCAATCATGAAATTATCATTCACTAGGCCTAGAAGTTCTATTGATCCATGATAAACCGAAAAAGAACAAATAGGCTTACAACTCTTAAACCATGACAGCTTAAGTCTTCAACTCCATAGGTGCCTGGCGAACATCTATTCACTCTCTCAGACATTCTATGACTCATTCCAATCGTGAAATTATCATTCACTTGGCCTAGAAGTTCTTTTAATCCATGATAAACCGAAAAGGAACAAATGGGCTTACAACTCTTAAACCTTGATAGAATGAGTCTTCAACCTCCTTAGGTGCATGGCGAACATCTATTGACTCTCTCATACATTCTATTACTCATTCCAATCAGGAAATTATCATTCACTTGATCTAGAAGTTCTTTTAATCCATGATAAAATGAAAAGGAACAAATGAGCTTTCAACTCTTAAACCATAATAGCTTGAGTCTTGAACCTCCTTAGGTGCATGGCGAACATCTTTTGACTCTCTCATACATTCTATTACTCATTCCAATCAGGAAAGTATCATTCACTTGATCTAGAAGTTCTTTTAATCCATGATAAAATGAAAAGGAACAAATGAGCTTTCAACTCTTAAACCATAATAGCTTGACTCTTGAACCTCCTTAGGTGCATGGCGAACATCTTTTGACTCTCTCATACATTCTCTTACTCATTCCAATCATGAAATGATCATCCAATTGGCCTACAAGTTCTATCAATCCATGATAAACCGAAAAGGAACAAATGGGCTTACAACTCTTAAACCATGACAGCTAGAGTCTTCAACCTCCATAAGTGCCTGGCGAACATCTATTGACTCTCTCATACATTGTCTAACTCATTCCAATCATGAAATTATCTTTCACTTGACCTAGAAGTTCTTTAAATCCAGGATAAACCGAAAAGGAACAAATGGGATTACAAATCATGAACCACGATAGCTTCAAACTTGAACCTCCATAGGTGCATCGCGAACATCTATTGACTCCCTCAGTCATTCTCTTTCTCATTCCAATCATGAAATGATCATGCACTTGGCCTAGAAGTTCTTTCAATGCATGATAAACCGAAAAGAAACAAATGGGCTTACAACTCTTAAACCATGATTGCATGAGTCTTCAACCTCCTTAGGTGCATGGCGAACATCTTTTGACTCTCTCATACATTCTCTTACTCATTCCTATCTTGAAATTATCATTCACTTGGCCTAGAAGTTCTTTTAAACCATGATAAACCGAAAAAGGACAAATGGGCTTACATCTCATAAACCATGACAGCTTGAGTCTTCAACTTCCATAGGTGCCTGGCGAACATCTATTGACTCTCTCATAGATTGTCTAACTCATTCCAAACATGAAATTATCATTCACTTGGCCTTGAAGTTCTTTAAATCCACGATAAAACGAAAAGGAACAAATGGGCTTACAAATCTTGAACCACGATAGCTTCAAACTTGAACCTCCATAGGAGGATGGCGAACATCTATTGACTCCCTCAGACATTCTCTTACTCATTCTAATCATGAAATGATCATTCACTTGGCGTAGAAGTTCTTTCAATCCATGATAAACCGGAATGGAACAAATGGGCTTACAACTCTTACACCATGATTGCTTGAGTCTTCAACCTACTTAGGTGCATGGCAAACAACTATTGACTCTCTCATACATTCTATTACTCATTCCAATCAGGAAATTATCATTCACTTGATCTAGAATTTCTTTTAATCCATGATAAACCGAAAGGGTACAAATGGGCTTACAACTCTTAAACAATGATAGCATGAGTCTTCAACCTCCTTAGGTGCATGGCGAACATCTATTGACTCTCTCATACATTCTATTACTCATTCCAATAATGAAATTATCATTCACTTGATCTAGAAGTTCTTTTAATCCATGATAAAATGAAAATGAACAAATGAGCTTTCAACTCTTAAACCATAATAGCTTGAGTCTTGAACCTCCTTAGGTGCATGGCGAACAACTTTTGACTCTCTCATACGTTCTCTTACTCATTCCAATCATGAAATGATCATTCACTTCGCCTACAAGTTCTTTCAATCCATGATAAACCGAAAAGGAACAAATGGGCTTACAACTCTTAAACCATGACAGCTACAGTCTTCAACCTCCATAGGTGCCTGGTGAACATCTATTGACTCTCTCATACATTGTCTAACTCATTCCAAGCAGGAAATTATCATTCACTTGATCTAGAAGTTCTTTTAATCCATGATAAAATGAAAAGGAACAAATGAGCTTTCAACTCTTAAACCATAATAGCTTGAGTCTTGAACCTCCTTAGGTGCATGGCGAACATCTTTTCACTCTCTCATACATTGTCTAACTCATTCCAATCATGAAATTATCTTTCACTTGACCTAGAAGTTCTTTAAATCCAGGATAAACCGAAAAGGAACAAATGGGATTACAAATCATGAACCACGATAGCTTCAAACTTGAACCTCCATCGGTGCATGGCCAACATCTATTGACTCCCTCAGTCATTCTCTTTCTCATTCCAATCATGAAATGATCATGCACTTGGCCTAGAAGATCTTTCAATGCATGATAAACCGAAAAGAAACAAATGGGCTTACAACTCTTAAACCATGATTGCATGAGTCTTCAACCTCCTTAGGTGCATGGCGAACATCTATTGACTCTCTCATACATTCTATTACTCATTCCAATCAGGAAATTCTCATTCACTTGATCTAGAAGTTCTTTTAATCGATGATAAAATGAAAAGGACCAAATGAGCTTTCAACTCTTAAACCATAATAGCTTGACTCTTGAACCTCCTTAGGTGCGTGGCGAACATCTTTTGACTCTCTCATACATTCTCTTACTCATTCCAATCATGAAATGATCATCCAATTGGCCTACAAGTTCTTTCAATCCATGATAAACCGAAAAGGAACAAATGGGCTTACAACTCTTAAACTATGACAGCTTGAGTCTTCAACCTCCATAGGTGCCTGGCGAACATCTATTGACTCTCTCATACATTGTCTAACTCATTCCAATCATGAAATTATCTTTCACTTGACCTAGAAGTTCTTTAAATCCAGGATAAACCGAAAAGGAACTAATGGGATTACAAATCATGAACCACGATAGCTTCAAACTTGAACCTCCATAGGTGCATGGGGAACATCTATTGACTCACTCATACTTTCTCTTACTCATTCCATTCATCTAAATTATCATTCACTTGGCATAGAAGTTCTTTTATTCCATGATAAACCGAAAGAATAAATGGGCTTACAACTATTAAACCATGATAGCATGAGTCTTCAACCTCCTTAGGTCCATGGCGAACATTCATGGACTCACTCATACATTCTATTACTCATGCCAATCATGAAATTATCATATCTAGGTCTAGAAGTTCTTTCAATCCATGATAAACCAGAATGGAACAAATGGGCTTACAACTCTTAAACCATAATTGCTTGAGTCTTCAACCTCCATAGGTGCTGGCGAACATCTATTAACTCACTCATACTTTCTCTTTCTCATTCCATTCATGAAATTATCATTCCCTTGGCCTAGAAGTTCTTTTAATCCATGATAAACCGAAAAGGAACAAATAGGCTTACAACTCTTAAACCATGATAGCATGAGTCTTCAACCTCCTTAGGTGCATGGCGAACATCTATTGACTCTCTCATTCATTCTATTACTCATTCCAATCAAGAAATTATCATTCACTTGATCTAGAAGTTCTTTTAATCCATGATTAAATGAAAAGGAACAAATGGGCTGACAACACTTGAACCCTAAAAGCTTGAGTCTTGGACCTCCTTAGGTGCATGGCGAACATCTTTTGACTCTCTCATAGATTGTCTAACTCATTCCAATCATGAAATTATCCTTCACCTGGCCTTGAAGTTCGTTTAATCGACGTTAATTCGAAGAGGAACAAATGGGATAACAAATCTTCAATCATCATAGCTTCAGTCTTCAATCTCCGTAGGTGCATAGCGAACATCTATTGTCTTCCTCAGACATTCTCTTACTCATTCCAATCATGAAATGATCATTCACTTGGCCTATAAGTTCTTTCAATCCATGATAAACCGAAAACGAACATATGGGCTTACAACTCTTAAACCATGACAGCTTGAGTCTTCAACCTCCATAGGTGCCTGGCGAACATCTATTGAATCTCTCAAACATTCTCTAACTCATTCCAATCATGAAATTATCATTCACTTGGCCTAAAAATTCTTTAAATCCACGATAAAAAGAAAAGGAACAAATGAGCTTACAAATCTTGAACCACGATAGCTTCAAACTTGAACCTCCATAGGTGCATGGCGAACATCTATTGACTCCTTCAGACATTCTCTTACTCAGTCCAATCATGAAATGATCATTCACTTGGCCTAGAAATTCTTTCAATCCATGATAAACCGGAATGGAACAAATGGGCTTACAACTCTTAAACCATGATTGCTTGGGTCTTCAACCTCCATAGGTGCTGGCGAACATCTATTGACTCACTAATACATTCTATTACTCATTCCAATCAAGAAATGATCATTCACTAGGCCTAGAAGTTCTATTGATCCATGATAAACCGAAAAGGAACAAATGAGCTTACAACTCTTAAACCATAATAGCTTGAGTCTTGAACCTCCTCAGATGCATGGTGAACATCTTTTGACTCTCTCATACATTCTCTTACTCATTCCTATCTTGAAAATATCATTCACCTGGCCTAGAAGTTCTTTTAAACAATGATAAGCCGAAAAAGAATAAATGGGCTTACAACTCTTAAACCATGACAACTTGAGTCTTCAACCTCCTTAGGTCCATGGCGAACCTCTATTGACTCTCTCATACATTCTATTACTCATTGCAATCAGGAAATTATCATTCACTTGATCTAGAAGTTCTTTTAATCCATGATAAAATGAAAAGGAACAAATGAACTTTCAACACTTAAACCATAATAGCTTGAGTCTTGAACCTCCTTAGGTGCATGGCGAACATCTTTTGACTCTCTCATACATTCTATTACTCATTCCAATAAGGAAATTATCATTCACTTGATCTAGAAGTTCTTTTAATCCATGATAAAATGAAAAGGAACAAATGAGCTTTCAACTCTTAAACCATAATAACTTGAGTGTTGAACCTCCTTAGGTGCATGGCGAACATCTTTTGACTCTCTCATACATTCTCTTACTCATTCCAATCATGAAATGATCATCCAATTGGCCTACAAGTTCTATCAATCCATGATAAACCGAAAAGGAACAAATGGGCTTACAACTCTTAAACCATGACAGCTAGAGTCTTCAACCTCCATAAGTGCCTGGCGAACATCTATTGACTCTCTCATACATTGTCTAACTCATTCCAATCATGAAATTATCTTTCACTTGACCTAGAAGTTCTTTAAATCCAGGATAAACCGAAAGGGAACAAATGGGATTACAAATCATGAACCACGATAGCTTCAAACTTGAACCTCCATTGGTGCATGGCGAACATCTACTGACTCCCTCAGTCATTCTCTTTCTCATTCCAATCATGAAATGATCATGCACTTGGCCTAGAAGTTCTTTCAATGCATGATAAACCGAAAAGAAACAAATGGGCTTACAACTCTTAAACCATGATAGCATGAGTCTTCATCCTCCTTAGGTGCATGGCGAACATCTATTGACTCTCTCATACATTCTATTACTCATTCCAATCAGGAAATTCTCATTCACTTGATCTAGAAGTTCTTTTAATCGATGATAAAATGAAAAGGAACAAATGAGCTTTCAACTCTTAAACCATAATAGCTTAAGTCTTGAACCTCCTTAGGTGCATGGCGAACATCTTTTGACTCTCTCATACATTCTCTTACTCATTCCAATCATGAAATGATCATCCAATTGGCCTACAAGTTCTTTCAATCCATGATAAACCGAAAAGGAACAAATGGGCTTACAACTTTTAAACTATGAAAGCTTGAGTCTTCAACCTCCATTGGTGCCTGACGAACATCTATTGACTCTCTCATACATTGTCTAACTCATTCCAATCATGAAATTATCTTTCACTTGACTTAGAAGTTCTTTAAATCCAGGATAAACCGAAAAGGAACTAATGGGATTACAAATCATGAACCACGATAACTTCAAACTTGAACCTCCATAGGTGCATGGTGAACATCTATTGACTCACTCATACTTTCTCTTACTCATTCCATTCATCTAAATTATCATTCACTTGGCATAGAAGTTCTTTTATTCCATGATAAACCGAAAGAATAAATGGGCTTACAACTATTAAACCATGATAGCATGAGTCTTCAACCTCCTTAGGTCCATGGCGAACATCCATGGACTCACTCATACATTCTATTACTCATGCCAATCATGAAATTATCATTCACTAGGTCTAGAAGTTCTTTCAATCCATGATAAGCCGAAAAAGAATAAATGGGCTTACAACTCTTAAACCATGACAGCTTGAGTCTTCAACCTCCTTAGGTGCTGGCGAACATCTATTGACTCTCTCTTACATTCTATAACTCATTGCAATCAGGAAATTATCATTTACTTGGCCTAGAAGTTCTTTTAATCCATGATAAAATGAAAAGGAACAAATGAGCTTTCAACTCTTAAACCATAATAGCTTGAGTCTTGAACCTCCTTAGGTGCATGGCGAACATCTATTGACTCTCTCATTCATTCTATTACTCATTCTAATCAAGAAATTATCATTCACTTGATCTAGAAGTTCTTTTAATCCATGATAAACCGAAAAGGAACAAATAGGCTTACAACTCTTAAACCATAATTGCTTGAGTCTTCAACCTCCATAGGTGCTGGCGAACATCTATTCACTCACTCATACTTTCTCTTTCTCATTCCATTCATGAAATTATCATTCACTTGGCCTAGAAGTTCTTTTAATCCATGATAAACCGAAAAGGAACAAATAGGCTTACAACTCTTAAACCATGATAGCATGAGTCTTCAACCTCCTTAGGTGCATGGCGAACATCTATTGACTCTCTCATTCATTCTATTACTCATTCCAATCAAGAAATTATCATTCACTTGATCTAGAAGTTCTTTTAATCCATGATTAAATGAAAAGGAACAAATGGGCTGACAACACTTGAACCCTAAAAGCTTGAGTCTTGGACCTCCTTAGGTGCATGGCGAACATCTTTTGACTCACTCATAGATTGTCTAACTCATTCCAATCATGAAATTATCCTTCACCTGGCCTTGAAGTTCGTTTAATCCACGTTAATTCGAAGAGGAACAAATGGGATAACAAATCTTCAATCATCATAGCTTCAGTCTTCAATCTCCGTAGGTGCATAGCGAACATCTATTGTCTTCCTCAGACATTCTCTTACTCATTCCAATCATGAAATGATCATTCACTTGGCGTAGAAGTTCTTTCAATCAATGATAAACCGAAATGGAGCAAATGGGCTTACAATTCGTAAACCATGACAGCTTGAGTCTTCAACCTCCATAGGTGCCTGGCGAACATCTATTGACTCTCTCAAACATTCTCTAACTCATTCCAATCATGAAATTATCATTCACTTGGCCTAAAAATTCTTTAAATCCACGATAAACCGAAAAGGAACAAATGGGCTTACAAATCTTGAACCACGATAGCTTCAAACTTGAACCTCCATAGGTGCATGGCGAACATCTATTGACTCCTTCAGACATTCTCTTACTCAGTCCAATCATGAAATGATCATTCACTTGGCCTAGAAATTCTTTCAATCCATGATAAATTGGAATGGAACAAATGGGCTTACAACTCTTAAACCATGACAGCTTGAGTCTTCAACCTCCTTAGGTGCTGGCGAACATCTATTGACTCTCTCATACATTCTATAACTCATTGCAATCAGGAAATTATCATTCACTTGGCCTAGAAGTTCTTTTAATCCATGATAAAATGAAAAGGAACAAATGAGCTTTCAACTCTTAAACCATAATAGCTTGAGTCTTGAACCTCCTTAGGTGCATGGCGAACATCTATTGACTCTCTCATTCATTCTATTACTCATTCTAATCAAGAAATTATCATTCACTTGATCTAGAAGTTCTTTTAATCCATGATAAACCGAAAAGGAACAAATAGGCTTACAACTCTTAAACCATAATTGCTTGAGTCTTCAACCTCCATAGGTGCTGGCGAACATCTATTCACTCACTCATACTTTCTCTTTCTCATTCCATTCATGAAATTATCATTCACCTGGCCTAGAAGTTCTTTTAAACAATGATAAGCCGAAAAAGAATAAATGGGCTTACAACTCTTAAACCATGACAGCTTGAGTCTTCAACCTCCATAGGTGCCTGGCGAACATCTATTCACTCTCTCAGGCATTCTATGGCTCATTCCAATCAAGAAATTATCATTCACTTGATCTAGAAGTTCTTTTAATCCATGATTAAATGAAAAGGAACAAATGGGCTGACAACACTTGAACCCTAAAAGCTTGAGTCTTGGACCTCCTTAGGTGCATGGCGAACATCTTTTGACTCACTCATAGATTGTCTAACTCATTCCAATCATGAAATTATCCTTCACCTGGCCTTGAAGTTCGTTTAATCCACGTTAATTCGAAGAGGAACAAATGGGATAACAAATCTTCAATCATCATAGCTTCAGTCTTCAATCTCCGTAGGTGCATAGCGAACATCTATTGTCTTCCTCAGACATTCTCTTACTCATTCCAATCATGAAATGATCATTCACTTGGCCTACAAGTTCTTTCAATCCATGATAAACCGAAAACGAACATATGGGCTTACAACTCTTAAACCATGACAGCTTGAGTCTTCAACCTCCATAGGTGCCTGGCGAACATCTATTGACTCTCTCAAACATTCTCTAACTCATTCCAATCATGAAATTATCATTCACTTGGCCTAAAAATTCTTTAAATCCACGATAAACCGAAAAGGAACAAATGGGCTTACAAATCTTGAACCACGATAGCTTCAAACTTGAACCTCCATAGGTGCATGGCGAACATCTATTGACTCCTTCAGACATTCTCTTACTCAGTCCAATCATGAAATGATCATTCACTTGGCCTAGAAATTCTTTCAATCCATGATAAATTGGAATGGAACAAATGGGCTTACAACTCTTAAACCATGATTGCTTGGGTCTTCAACCTCCATAGGTGCTGGCGAACATCTATTGACTCACTCATACATTCTATTACTCATTCCAATCAAGAAATGATCATTCACTAGGCCTAGAAGTTCTATTGATCCATGATAAACCGAAAAGGAACAAATGGGCTTAAACTCTTAAACCAAAATAGCTTGAGTCTTGAACCTCCTCAGGTGCATGGTGAACATCTTTTGACTCTCTCATACATTCTCTTACTCATTCCTATCTTGAAAATATCATTCACCTGGCCTAGAAGTTCTTTTAAACAATGATAAGCCGAAAAAGAATAAATGGGCTTACAACTCTTAAACCATGACAGCTTGAGTCTTCAACCTCCATAGGTGCCTGGCGAACATCTATTCACTCTCTCAGGCATTCTATGGCTCATTCCAATCATGAAATTATCATTCACTTGGCCTAGAAGTTCTTTTAATGCATGATAAACCGAAAAGGAACAAATGGGCTTACAACTCTTAAACCATGATAGTATGAGTCTTCAACCTCCTTAGGTGCATGGCGAACATCTATTGACTCTCTCATACATTCTATTACTCATTCCAATCCGGAAATTATCATTCACATGATCTAGAAGTTCTTTTTATCCATGATAAAATGAAAAGGAACAAATGAGCTTTCAACTCTTAAACCATAATAGCTTGAGTCTTGAACCTCCTTAGGTGCATGGCGAACATCTTTTGACTCTCTCATACATTCTCTTACTCATTCCAATCATGAAATGATCATCCAATTGGCCTAAAAAGTTCTTTCAATCCATGATAAACCGAAAAGGAACAAATTGGCTTACAACTCTTAAACCATGACAGCTAGAGTCTTCAACCTCCAGAAGTTCCTGGCGAACATCTATTGACTCTCTCATACATTGTCTAACTCATTCAAATCATGAAATTATCATTCACTTGACCTTGAAGTTCTTTAAATCCACGATAAACCGAAAAAGAACAAATGGGCTTACAAATCTTGAACCACGATAGCTTCAAACTTGAACCTCCATAGGTGCATGGCGAACATCTATTGACTCCCTCAGTCATTCTCTTTCTCATTCCAATCATGAAATTATCATTCACTTGATCTAGAAGTTCTTTTAATCCATGATAAAATGAAAAGGAACAAATGGGCTAACAACTCTTGAACCATAAAAGCTTGAGTCTTGAACCTCCTTAGGTGCATGGCGAACATCTATTGACTCTCACATAGATTGTCTAACTCATTCCAATCATGAAATTATCCTTCACTTGGCCTAGATGTTCGTTTAATCCACGTTAATTCGAAGAGGAACAAAGGGGATAACAAATCTTCAATCATGATAGCTTCAGTCTTCAATCTCCTTAGGTGCATGGCGAACATCTATTGACTCCCTCAGACATTCTCTTACTCATTCCAATCATGAAATGATCATTCACTTGGCCTACAAGTTCTTTCAATCCATGATAAACCGAAAAGGAACAAATAGGCTTACAACTCTTAAACCATGACAGCTGGAGTCTTCAACCTCCATAGGTGCCTGGCGAACATCTATTGACTCTCTCATACATTGTCTAACTCATTCCAATCATGAAATTATCATTCACTTGGCCTAGAAATTCTTTAAATCCACGATAAACCGAAAAGGAACAAATGGGCTTACAAATCTTGAACCACCATAGCTTCAAACTTGAACCTCCATAGGTGCATGGCGAACATCTATTGACTCCTTCAGACATTCTCTTACTCAGTCCAATCATGAACTGACCATTCACTTGGCCTAGAAGTTCTTTCAATCCATGATAAACCGGAATGGAACAAATGGGCTTACAACTCTTAAACCATGATTGCTTGAGTCTTCAACCTCCATTGGTGCTGCCGAACATCTATTGACTCACTCATACTTTCTCTTACTCATTCCATTCATAAAATTATCATTCACTTGGCCTAGAAGTTCTTTTAATCCATGATAAACCGAAAAGGAACAAATGGGCTTACAACTCTTAAACCATGACAGCATAAGTCTTCAACCTCCTTAGGTGCATGGCGAACATCTATTGACTCTCTCATACATTCTATTACTCATTCCAATCATGAAATTATCATTCACTTGGCCTAGAAGTTCTTTTAAACCATGATAAACCGAAAAAGAACAAATAGGCTTACAACTCTTAAACCATGACAGCTTGAGTCTTGAACCTCCTTAGGTACATGGCGAACATCTTTTGACTCTGTCATACATTCTCTTACTTATTCCAATCTTGAAATTATCATTCACTTGGCCTAGAAGTTCTTTTAAACCATGATAAACCGAAAAAGAACAAATGGGCTTACAACTTTAAAACCATGACAGCTTGAGTCTTCAACCTCAATAGGTGCCTGGCGAACATGTATTGACTCATACATTGTCTAACTCATTCCAATCATGAAATTATCATTCACTTGGCCTAGAAGTTCTTTAAATCCACGATAAACTGAATAGGAACAAATGGGCTTACAAATCTTGAACCACGATAGCTTCAAAGTTGAACCTCCATAGGTGCATGGCGAACATCTATTGACTCCCTCAGACATTCTCTTTCTCATTCCTATCATGAAATTATCATTCAATTAATGGAAACTCATGTCTTTCATAATTCTTAAAACATCATTGGAATGGACCTAAACACACGAAAATCAAACTTTTTTTTTCAAAATAGAAATTTAAATAAAAGCAGAAACAACAAATAAAACAGAAAACATAAAACAGAAATGAAAGACAGCAAACATAATCAATAACAGAGACAACAAACAGCAAAAATGACAGAAACAGAAAAGAGTAAACAGTAACAGTAAAATAAAAACAGAATTAAAATTGAAAACAGTAGCAAAACAGTAAAAACAAAAAGAAAACAATAACCAGAAAATGAAATAAAAGTGTGGAAAGAAAACTCCCTATGGATAGCAGAAGCAACAAAATCCTGTCAGCCACACCATAGCCAGTGTAATGGGTCACCACATCAAGAATCAGATGGTTTAGTCTCCTTTGGGGCTGCTTTATTGGCTTAACTCCATCTTCAAGTAAAATCCTACGCATGCATATGGAAGGGCTAACGCTAGGAATGTCTGCAAGTATGATGGCTCTTTGATTCTCCTTAAAAATCTGCAGCAACCTCTCCTCCTCATCAGTAAGGAAGTTTTTAGCCACAATGAACTCCAATTTTGGTGGCTGCACTACTTTTGTAGATTGAATTGCTGCATTATCTGTTGAAAAAGATTCATCATGTCTCAAAAAGGCAGCAATCTCAAAGACATGCATTACACAACATATCACCATCACAACCAGTACAACAAACAGAATCATCAAAATCAGTAAAACTAGCAAATTCAGCACACAAATCATCAATTGGTTTTTTCTCATCAATGATCTCATGTTTTGCAGAAACTGATTTCTGCATCTGTTGCTTGCTCAACTGACTCAATGAGGATGTAAGTTGACCAACTTGGGTCTCCAAGTTTTGTACTATAGCTTCTGTTCTCTGCTGGAATTGGATGTTGTTCTGAGCCAATTGTTTCACCAAATCCTCTAATGTTGGCTCCGATTCCATGCCTATTGGGGCTTGCTGCATAGGCTGATGTTGCTGCATAGGTTGCTGGTATAGATTGATTGGTTCAACATAAGGTTCGAACCAAGGATGATCTCCCCAATCATGGTTATATGTGGTAGAATAAGGATCATATCTAGGCTGTTGGTATTGTGGTTCACCAAGAAATACACCTGTTGCATCAACAGAATGGTCATGAAATACAGAACCATCATCTTGCAAAGTGGGGCATGCATATGGGGGATGAAAAGAACTACAACATATACTACAAAATCTTGCAGGTTCTTGCATAGGTAACTGATGCTGTTCCACTACCAATTGCCTCACCAGATAAACCAACTCATCAAGTCTATGCTCCATCAGATTAGAGATCAAACACAAAAACACAAAATCACAAAAACAAGTGTAAAAATATACATAAAACAATTACAAAAAACATATTTATACATTTTTAAAAATTATGGGACCACCACAGGGTGAAATATATACAAATATGCCATTCAACAAAATAATAAAAAATCTTAAAAAATTGAAAAAGTGGTCTAAATGATGGAATTTGGTTAAAATAAGGGTGACCTCACTGTAAATAGTGAGTCTTTCTCAAAATAACGATTTTCATTAGCATATCAAAATTCAGATCAATCAAAGATACGTTACTGAACCAAAATCTTGACAGGATGCCCTTTACCCAATTTCAGCCGAATTCCACTTGAAAAAAAAACTTCAAAAACAAAACAAACACAATTGTTAGAGTTAGATGGGGTCTTGAAATGATCAAATAGTTGCCTTGGATCCCCGGCAGCGGCGCCAAATTTGACAAGAGATTGTCGAAACCAGTCAAATAATAAAAATTACCGGTTCACAAACTAATTTGTAGTATAGAGCATGAACCGAATCGTCTCTCAAGGATCCAGAAAAACAAAGATTTAATCATATCAAGATAATTAGAAAGGGGGGTTTTGTTGTTGATTAATAAGATTGAAAAAAAGTACAAGGCTTAAAGTTATAAACAAATCTAAAGAAGCAACCAATCCAAGGAAATTTACCGATCTTGAGTTTAACTCATCATTGATCACAAGGAATTCACTTAATTGCTAACCATGTTCTTGGCCTTAGATCACATCAAGAAGCCTTAACATGATCCAAGAATTCTCTACTAGATAAGCATCTAGGATTTGATTAACCAAGGTTAGATAAAGTAAGCACCATCCAACATAGATTAACTTAAGATCTAGAATTTAACCAACCTAAACAATCTATCAAAAAGCTTTAATATATTGTTTAGTCTTTGTGATCCTCTTTGAATACATGATAATAAAGCTATTATCACATCAACATCTAAATCAAATTAAGCAATTTAATCTAGATAAAAATCAAAAGAGGAAGAAGAGAAACTTGAATAACAATTAAGCAATATGAACAAGCGAAACAAGATCTCCAAATTAAACATCAAGATGGCTAATCCCTTGGATTGATTATGAGAGTCTAGCCTTCCATGGATGGGAAGGAAGAACTCAAAAATAAAAGAACAAAAACGAAATTGTAAAGAGAAGGGAGAAGAAGAGAAAGAAAACTCACAAATACTCAAACTTTCTTCAAACTTACTTAAAATTGAATCATCCTAATACAAAGAGATTGACTCTATTTATACTAATCCTAGAAGCCAATTTATACATGTAC
The DNA here is from genome assembly GCA_023212625.1 of Styphnolobium japonicum. Classification (NCBI taxonomy): domain Eukaryota; kingdom Viridiplantae; phylum Streptophyta; class Magnoliopsida; order Fabales; family Fabaceae; genus Styphnolobium; species Styphnolobium japonicum. The sequence continues at coordinate 18,670,410 of JALBWW010000005.1, forward strand.
ATAATCTGAATACAAGCTTTAAAAACATGGAAATTGTCAAATATGGAAGCTTGATGCATGGTTGGTGGGTTGGTGCATGGTAGGTGGCTTTTAGTCAACAACTCTTATCCGAATTCTGGCTTGATTTTCATGACCTAGACGGTGCAGTTTGGCTTGGAGGTCTTCATGAAAGTTGTAGCTAGTTGTCTCCTTGAAATTTTGCAATTGGAATCATGCCATTTGGTCGTTTAGAACTCCAGATATGCCAAAAACACTGAACCTACCTCAAGTTAGGTTGGCAGAACGTGTTTCCAAATTCAAACCAAATTGTAGCTTCATAATCATTCCTAAAACGACATCTATTGACTAAATGGCCTTCAGTGAAGTTGGAGATATGGGTCTTATCTTTCCAATGGCCAAGCTTCAGCCCAAGAGGAGGCCTATAGCTCACTATGTAGTCCAATATGTGCACACTGCCCATATTTTCGTGACAGCAAACCCACTCTGCATTGCAGGGATATTTTGGACCCTTAGAAGTCCGATCCAGCTCTTGAGTTCTTCATGAAACTTGTAGAGCATTGTCTTAGCTTTCCAAAGACACCAAGAGCACCACAAATGGATCACCGAGACCCAAGTTATGGCCTAACCAAGGAAGAAAGGTCAAAATGCATCAAAATCTGAAAATTATTCAATATTTGCATTAAAGCCCAATGAAGCCCAACAACATTAAACTCATCTAAAATACTAATATTGGGCACAATAAACATCTAATAAAGCCTAATACAAAGCTAACATAAGTGTCTCAAATTGATTGATCAGTCATCAAGGCCAAGTGGATGATATTTTCAAGATTGGAATGAGTTGGACAAGGTTTCGGAGTGTCAATAGATGTTTGAGAAACACCCGCGGAGGTTGAGGACTCAAGCTATCTTGGTTTAAAAGTTGATGGCGTATTTGTTCCTGCTGGGTTTATCTTGGATTAATAGAACTTCTAGGCGAAGTGATTGATATTTTCAAGAAATACATGGGTTAGATGGCTATGGGAGAGTCAATAGATGTTTGACAAGCAATCACAGAGGTTGAAGATTAAGCTATCTTGGTTGATGAGTTGAATGCCATTAGATCCTTTTTGGATTATTTTGGATTATATGGTCATCTAGGCCAATTGGATGATATTTTCCAGATTGGAATGAGTTGGACAAGGTTTGGGAGAGTCAAAAGATGTTTGTGACACACCCGCGGAGGTTGAGGACTCAAGCTATCTAGGTTTAAAAGTTGAAGGCCTATTTGTTCCTGCTCGATTTATCTTGGTGTAAAACAACTTCTAAGCCAAGTTAATGACATTTTCATCAAATACATGGGTTAGATGGCTTATGGGAGAGTCAATAGATGTTTGACAAGAACCCATAGAGGTTGAAGATTAAGCTATCTTGGTGATGAGTTGAATGCCATTTGATCCTTTTTGGCTTATTTTGGATTAGATGGCCATCAAGGGCAAGTGGATGATATTTTTATGATTGGAAAGAGTTGGATAAGGTTTGGGAGAGACAATACATGTTTGTGCAGCACCTGCGGATGTTGAGGACTCAAGCTATCTTGGTTTAAAAGTTGAAGGCCTCTTTGTTCCTGCTCGGTTTAACTTGGATTAAAAGAACTTTTAGGCCAAGTGATTGAGGTTTTCATGAAATACATGGGTTAGATGGCTTATGGGAGAGTCAATAGATGTTTGACAAGCACCCATAGTGGTTGAAGATTAAGCTATCTTGGTTGATGAGTTGAATGGCATTAGATCCTTTTTGGCTTATTTATGATTAGATAGTCATCTAGGCCAAGTGAATGATATTTTATTGATTCGATTGAGTTGGGCAAGATTTGAGAGTATCAATATATGTTTGTGAAACACCCGCGGAGGTTGAGGACTCAAGCTATCTTGGTTTAAAAGTTGAAGGCCTATTTGTGCCTGCTAGGTTTATCTTGGTGTAAAACAACTTCAAGGCCCAGTTATTGATATTTTCATCAAATACATGGGTTAGATGGCTTATGGGAGAGTCAATGGATGTTTGACAAGAACCCACAGAGGTTGAAGATTAAGCTATCTTGGTGATGAGTTGAATGCCCATTAGATCCTTTTTGGCTTATTTTAGATTAGATGGTCATCTAGGCCAAGAGGACGATAATTTCATGATTGGAATGAGTTAGACAAGGTTTGGGAGAGTCAATAGAAGTTTGTGAAACACCCACGGAGGTTGAAGACTCAAGCCTATCTTGGTTTAAAAGTTCTAGGCCTTCTTATTTCTTTTTGGTTTATCTTGGATTAAAAGAACTTTTAGGCCAAGTGATTGATGTTTTCATGACATACATGGGTTAGATGGCTGATGTGAGAGTCAATAGATGTTTAACAAGCACCCACAGTGGTTGAAGATTAAGCTATCTTGGTTGATGAGTTGAATGCCCATTAGATCGTTTTTGGATTATTTTAGATTAGATGGTCATCTAGACCAAGACGACGATAATTTCATGATTGGAATGAGTTAGACAACGTTTGGGAGAGTCAATAGATGTTTGTGAATCACCCACGAAGGTTGAAGACTGAAGCCTATCTTGGTTTACAAGTTCTAGGCCTTTTTGTTCCTTTTTGGTTTATCTTGGATAAAAGAACTTTTAGGCTAAGTGATTGATGTTTTCATGAAATACATGGGTTAGATGGCATATGGGAGAGTCAATAGATGTTTGTCAGGCACCCACAGAGGTTGAAGATTAAGCTATCTTGGTTGATTAGTTGAATGCCCATTAGATCCTTGTTAGCTTATTTTGGATTAGATGGTCATCTAGACCAACTGGATGATATTTTCATGATTGGAATGTGTTGGGAGAGGCAATAGATGTTTCTGAAACACCCACGGAGGTTGAAGACTCAAGCTATCTTGGTTTAAAAGTTCTAGGCCTATTAATTCCTTTTCGATTTATCTTGTATTAAAAGAGCTTTTAGGCCAAGTGATTGATGTTATCATGAAATACATGGGTTAGATGGCTGATGTGAGAGTCAATAGATGTTTGACAAGCACCCACCGTGGTTGAAGATTAAGCTATCTTGGTTGATGAGTTGAATGCCCAGTAGATCCTTTTTGGCTTATTTTAGATTAGATGGTCATGTAGGCCAAGTAGATGATATTTTCATGATTGGAATGAGTTAGACAAGGTTTGGGTGAGTCAATAGATGTTTGTGAAACACCCACGGAGGTTGAAGACTCAAGGTATCTTGGTTTAAAAGTTCTAGGCCTTTTTGTTCCTTTTTGGTTTATCTTGGATAAAAGAACTTTTAGGCTAAGTGATTGATGTTTTCATGAAATACATGGGTTAGATGGCATATGGGAGAGTCAATAGATGTTTGTCAGGCACCCACAGAGGTTGAAGATTAAGCTATCTTGGTTGATGAGTTGAATGCCCATTAGATCCTTGTTAGCTTATTTTGGATTAGATGGTCATCTAGACCAACTGGATGATATTTTCATGATTGGAATGTGTTGGGAGAGGCAATAGATGTTTCTGAAACACCCACGGAGGTTGAAGACTCAAGCTATCTTGGTTTAAAAGTTCTAGGCCTATTAATTCCTTTTCGATTTATCTTGTATTAAAAGAGCTTTTAGGCCAAGTGATTGATGTTATCATGAAATACATGGGTTAGATGGCTGATGTGAGAGTCAATAGATGTTTGACAAGCACCCACCGTGGTTGAAGATTAAGCTATCTTGGTTGATGAGTTGAATGCCCAGTAGATCCTTTTTGGCTTATTTTAGATTAGATGGTCATGTAGGCCAAGTAGATAATATTTTCATGATTGGAATGAGTTAGACAAGGTTTGGGTGAGTCAATAGATGTTTGTGAAACACCCACGGAGGTTGAAGACTCAAGGTATCTTGGTTTAAAAGTTCTAGGCCTTTTTGTTCCTTTTTGGTTTATCTTGGATAAAAGAACTTTTAGGCTAAGTGATTGATGTTTTCATGAAATACATGGGTTAGATGGCATATGGGAGAGTCAATAGATGTTTGTCAGGCACCCACAGAGGTTGAAGATTAAGCTATCTTGGTTGATGAGTTGAATGCCCATTAGATCCTTGTTAGCTTATTTTGGATTAGATGGTCATCTAGACCAACTGGATGATATTTTCATGATTGGAATGTGTTGGGAGAGGCAATAGATGTTTCTGAAACACCCACGGAGGTTGAAGACTCAAGCTATCTTGGTTTAAAAGTTCTGGGCCTATTAATTCCTTTTCGATTTATCTTGTATTAAAAGAGCTTTTAGGCCAAGTGATTGATGTTATCATGAAATACATGGGTTTGATGGCATATGGAAGAGTCAATAGATGTTTGACAAGCACCCACAGTGGTTGAAGATTAAGCTATCTTGGTTGATGAGTTGAATGCCCAGTAGATCCTTTTTGGCTTATTTTAGATTAGATGGTCATCTAGGCCAAGTAGATGATATTTTCATGATTGGAATGAGTTAGACAAGGTTTGGGTGAGTCAATAGATGTTTGTGAAACACCCACGGAGGTTGAAGACTCAAGGTATCTTGGTTTAAAAGTTCTAGGCCTTTTTGTTCCTTTTTGGTTTATCTTGGATAAAAGAACTTTTAGGCCAAGTGATTGATGTTTTCATGAAATACATGGGTTAGATGGCATATGGGAGAGTCAATAGATGTTTGTCAGGCACCCACAGAGGTTGAAGATTAAGCTATCTTGGTTGATGAGTTGAATGCCCATTAGATCCTAGTTAGCTTATTTTGGATTAGATGGTCATCTAGACCAACTGGATGATATTTTCATGATTGGAATGTGTTGGGAGAGGCAATAGATGTTTCTGAAACACCCACGGAGGTTGAAGACTCAAGCTATCTTGGTTTAAAAGTTCTGGGCCTATTAATTCCTTTTCGATTTATCTTGTATTAAAAGAGCTTTTAGGCCAAGTGATTGATGTTTTCATGAAATACATGGGTTAGATGGCTTATGGGAAAGTCAATAGATGGCTGTCAAGCACCCACAGAGGTTGAAGATTATGCTATCTTGGTTGATGAGTTGAATGCCCATTAGATCCTTTTTGGCTTATTTTGGATTATATGGTCATCTAGGCCAACTGAATGATATTTTCATGATTGGAATGAGTTGGACAAGGTTTGGGAGAGTCAATAGATGTTTGTGAAACACCCACGGAAGTTGAAGACTCACCTATCTTGGTTTAAATGTTGAAGGCCTATTTTGTTCCTGCTCGGATTAACTTGGATTAAAAGAACTTCTAGGCCAAGTGATTGATATTTTCATGAAATACATAGGTTAGATGGCTTATGGGAGAGTCAATAGATGTTTGTCAAGCACCCATAGTGGTTGAAGATTTAGCTATCTTGGTTGATGAGTTGAATGCCATTAGATCCTTTTTGGCTTATTTTGGATTAGATGGTCATCTAGGCCAACTGGATAATAGTTTTCATGAATGGAATGAGTTGGATAAGGTTTTGGAGAGTCAATAGATGTTTGTGACACACCCACGGAGGTTGAGGACTCAAGCTATGTTGGTTTAAAAGTTGAAGGCCAATTTGTACCTGGTCGGTTTAACATGGATTAAAAGAACTTCTAGGCCAAGTGATTGATATTTTCATGAAATACATGGGTTTGATGGCATATGGAAGAGTCAATAGATGTTTGACAAGCACCCACAGTGGTTGAAGATTAAGCTATCTTGGTTGATGAGTTGAATGCCCAGTAGATCCTTTTTGGCTTATTTTAGATTAGATGGTCATCTAGGCCAAGTAGATGATATTTTCATGATTGGAATGAGTTAGACAAGGTTTGGGTGAGTCAATAGATGTTTGTGAATCACCCACGGAGGTTGAAGACTCAAGGTATCTTGGTTTAAAAGTTCTAGGCCTTTTTGTTCCTTTTTGGTTTATCTTGGATAAAAGAACTTTTAGGCTAAGTGATTGATGTTTTCATGAAATACATGGGTTAGATGGCATATGGGAGAGTCAATAGATGTTTGTCAGGCACCCACAGAGGTTGAAGATTAAGCTATCTTGGTTGATGAGTTGAATGCCCATTAGATCCTTGTTAGCTTATTTTGGATTAGATGGTCATCTAGACCAACTGGATGATATTTTCATGATTGGAATGTGTTGGGAGAGGCAATAGATGTTTCTGAAACACCCACGGAGGTTGAAGACTCAAGCTATCTTGGTTTAAAAGTTCTGGGCCTATTAATTCCTTTTCGATTTATCTTGTATTAAAAGAGCTTTTAGGCCAAGTGATTGATGTTTTCATGAAATACATGGGTTAGATGGCTTATGGGAAAGTCAATAGATGGCTGTCAAGCACCCACAGAGGTTGAAGATTATGCTATCTTGGTTGATGAGTTGAATGCCCATTAGATCCTTTTTTGCTTATTTTGGATTATATGGTCATCTAGGCCAACTGAATGATATTTTCATGATTGGAATGAGTTGGACAAGGTTTGGGAGAGTCAATAGATGTTTGTGAAACACCCACGGAAGTTGAAGACTCACCTATCTTGGTTTAAATGTTGAAGGCCTATTTTGTTCCTGCTCGGATTAACTTGGATTAAAAGAACTTCTAGGCCAAGTGATTGATATTTTCATGAAATACATAGGTTAGATGGCTTATGGGAGAGTCAATAGATGTTTGTCAAGCACCCATAGTGGTTGAAGATTTAGCTATCTTGGTTGATGAGTTGAATGCCATTAGATCCTTTTTGGCTTATTTTGGATTAGATGGTCATCTAGGCCAACTGGATAATAGTTTTCATGAATGGAATGAGTTGGATAAGGTTTTGGAGAGTCAATAGATGTTTGTGACACACCCACGGAGGTTGAGGACTCAAGCTATGTTGGTTTAAAAGTTGAAGGCCAATTTGTACCTGGTCGGTTTAACATGGATTAAAAGAACATCTAGGCCAAGTGATTGATATTTTCATGAAATACATGGGTTTGATGGCATATGGAAGAGTCAATAGATGTTTGACAAGCACCCACAGTGGTTGAAGATTAAGCTATCATGGTTGATGAGTTGAATGCCCATTAGATCCTTTTTCGCTTATTTTAGATTAGATGGTCATCTAGGCCAACTGGACGATAATTTCATGATTGGAATGAGTTAGACAACGTTTAGGTGAGTCAATAGATGTTTGTGAATCACCCACGGAGGTTGAAGACTCAAGCCTATCTTGGTTTAAAAGTTCTAGGCCTTCTTGTTTCTTTTCGATATATCTTGGATTAAAAGAACTTTTAGGCCATGTGATTGATGATTTCATGAAATACATGGGTTAGATGGCTGATGGGAGAGTCAATAGATGTCTGACAAGTACCCACAGCGGTAGAAGATTAAGCTATCTTGGTTGATGAGTTGAATGCCCATTAGATCCTTTTTGGCTTATTTTGGATTAGATTGTTATCTAGGCCAATTGGATGATATTTGCATGATTGGAATGAGTTGGACAAGGATTGGGAGAATCAATAGATATTTTTGACACACCCGTGGAGGTTGAGGACTCAAGCTATCTTGGTTTAAAAGTTGAAGGCCTATTTGTTCCTGCTCGGAGTAACTTGGATTAAAAGAAATTCTAGGCCAAGTGATTGATATTTTCATGAAATACATGGGTTAGATGGCTTATGGGAGAGTCAATAGATGTTTGACAAGCACCTATAGTGGTTGAACATTAAGCTATCTTGGTTGATGAGTTGAATGACATTAGATCCTTTTTGGCATATTTAAGTTTAGATGGTCATCTCGGCCAAGTGAACGATATTTTATTGATTCGATTGAGTTGGGCAAGATTTGGGAATATCAATATATGTTTGTGAAACACCCGCGGAGGTTGAGGACTCAAGCTATCTTGGTTTAAAAGTTGAAGGCCTATTTGTTCCTGCACGGTTTATCTTGGTGTAAAACAACTTCTAGGCCTAGTTATTGATATTTTCATGAAATACATGGGTTAGATGGCTTATGGGAGAGTCAATAGATGTTTGACAAGAACCCACAAAGATTGAAGATTAAGCTATCTTGGTGATGAGTTGAATGCCATTAGATCCTTGTTGGCTTATTTTGGATTAGATGGTCATCAAGGCCAAGTTGATGATATTTTCATGATAGGAAAGAGTTGGATAAGGTTTAGGACAGTCAATAGATGTTTGTGAAACACCCACGGAGGTTGAAGACTCAAGCTTTCTTGCTTTAAAAGTTCGAGGCCTATTTGTTCCATTTCGGTTTATCATGGATAAAAGAACTTTTAGGCCAAGTGATTGATGTTGTCATGAAATACATGGGTTAGATGGCATATGGGAGAGTCAATAAATGTTTGTCACGCACGCACAGAGGTTATAGATTAAGCTATCTTGGTTGATCAGTTGAAATTTCATTAGATCCTTGTTGGCTTATTTTGGATTAGACTGTCATCTAGGCCAAGAAGATGATATTTTCATGATTGGAATGAGTTGGACAAGGTTTCGGAGATTTAAGAGATGTTGGAGAAACACCTGCGAAGGTTGATGACTCACGCTAACTTGGTTTAAATGTTGAAGGCCTATTTGTTCCTGGTCGGTTCATGTTGGATTAAAAGAACTTCTAGGCCAAGTGATTGATATTTTCGTGAAATACATGGGTTCGATGGCTTATGGGAGTGTCAATAGATATTTGACAACCACCCTCAGGGGTTGAAGACTAAGTTATCTTTGTTGATGATTTGAATGCCATTAGATCCTTGTTGGCTTATTTTGATTTAGATGGTCATCTAGGCCAAGAAGATGATATTTTCATGATTGGAATGAGTTGGGCAAGGTTTCGGAGAGTTAACAGATGTTTGAGAAACACCTGCGGAGGTTGATGACTGAAGCTAACTTGGTTTAAATGTTGAAGGCCTATTTGTTCCTGGTCGGTTCATCTTGGATTAAAAGAACTTCTAGGCCAAGTGATTGATATTTTCATGAAATACATGGGTTAGATGGCAAATGGGTGAATCAATAGATGTTTGACAAGCACCCACAGTGGTTGAAAATTAAGCTATCTTGGTTGATGTGTTGAATGGCATTAGATCCTTTTTGGCTTATTTAAGATTAGATGGTCATCTAGGCCAAGTGAATTATATTTTATTGATTTGATTGAGATGGGCAAGGTTAGAGAGTGTTAATATATGTTTGTGAAACACCCGCGGAGGTTGAGGACTCAAGCTATCTTGGTTTAAAAGTTGAAGGCCTATTTGTTCGTGCTCGGTTTATCTTGGTCTAAAACAACTTCTAGGCCAAGTTATTGATATTTTCATGAAATACATGGGTTAGATGGCTTATGCGAGTGTCAATAGATATTTGACAAGCACCCACAGAGGTTGAAGATTTAGCTTTCTTAGTTGATAGTTGAATGCCATTAGATGCTTTTTGGCTTATTTTGGATTAGATGGTCATCTAGGTCAAGTAGACGATATTTTCATGATTGGAAAGAGTTGGACAAGATTTGGGAGAGTAAATAGATGTTTGTGATGCACCCGCGGAGGTTGAGGACTCAACCTATCTTGGTTTAAAAGTCGAAGGCCTATTTATTCCTGCTCGGTTTATCTTGGATTATAAGAAATTGTAAGCCAAGTGATTGATATTTTCATGAAATACATGGGTTAGATGGCTTATGGGAGAGTCAATAGATGTTTGACAAGCACCCACAGAGGTTGAAGATTTAGCTATCTTAGTTGATGAGTTGAATGCCATTAGATCCTTTTTGGCTTATTTTGGATTAGATGGTCATCTATGCCAAGTAGATGATATTTTCATGATTGGAATGTGTTGGGAGAGGCAATAGATGTTTGTGAAACAGCCACGGAGGTTGAAGACTCCAGCTGTCTTGGTTTAAAAGTTCTAGGCCTATTTGTTCCTTTTCGGTTTATCTTGGATAAAAGAACTTTTAGGCCAAGTGATTGATGTTTTCATGAAATACATGGGTTAGATGGCATATGGGAGAGTCAATAGATGTTTGTGAAGCACGAACAGAGGTTGAAGATTAAGCTATCTTAGTTGATGAGTTGAATGCCCTTAGATGCTTTTTGGCTTATTTTGAATTAGATGGTCGTCTAGGCCAACTAGATGATATTTTCATGATTGAAATGAGTTAGACAAAGTTTAAGTGAGTCAATAGATGTTTGTGAAACACCCACGGAGGTTGAAGACTCAACCTATCATGGTTTAGAAGTTCTAGGTCTATTTGTTCCTTCTCGGTTTATCTTGGTTAAAAGAACTTTTAGGCCAAGTGATTGATGTTGTCATCAAATACATGGGTTAGATGGCATATGGGAGAGTTAATAGATGTTTGTCATGCACCCACAGAGGCTGAGGATTAAGCTATCTTGGTTGATCAGTTGAATGCCCATTAGATCCTTGTGGGCTTATTCTGGATTAGATGGTCATCTAGGCCAACTGGATGATATTTTCGGGATTGGAATGTGTTGGGAGAGTCAATAGATGTTTGTGAATCACCCACCGAGGTTGAAGACTCAAGCGATCTTGGTTTTAATGTTCTAGGCCTATTGGTTCCTTTTCGGTTTATCTTGTATTAAAAGAAATTTTAGGCCAAGTGATTGATGTTTTTCATGAAATACATGGGTTAGATGGCATATGGGAGAGACAATAGATGTTTGTCAAGCACGAACAGAGGTTGAAGATTTAGCTATCTTAGTTGATGAGTTGAATGTCATTAGATCCTTTTGGGCTTATTTTGAATTAGATGGTCAGCTAGGCCAACTAGATGATATTTTCATTATTGGAATGAGTTAGACAAAGTTTAAGTGAGTCAATAGATATTTGTGATAGACCCACGGAGGTTGAAGTCTCAAGCTATCTTGGATTAAAAGTTCTAGGCCTATTTGTTCCTTTTCGGTTTATCTTGGATAAAAGAACTTTTAGGCCAAGTGATTGATGTTGTCATGAAATACATGGGTTAGATGGCATATGGGAGTGTCAATAGATGTTTGGGACTCACCCGCAGAGGTTGGGGACTCAAGCTATCTTGGTTTAAAAGTTGAAGGCTTATTTGTTCTTGCTCAGTTAACTTAGATTAAAAGTTCTAGGCCTATTTGTTCCTTTCCGGTTTATCTTGGATTAAAAGAATTTTTAGGCCAAGTGATTGATGTTTTCATGAAATTCATGAGTTAGATGCCTTATGGGAGAGTCAATATATGGTTGTCAAGCACCCACACAGGTTAAAGAGTAAGCAATCTTGGATGATGAGTTGAATGTCATTAGATCCGTTTTGGCTTATTTTGGATTAGATGGTCATCTAGGCCAAGTAGATGATATTTTCATGATTGGAATAATTTAAACAACGATTGGGAGAGTCAATAGATGTTTGTGAAGCACCCACGGTGGTTGAAGACTCAAGCTATCTTGGTTTAAAAGTACTAGGCCAATTTGTTCCTTTTCGTTTTATCTTGGATTAAAAGAACTTTTAGGCCAATTGATTGATGTTTTCCTGAAATACATGGGTTAGATGGCTTATTGGTGAGTCAATAGATGTTTGTCAAGCACCCACAGAGGCTGAAGTTTAACCTATCTTGGTTGTTGAGTTGAATGCCCATTTGATCCTTGTTGTCTTATTTTGGTTTAGATGGTCATCTAGGCCTAGTAGATGATATTTTCCTGATTGGAATGAGTTAGACAAGGATTGGGAGAGTGAATAGATGTTTGTGAAGCACCCACGGAGGTTGATGACACAAGCTATCTTGGTTTAAAAGTTCTAGGCCTATTTGTTCCTGTTCGGTTTATCTTCGACTAAAAGAACTTTTAGGGCAAGTGATTGATGTTTTCATGAAATTCATGAGTTAGATGCCTTATGGGAGAGTCAATATATGGTTGTCAAGCACCCACACAGGTTAAAGAGTAAGCAATCTTGGATGATGAGTTGAATGTCATTAGATCCGTTTTGGCTTATTCTGGATTAGATGGTCATCTAGGCCAAGTAGATGATATTTTCATGATTGGAATAATTTAAACAACGATTGGGAGAGTCAATAGATGTTTGTGAAGCACCCACGGTGGTTGAAGACTCAAGCTATCTTGGTTTAAAAGTACTAGGCCAATTTGTTCCTTTTCGGTTTATCTTGGATTAAAAGAACTTTTAGGCCAATTGATTGATGTTTTCCTGAAATACATGGGTTAGATGGCTTATTGGTGAGTCAATAGATGTTTGTCAAGCACCCACAGAGGCTGAAGTTTAAGCTATCTTGGTTGTTGAGTTGAATGCCCATTTGATCCTTGTTGTCTTATTTTGGTTTAGATGGTCATCTAGGCCTAGTAGATGATATTTTCCTGATTGGAATGAGTTAGACAAGGATTGGGAGAGTGAATAGATGTTTGTGAAGCACCCACGGAGGTTGATGACACAAGCTATCTTGGTTTAAAAGTTCTAGGCCTATTTGTTCCTGTTCGGTTTATCTTCGACTAAAAGAACTTTTAGGGCAAGTGATTGATGTTTTCCTGAAATATATGGGTGAGATGGCATATGGGAGAGTCAATAGATATTTGTCAAGCACCCACAGAGTTTGAAGATTAAGCTATATGGTTGATGAGTTGAATGCCCATTAGATCCTTTTTGGCTAATTTTGGATTAGATGGTCATCTAGGCCAACTGGACAATATTTTCATGATTGGAATGAGTTGGACAAGGGTTGGGAGAGTCAATAGATGTTTGTGACACACCCACGGAGGTTGAGGACTCAAGCTATCTTGGTTTAAAAGTTCAAGGCCTACTTGATCCTGCTTGGTTTAACTTGGATTTAAAGAACTTCTAGGTCAAGTGATTGATATTTTCATGAAATACATGGGTTACATGCCTGATGGGAGAGTCAAGAGATGTTTGACAAGCACCCACAGTGGTTGAAGATTAAGTTATCTTGGTCGATGAGTTGAATGCCCATTAGATCCATTTTGGCTTATTTTAGATTAGATGGTCATCTAGGCCAAGTGGACGATATTTTCAATATTGGAATCAGTTAGACAAGGTTTGGGAGAGTCAATAGATGTTTGTGAAACACCCACGGAGGTTGAAGACTCAACCTATCTTGGTTTTAAAGTTCTAGTCCTATTTGTTCCTTTTCGGTTTATCTTGGATAAAAGAACTTTTAGGCCAAGTGATTGATGTTATCATGAAATACATGAGTTAGATGGCATATGGGAGACTCAATAGATGTTTGTCAAGCACCCACAGAGGCTGAGGATTAAGCTATCTTGGTTGATCAGTTGAATGCCCATTAGATCCTTGTTGGCTTATTTTGGATTAGATTGTCATCTAGGCCAGCTGGATGATATTTTCGTGATTGGAATGTGTTGGGAGAGTCAATAGTGTTTGTGAAACACCCACGGAGGTTGAAGACTCAAGCGATCATGGTTTTAAAGTTCTAGGCCTATTAGTTCCTTTTCGGTTTATCTTGTATTAAAATAAATTTTGAGGCCAAGTGATTGATGTTTTCATGAAATACATGGGTTAGATGGCATATGGGAGAGTCAATAGATGTTTGTGAAGCACGAACAGAGGTTGAAGATTTAGCTATCTTAGTTGATGAGTTGAATGCCATTAGATCCTTTTTGGCTTATTTTGAATTAGATGGTCATCTAGGCCAACTAGATGATATTTTCATGATTGGAATGAGTTAAACAAAGTTTAAGTGAGTCAATGGATGTTTGTGAAACACCCACGAAGGTTGAAGACTCAAACTATCTTGGTTTAAAAGTTCTAGGCCTATTTGTTCCTTTTCGTTTTATCTTGGATAAAAGAACTTTTAGGCCAAGTGATTGATGTTGTCATGAAATACATGGGTTAGATGGCATATGGGAGAGTCAATATATGTTTGTCAAGCACCCACAGAGGCTGAGGATTAAGCTATCTTGGTTGATCAGTTGAATGCCCATTAGATCTTTGTTGGCTTATTTTGGATTAGATGGTCATCTAGGCCAACTGGATGATATTTTCGTGATTGGAATGTGTTGGGAGAGTCAATAGATGTTTGTGAAATAGCCACGGAGGTTAAAGACTGAAGCTATCTTGGTTTAAAAGTGGTAGGCATATTAGTTCCTTTTAGGTTTATCTTGTATTAAAAGAACTTTTAGGCCAAGTGATTGATGTTTTCATCAAATACATGGGATAGATGGCATATGGCAGTGTCAATAGTTGTTTGACATGCACCCACAGTGGTTGAAGATTAAGCTATCTTGGTTGATGAGGTGAATGCCCATTAGATCCTTTTTGGCTTATTTTGGAGTAGATGGTCATCTAGGCCTAGTGGATGATATTTTCATGATTGGAATGAGTTAGACAAGGATTGGGAGAGTGAATATATGTTTGTGAAGCACCCACGGAGGTTGAAGACTCAAGCGATCTTAGTTTAAAAGTTCTAGGCCTATTTGTTCCTGTTCGGTTTATCTTGGATTAAAAGAACTTTTAGGGCAGGTGATTGATGTTGTCATGAAATACATGGGTTAGATGGCTAATGGGAGAGTCAATAAATGTTTGTCAATCACGCACAGAGGTTATAGATTAAGCTATCTGGTCTCCAATAGAGAGATCAAGCGCATACTTGAAAAAACAGTCCAACCTAATCGGAAGGATTGGAGCATGAGGCTTGAGGATGCTCTTTGGGCTTACCGGACCGCTTACAAAACTCCAATCGGGATGTCTCCATATCGGATAGTCTATGGTAAGGCATGCCACTTGCCAGTAGAAATTGAGCACAAAGCATATTGGGCTGTGAAGCAATGCAACATGAATTTGGCCGGAGCTGGCATAGAGCGGAAGTTGCGATTCTGAGAATTGGAAGAGATCCGCCTAGATGCCTATGAGAGCTCCCGACTCTACAAAGAAAAAACCAAAGCCTTCCATGATAAGTTTATTCTTCGGAAGGAGTTTTCAGTTGGGCAAAAAGTTCTCTTGTTTAATTCTCGCCTTAAGTTGATGCCTGGTAAATTAAGGTCTAGGTGGGACGGTCCGTTTGTTGTCACTAACATTTTTCCTCATGGTGCAGTGGAAATTAAGAGTGAAGCCACCAACAAAGTGTTCAAAGTTAATGGTCACCGCCTCAAAAATTTTTATGAAGGAGCTCAAGAGAACCTCGTGGAGGAAGTTCAACTGCAGGATGCCCTCTACCATGATTGATCACTACTGTGTTGAAAAAAAAAAAAAAAAGAAGACAAAAGAAAAAAAAAGAAGAAAAAAAAGAAAAAGAAGAAAAAAAAAAGCCACGATTAATGTCAATTGCCAGAGATTGAATCATTATTGGGGAGGACCCATCGCTCGTGCAAAATCTTCAATCACGCTGGCTAAGGACATTAAAAGTAGCGCTTCTTGGGAGGCAACCCAAGTTTTCTAACTCTTTCATCTTTCAACTTTGACTTATTTGCAATCACAAGAATCGAGACAGAAAATCGGTGCCAAGCGAGAAAATCTATCAGAGTTTGATTTTTCTGTCTTAATTTTGTTTGTTTTTCTTTGACAGATGATTTTTCACCGGTTAAATGGCGGATAACGATACTCCGTGAAAATCTTTTTCGGTCCCTTCAGTTACCCACAAATACTGAAATCTGTATATAATTTTACTCATTTTTTTTCTCTTTCTTCTTTCTTTCGAAATGGATAATCAGCTTGTTAACCTCCGCAAGCAATTCCCTTCTCTCCCTCAAAATGCTTTAACTAAAATTTATTGTGCAAGGTTTGAGAGATTAAGGATGCTTATGCACAAAGGCATCCCTGCGGATATACGCTGGTTGATCGAAGCAAAGGTCCGACTCACAGGGGAATTTTCTGATGCTCTTGTTTCATATATGCCAGGGCTAGGCAAAAGTTCATATGCAAAAAAGAGAAGAGCAAAAAGGTTACGAGTCTGCTATAAATGTGCAAGGTGGACCTGTAACACCAAATGCAGATCAATTGGAATGGCGTCTATAACTCGACTTGATAAAATTGACTTCATTAAGGATGGCATGAGTAAGGAGTCTTTAGATAACATTCTATTGACTCTTGAGACGCATCCTAGTGGAGATGTGCAAAGAGTACTTCTCGATTTATGGCCAATATTCCAAGATGAACATAAGTGTTATAGTCTCGGGAATCTGACTCAAAAAGACCCTGTTTGCCAATTTTAAAGAAAATTGGATGGGAAGCCGACCATTGGCCCATAGAGAGCATTCAAGCCGTTACTGGACGTAAAACCAGAGGAATTTGTAAGCCACAATCACACCTCCTGTAAGTATTATTTTTATTTTTGTTTTTGTTTTTGTTTTTCTTCTTGTTTATTAAAAAAAATCAAAAAAAAAAATTTTTTTAAAATTTAAAAAAAAAATTATTCAAATCAAAAGTAGTCGTATTCTTTTGAAATATGCATTGCATATTTTCAAACTTCTTCTGACACATATAGATTAGTCTTTTATCCTTGTCATATAGCTATTATCATTGCTATGCTTATTTTCAAACTTACCTGACACACGGTTCTACCCCTCCTTTATAGGTGCAATTATTACATTTGAGTTTTGATTCTTTAAATAATGCACTTTGCTCTCTTCAGATCATTGATAAGGTGAGAGTACAAAAAAAAAAGAGAAAATGGAAAGATAAAGAGTTTGTAAATATTGCACACCATCTTGGTCGAGTGCTAGCTGAGAGAGAAATCCATTTAGTTTACGGAGGAGGTAGTCTTGGGTTAATGAGTTGTGTAGCAACTGCTGCACATTTAGGAGGTGGCAAAGTCCTTGGTGTCATTCCCAGTCCTTTATCTACCAGCAAGCCCATTGGAAAAACATTAGGGGATGAAGTAATGGTATTTGTATGCACCAACGCATGAACATTATGATAGCAAATGCTGATGCCTTTATTGCCCTACCTGGTGGTTTTGAAACATTGGAAGAACTCTTTCAAATCACATCCTGGTCACAGCAGAACTTTCACCAAAAACTCATAGGTATATTAAATGTTAATGGTTTTTATGACAGTTTGTTTTGTTTTCTTGATCATGCTGTAGAAAAAAGGTTCATCTCACAAGCGACACGTCAAAGTCTTGTAACTGCTGCAACTCCTGAACAATTGCTCGATCAACTCAATGCATTTGTATCACAACGTGATCTAAGTGTGGGGGAATTGGTGTGCTGATACGAAATGCTTGGTACAAAAAAACAAAAAACAAAAAAAACAAAAAACAAAAAAACAAAAAAAAAAAAAATAAAAGAATAGAAAAAGGAAGAAATGTGTGAAGAGAATGAGCATTTTATGGTTTTGGGTAAAAATTTTATTCTTTCTACTTGAGTTACTCCTCAATGCTCTTTTATTCTCTTTGGTTTTAACCTGCTGTTATCCATATTGTTCCCTTCCTTCACCTTATAAGTTCCATTACAACCTTTTTGAAAGACCTCTTGATTTTTGCAATTTATTTGATCTAAGTAGTGGAGAATTGATGTATATGCAAGCCTATGGTAAAATACTTTCATAATTTGACTGAGTTGAGCGTAAACAGTTAACCTAAACACCTTGTGTGATTTGAGTGTCACTTGTGAAGAATTTTACTCAATCTGAACATGCATATTTCTGATTAAAGCATGATTATGCTATACTTTATTCTCAATTGATTTGATTCAACTATTCTTTGTTAAGCATACTTGACTTATTAATTATGGTTTATATTTGATACAATGCTTGTATTTAAAAATTAGTTGAATTGATTAAATAAAATATTACATGTTTGTGGGTATCATCCTGGTAAAACCTCACGAGACTACAACTCGTCCACTAGGGAAACCTAGGGGTTTAAAGGCTTGTGGCACATGCTAAGTGCCATCGTGTTTTCCTACGAAAATGGATTAGATTAGGTATAATCAGTTTTTTATGTTTTTAGTTTAATAATATGATGTTTCTTGTTTTTCTTTAGTTTTGTTCTTATGTGTTTTGCCCAGGAGTACAAAAGCTTAAGTGTGGGGGAATTTGATCAATCAATTTGAGACACTTATATTAGCTTTGTATTAGGCTTCATTAGATGTTTATTGTGCCCAATATTAGTATTTTAGATGAGTTTAATGTTGTTGGGCTTCATTGGGTTTTAATGTAAATGTTGGATAATTTTCGGATTTTGATGCATTTTGACCTTTCTTCCTTGGTTAGGCCATAACTTGGGACTCAGTGATCCAATTGAGATGATCTTGGTGTCTTTGGAAAGCTAAGACAAGGATCTACAAGTTTCATGAAGAACTCAAGAGCTGGATCGGACTTCTAAGGGCCCAAAATAGCCTTGCAATACAGAGTAAGTTTGCTGTCACGGAACCATCTGGGCAGTATGCACATATTGGACTATATAGTGGGTTATAGACCTCCTCTTCGGCTGAAACTTGGTAATTTGAAAGATAAGACCCATATCTCCAACTTCACTGAAGACCATTTTGTCAATAGATGTCGTTTTAGGCATGATAATGAAGCTACAAGTTGGTCTGAATTTGGAAACACGTTCTTCCAACCTAACTTGAGGTAGGTGCAGTGTTTTTGGCATTTCTGGAGTTCTAAAAGTCCAAATGACATGATTCAAATTGGAGATTTTCAAGGAGACAACTGGCTACAACTTTGATGAGACATCGAAGCCAAAATGCACCGTCTAGGTGATGAATTTGAAGCCAGAAGTCGGATAAGAGTTGTTGACTAAAAGCCACCAACCATACACCAACCCACCTACCATGCACCAACCCACCAACCATGCATCAAGCTTCCATTTTTGACAATTTTCATATTCTTATAGCTTGTATTCAGATTATGTACATGTACAAATTGGCTTCTAGGATTAGTATAAATAGACCCAACCTCTTTGTATTAGAAGCATTCAATTTGGAAGTAAGTTTCAAGAAAGTTTAAGTATTTGTGAGAGTTTTCTTTCTCTTCTTCTCCATTCTCTTTGCAATTTCGTTTTTGGACTTTAAATTATGAGTTCTTCCTTCCCATCCATGGAAGGCTAGGCTCTCATAATCAATCCAAGGGATTAGCCATCTTGTTGTTTAATTTGGAGATCTTGTTTTGCTTGTTCATATTGCTTAATTGTTATTCAAGTTTCTTTTCTTCCTCTTTTGATTTTTATCTAGATTAAATTGCTTAATTTGATTTAGATTTTGATGTGGTAATAGCTTTATTATCATGTATTCAAAGAGGATCATAAAGATTAAATAATATATTAAAGCTTTTTGATAGATTGTTTAGCTTGGTTAAATTCTAGATCTTAAGTTAATCTATGTTGGATGGTGCTTACTTTATCTAACCTTGGTTAATCAAATCCTAGATGCTTATCTAGTAAAGAATTCTTGGATCATGTTAAGGCTTCTTGATGAGATCTAAGGCCAAGAACATGGTTAGCAATTAAGTGAATTCCTTGTGATCAATGATGAGTTAAACTCAAGATCGGTAAATTTCCTTGGATTGGTTGTTTCTTTAGATTTGTTTACAACTTTGAATCTCCTACTTTTATTAATCTTGTTAATCAACAACAAACCCCCCCTTTTCTAATTATCTTGATCTAATTAAATCTTTGTTTTTGGATCCTTGAGAGACGATTCGGTTCATTCTCTATACTACAAATTAGTTTGTGAACCGGTTATTTTATTTGATAAGTCTCGACAACCTCTTGTCACTTATTTTGGATTAGATTGTCATCTAGGCCAAGTGGATGATATTTTCATGATTGAAATGAGTTGGACAAGGTTTCGGAGAGTCTATAGATGTTTGCGAAACACCCGGGAGCTTGAGGCCTCAATCTATCCTGGCTTAAAAGTTGAAGTCCTATTTGTTCCTGCTAGGTTTATCTTGGATTATAAGAACTTCTAGGCCAAGTGATTGATATTTTCATGAAATACATGGGTTAGATGGCTTATAGGAGAGTCAATAGACGTTTGACAAGAGCCCACAGTGGTCGAAGATTAAGCTATCTTGGTTGATGAGTTGAATGCCATTAGATCCTTTTTGGCTTATTTTGGATTAGATTGTCATCAAGGCTAAGTGGATGATATTTTCTTGATTCGAATGAGTTGGACAAGGTTTGGCAGAGTCAATAGATGTTTGTGAATCACCCACGGAGGTTGAAGACGCAAGCTATCTTGGTTTAAAAGTTCTAGGTCTATTTGTTCCTTTTTCGTTTATCTTGGATTAAAATAACTTCTAGGCAAAGTGATTGATGTTTTCATGAAACATGTGGGTTAGATGGCTTATGGGGTAGTCGATAGATGTTTGTCAAGCACCCACAGCGGTTGAAGAGTAAGCTATCTTGGTTGATGAGTTGAATGCCCATTAGATCCTTTTTGGCTTATTTTGGATTAGATGGTCTTCTAGGCCAACTTGATGATATTTTCATGATTGGAATGAGTTGGAGAAAGATTCGGAGAGTCAATAGATGTTTCAGAAACACCGGCGAAGGTTGAGGACTCAAGCTATCTTGGCTTAAAAGTGGAAGGCCTTTTTGTTCCTGCTCGGTTTATCATGGATTAAAAGAACTTCAAGGCCAAGTGATTGATATTTTCATGAACTACATGGGTTAGATGGCTTATGGGAGCGTCAATAGATGTTTGACAAGCACCCACAGTGGTTGAAGATTAAGCTATCTTGGTTGATGAGTTGAATGCCATTATACCCTTTTTGGCTTATTTTGGATTAGATGGTATTCTAAACCAACTGGATGATATTTTCAAGATTGGAATGAGTTGGACATGGTTTCGGAGAGTCAATAGATGTTTGAGAAACACCCGCGTCGTTTGATGACTCAAGCTATCTTGGTTTAAAAGTTGAACGCTTATTTGTTCCTGCTCGGTTTATCTTGGATTAAAAGAACATATAGGCCAAGTGATTGATATTTTCATGAAATGCATGGGTTAAATTGCTTATGGGAGAGTCAATAGATGTTTGACAAGAACCCACAAAGGTTGAAGATTAAGCTATCTTGGTTGATGAGCTGAATGCCATTAGATCCTTTTTGGCTTATTTTGGATTAGATGGTCATCAAGGCTTAGTGGATGATATTTTCATGATTGGAATGTGTTGGACAAGGTTTGGGAGAGTCAATAGATGTTTGTGAAACATCCGCGGAGGTTGAGGACTCAAGCTATCTTGGTTTAAACGTTGAAGGCCTATTTGTTCCTGCTCGGTTTATCTTGAATTATAAGAACTTCTAGGCCAAGTGGTTGATATTATCATGAAATATATGTTATCTTCTGTGATTTGTATGATAAATATATTTTAGGAATTTCTGGGAGTTGAATTAAATTAAAATTTAATTGGACTTAACCTTATAAGTCAATTCCATACCATTCTGAAAAATAAAATAAAATATTTTTATTTTTGGTCCCAAATACCTTTGCGGAATTTTTGTAAATAAATGGAAGTTCAGTTTTCAAATATGTCAACAGATTTGATCATTTTACATTTTTAGGTATTTTATGAGCTAATAAAATCTCCGGGTGATTTTGGGTACATTCTATTGTCCATTGGACAAAGGATACTGATCTTTGTCCATTGGGTAAAACTTACTGATAAAAATCTTGAGAAAATATCTCTAATACATTAATGTCACTTGATGAATCAAGGCGTGACTCATGGTAAACATTAATTACCAAGATGATTCACCATGCCATTAATGCCTTAAAGTGGCAAAATTGAAGACAAACTCTTCTTGCATGCTTGGTGAAGGGCCGGCCACCCTAGGGGAGTTTTCTCCAAAAATTTAATTCCTTATGTATCCTAGATTTTTCCTATAAATAGCAAGTGATCCAAGCATAATTCTTCACACCAAAATTCCCTCTTCTTCCTCTCCATAAGCTCACGGTTTCCTCTCCCAAAGGCCATGGCCTTGCCTCCCAAAAATCCTTCCCAAACCCTTGCTAAAGTTCTAAACCTTGTCTTAGCACCTTAGTGTTATTTTGAGAATGTCTCTAGTTGGGACTTTCTCAAAAAGAGGTCAAGAAGTTAGAGAAATCCTAAGGTGAAATTATTTTTCTTTCACTTTTTAAGTTATGATTTCAAGGTTATATAGATCATTGGGTTAGTCCATGATCAATCTTAAAATTTGTTATGATGCTTGAAATGATATGTGGTTATGTTTCTTTGTAATATGATATTGGTGGAAGTCAAGAAGCTTTGTTGGAAGAGCTAGATTGAAAACCAAGGTAAGGGAGAGTTTTCTTTATCAACCAATATTATGGTATAAAATGACTTATTATATGTGATGGCTTGTTTCTATGTGCTAAAAACCGTGGTTAGTGTCAAGTGTCATCTTGCTGGATTTGATTAAAGATTTATGATCATATTATGTTTGGTACTTAGTGTAACATCCCTAAATTTCATATGTTATGATTTAGCTAAATTCTTTGAATGGATTGTATGTTCTGTTACAGAAAAGGTGATAGATTGAGTTAGAATGATTGATTTGAGATTCTGGCTATACCGGTGAACTCGGTAGAACCTAAGGAAGAAATAGGCGAAGTCTAAACTCTTAGATTTACTCTGGCTAAGTTAGGACCTACTGGTAAATTTAATTTTCTTCAGGACCTATTGGGAATTCTTAGGAATCACGAGGGTATTTTAGTCTTTTCACACCCTCAGTGGCAATTTGGTATTTTATCACTTGAGTGAAGGGCAAAATGGACAATTCACACCCCCTCCCTCTTGCTTAAGTGAACCGGTCCTAGGGGGGGAGAGACCATTTGGTCATCTTCTCCAAATTGCTAAGTTCTCCATAGCCAAAGCTTGCTCCAAGTTCAAGGTTCCAAAGTAAGTGTTTTTATGCACCTTTTGGCTTAAGTTCTTTGATAGTTATTGATCACTATGATCTCTTCTTCAACCCTATGGTAATAGTTTCTTGAGAAACTCATTTTCATCCCTAAGAATCAAGAACACCCATGTCTAAAAGTTGGTTGTTTTGCTTGAGTGTTTTGAAGGAAGTTGAAGGGAAGATTGTCTTGACTACCAATACCATCTTGGAATCAAGTTAGGAGCACTTCAAGGTGAGTGTGGATTTACTTGTGCTATTGTATGATGTTCTTAGAGTGAAAGTGTATGATGTAGGATTAAGCTTGAATCTAGGGTTTTCACCTATGCTTAAGGTTGATGTGTTTTGTTATATGTTTTTAAGGATTTAGGTATAAGAAAGTGAATGATAAGGTTATTATATTTTGATGGATTTAAGGACATGATCCCATAGAGAGATTAGGGTTTTGATTTGAAGTTGGGCGTGGCACTATTCCTGCCCAGAAGGCCAACCACGGGCGTGGTCTCCACCACGGCCTGGCCGTGGTTCTCTCTGGAAAGGAAATTTTGGTGTCTCGTGGCCAACCACGGCCGTGGCCTCTACCACGGTCTGGCCGTGGTTGTCTCTGGAAGTTTGGTTTCGTGTTTAAATACCACACCACGGCCGTGGCCTTCACCACGGGCTGGCCGTGGTTGGCTCTGGAAATACCACCACGGGCGTGGTTCGTACCACACCCTGGCCGTGGTTGTCTCTGTTTATAAAATGTTGAGCTTTTGTTTTCTGAACCGTGGCCGTGGTTACCACCACGGGCTGGCCGTGGTTGACTCTGTTTGTGTTATTGTGGTGCTTATGCCTAGGGTCTTGATACCATATGCTAGGTTTAGGATGAAGAATGACTTAGCATTAGAATGAGATGTGTAGCTAAGTAAGAATGCTTGATAGAAGTGACTTAGCACTATTGTAACTAAGTAAGAATGCTTGATAGAGTTGAGCTTGATGGTCATGTGTTGTATATGCTTGAATTGATTACATGTAATGCTATTATGATGATATTATGAATGAGCATGATATGAGTATGAGAACATTGCATTGCATAGCGAGATGGCCTAACCTGAAGGGGTTAGTGTACAAAACAGAGGGGTGCCTAGCTGATGAGCTAGATGGAAATGAAATGGCATACTTATTTGCATTGCATTGCGAAGTGACCTAACCGGAAAGGGTTAGTGTACAAAACAGAGGGGTGCCTAGCTTATTAGCTAGAAGGAAACGGAATTGGCATAACACATTCATATGCATATTGCGAGGGCCTAACCGAAAGGGGTTAGTGCACAACAAGAGGAGTGGAGAAAGAAAAAGTGTGAATAAAAGGTGTGAACATCATGTACATTCATCCATTGCATTGGTTGGTAGGTGTTACTTGACATATTGTGAATTGTGTTATACTTGCTCTTTACTTTCATTTATACTTTATCTGCAAGTTATTCATATTCACTGGGAAGTTGTTCTCACCACCTCTTTCTCGTTCGCAGAACACCAGGACCCTCTACGGGTTAAGTACGGAGGATTACATTGATTATTTTGGGATTTATATTTTTGGTGGAGTTAAGCTCCGTGATGTAACTATAATAGGAAGTGTATCACATTCTTTTGATGTAAATGTGACAGGGAACTGAGTACTACTTTTGATGTACTTGATTCCGTGTATGTTTAGTGTGCTCAGTCAGGATAGTGTTTAGATTACACTTGTATAACGTTGCATACTCTGATAATAGTTTGGTTGAGATCTGAGATCTCTTGATGATATATGTGTATGTGTATGTGTATATATATATAATATATGTACTCTGGTTGGTTTGAAATGGTTGTTGGAAATCCGCTGCTTATGTTATAGTTGTGGTAATGTTTAAGAAACAAATGAAACGCTGCCGAATTTTCTATATTTGTATATTCCACGTAAGGCTTATGGTTGGTAAATAACATAGTAACTAATAGGTCTTACAATAGTAGAAGAGGGATTACCAACATTACCAATTCCGAGAATCTTCCCTTTGTTGTTGTCTCCATAGGTGACATGACCTTCATTTCTAGGGGTTAGACTTATGAACTTTGTCTTGTCACCGGTCATATGCTTGGAGCATCCACTATCAAGGTACCAATCTTTTCTAGTGGGCTTCAAGCATTCCTACAACACAATCAATGATGAGATTTAGGTACCCAAACTTGTTTGGGTCCTTTAAGGTTAGTCTCGGGCATCAATCCCTTTGGAATCCATATTTTCTTACCACTATGAAATTCATTATTTCTAATATTACATGTAGATGCAGTATGTCCCTTTTTGCAACAATAATAACATGTAGTAAATGGGGTACTAGTCTTGCTTGGATTGGCAAAGCAATTTTTAAGAGTTTTCCTTTGTTCAAAGGGATTATATCCTAATCCAGCTTTATCAAAAGTACGTTTTTGACTTCCAAGTTGTCTCTACCCATAGTGAACTTAGTTAGAATGTTTTTCATATCATCTATTTCTTTTCTCAATCTAGCACAATTTCCACAACTAAATAGTTTACCTGTATTATTTTTGCAACATACATTTGATGAGGATTTTTCACGTAAAACCTTTAATGACTTATTTTCATTTGACTTTTTCAAATTCCTTTTTACATAATGAAAGTTGTTCTCTTAAGTCACAAATTACTTTCTTTTGAGAAGAGTTTTGTTTAATGATCCTTAAAGATTCATCATGAAGTTCCTCATAAGCATCATGTAATTCTTCAAAAGAAGGTAAAAGGTCAAGATCATTATTTATTACCTCATCTTCCTCATGATGACTTGTCATTAGGCATAGATTGGCTACCTCATCTTCATCGGAGCTATCGGATGAAGTTGTGTCATTGTCTTCCCAAGCTATGTATGCCTTTTTGTCCTTCTTAGTCCTCTTTTCGAACTTTTCATTTTTCTTTTTTAATTGAGGACATTCCATTTTGATATGACCCTTCTTTCCGCATTCATAACAGTTTATACTTGAGAGGTCATTCTCATTCTTGAAGGTCTTTTTATTTCGGTTGAAAGGTCTTCTAGTTCCACCTTTCTTTTTGAGGAATCGACCGAACTTCTTCACAAACAAACTCATATCTTCATCATTTGATTCTGAACCATCTGATTCATCACTTCCATCACTTTCATCTTTCTTTGATTTTGAGGATGTGAAGATTAGGGCTAAGCTCTTCTTCTTTTTGTCAACTTTCTCGGTCTCGGTAAGGCGATTCAGTTCCAACTCGTGCTCTTGGAGCTTTCCAAACAGTGTGGCTAAGGTCATTGTAGCCAAGTTCCTTGACTCTGCAATTGCCGTGACCTTCGGCTGCCAATTTCTGCTTAAACATCTCAAAACTTTGTTAATCAAATATTCATTTGTAAAAGTTTTTCCTAATGTAGCAAGATGATTAACTATGTGTGTGAAACGTTTTTGCATTTCCTGTATTGATTCACCTGGAATCATACGGAAGAGCTCATACTCGTGGGTCAAGGTATTAACCCGAGCTCGCTTCACCTCACTTGTACCCTCATGGATAACTTGTAAGGTATCCCACATCTCCTGTGCAGTTTTACAACTACAAATTCTAAAGAATTCATCTTGTCCTATAGCAACAGTTATGATATTCTTTCCTCTCTAATCTAACTGCACTTTCTTTTTCTCATCTTCATTCCATTCATTCCTAGGTTTTGTTATAGTTTTTCCATCAGTTATGCATGTAGGAACAAAGGGACCATTTTCAATTGTATTCCAAACATCTAAATCATGAGAGCATATAAAGATTCTCATTCGTTCTTTCCAATACGAATATCCTTCACCATTGAAAACAGGGGCCTTATTGTATGAGCCATCAATTTGATGAAAACTACTAGAGGCCATGGATCCTCTTTAAAGTTAATAAAACTTTTCTTAAAGATACAAGCTCTGGTACCACTTGTTAGCCCAAGTGGCCTCTCATAAGGGTTTGAATCCTAGAGGGGGGTGAATAGGATTCTAAAATTTTCACAAACTTTTCTTAAAGATTGTTTTCTATGTGAAGATATATTGTATTATGAGACGATATAATGAATCTTTAAACATTATCAATTTAATTAATTTCAAGATAACCCTAATAAACAATACAAGACTGAAATTAAAGAGTGTAGGGTTAGAGAAAAATGCAAACCGAGATTTATCCTGGTTCGATCACCACCACTGTGATCAACATCCAGTCCCCACACCAACCAGTATGAGATTTTCTTTCACTATGTAGGATCTTGATTACAACGTTCAAGAACTTTTACACCGGAGATACCTCACTCCGCAACCTTTACAAATCAGGGATGCCTCACCCTGAATCAACCCAGAAGAAGATTCCCCACTTCTTATAAACAACGCACAGCAGAAACGAAAGTAGAACAAAGATTGAATCACTCTTGAAAGTGAAGATTACACAAATTGAAGCTCTATGATCAACAGAAAGATTGAGAGAAAGAGACGATAGTTTCACTTTGAGATAGTTTCTTTTTCGTATGTATGAGTGTGTAAGATAGATTGTACTTTAACTAGATGAGATATGTTCAGTTAAAAACTGATTTCAGTTGTGTGAATCGATTCGCACTTACTCGTGAATGGATTCATAGCCATTCAAATCAATATATGCACTCTGTGAATGGATTCACAAATTCTTGTGAATAGATTCACAAATCTCTATGAATAGATTCACAGCTATTCATGAATCGATTCACAGACCATTAGAATGCTTGAATCGATTCACACACCTTTGTGAATTGATCAATGAATCGATTCACACTTATTGTGAATGGATTCACAGAATGTGAACTTGAGTGAATCGATTCACACTTGCTGTGAATGGATTCACAGAAGCTGAAAATGATTCTAAATCATTGAAAATTGATGAATGCATGAATGCAATTCTATTATATCAACCTATGTTCATTTTAGATTCATTTTAAGTGTCTCTTTCAATCATCTTGTGTGATCTTAAAAGGGATCTAAATAAATGTAAACCTTAAGTACTACCCTTTTGTAAAAACTAAGAAAATCTAAGTCTAAGTCTTCCAAACTTGAATTTTCTTTACTTGGCACACTTTGTCATCTTCAAAACTTTGTGCTTCATGTCCAAGTCTAACTAGGAGTATGCGTTCATGCACATATGATATTTTCATGATTGGAATGAGTTGGACAAGGTTTGGGAGAGGCAATAGATGTTTGTGAAAAACCCACGGAGGTTGAAGACTCAAGCAATCTTGGTTTAAAAGTTCTAGGCCTATTTGTTCCTGTTCTGTTTATCTTGGATTAAAAGAACATTTAGGCCAAGTGATTGATGTTTTCATGAACAACATGGGTTAGATGGCTTATGGGAGAGTCAATAGATGTTTGCAAAGCACCAACAAAGGTTGAAGATTAAGCTATCTTGCTTGATGAGTTTAATGCCCATTAAATCATTTTTGGCTTATTTTGGATAAGATGGTCACCTAGGCCAA
Source organism: Styphnolobium japonicum (assembly GCA_023212625.1). Classification (NCBI taxonomy): domain Eukaryota; kingdom Viridiplantae; phylum Streptophyta; class Magnoliopsida; order Fabales; family Fabaceae; genus Styphnolobium; species Styphnolobium japonicum. The sequence goes on from JALBWW010000005.1 coordinate 18,698,686, forward strand.
GTGGATGATATTTTCAAGATTGAAATGAGTTGGACAAGGTTTTGGAGAGTCAATAGATGTTTGAGAAACACCCGTGGAGGTTGAGGACTCAACCTATCTTGGTTTAAAAGTTCATGGCCTATTTGTTCCTCCTCGGTTTATCGTGGATTAAAAGAACTTCTAGGCCAAGTGATTGATATTTTCATGAAATACATGGGTTAGATGGCTTATGCGAGAGTCAATACATGTTTCACAAGCACCCACAGAGGTTGAAGATTAAGCTATCGAATGAGTTGGACAAGGTTTGGGAGAGGAAATAGATGTTTGTGAAACACCCACGGAGGTTGAACACTCAAGCAATCTTGGTTTAAAAGTTCTAGGCCTATTTCTTCCTGTTCGGTTTATCTTGGATTAAAAGAACTTTTAGGCCAAGTGATTGATGTTTTCATGAAATACATGGGTTTGATGGCTTATGGGAGAGTCAATAAATGTTTGTCAAGCACCCACAGAGGTTGAAGATTAAGCTATCTTGGTTGATGAGTTGAATGCCCATTAGATCTTTTTTGGCTTGTTTTGCATTAGATGGTCTTCTAGGCCAAGTGGTTGATATTTTCATGATTGGAATGAGTTTGACAAGGTTTTGGAGAGTCAATAGATGTTTCTGAAACACCCACGGAGGTTGAAGACTCAAGCTATCTTGGTTTAAAAGTTCAAGGCCTATTTGTTCCTTTTCGGTTTATCTAGGATTAAAAGAACTTTTAGGCCAAGTGGATGATATTTTTATGATTGGAATGAGTTGGTCATGGTTTCGGAGAGTCAATAGATGTTTGTGAAACACCCGCGGAGGTTGAGGACCCAAGCTATCTTGGTTTAAAAGTTGACGGCCTATTTGTTCGTTCTCGGATTATCTTGCATTAAAAGAACTTCTAGGCCAAGTGATTGATATTTTCATGAAATACATGGGTTAGATGGCTTATGGGAGTGTCAATAGATGTTTGACAAGCACCAATATTGGTTGAAGATTAAGCTATCTTGGTTGATGAGTTGAATGCCATTACATCCTTTTTGGATTAGATGGTCGTCTAGGCCAAGTGGATGATATTTTCATGATTCAAATGAGTTCGACAAAGTTTGAGAGAGTCAATAGATGTTTGAGAAACACCTGCGGAGGTTGAGGATTCAAGCTATCTTGGTTTAAAAGTTGAGGCCTATTTGTTCCTGCACGGTTTATCTTGGATTAAAAGAATTCTAGGTCAAGTGATTGATATTTTCGTGAAATACATGGGTTAGATGGCTAATGCGAGAGTTAATAGATGTTTGTCAAGCACCCACAGAAGTTGAAGATTAAGCTATCTTGGTTGATGAGTTGAATGCCCATTAGATCCATTTTGGATCAGATGGTCATCTACGCCAGCTGGATGATATTTTCATGATTGGAATGATTTGGACAAGGTTTGGAAGAGGCAATAGATGTTTGTGAAACACCCACAGAGGTTGAACACTCAAACAATCTTGGTTTAAAAGTTCTAGGCCTATTTGTTCCTGTTCGGTTTATCTTGGATTAAAAGAACTTTTAGGCCAAGTGATTGATGTTTTCATGAAATACATGGGTTAGATGGCTTATGCGAGTCTCAATAGATGTTTGTCAAGCACCCACAGAGTTCGAAGATTAAGCTATCATGGTTGATGAGTTGAATTCCCATTAGATCCATTTTGTAATAGATGGTTATCGAGGCCAACTGGATGATATTTTCATGATTGGAATGAGTTGGACAAGGTTTGGGAAAGGTAATAGATGTTGGAGAAACACCCACGGAAGTTGAACACTCAAGCAATCTTAGTTTAAAAGTTCTAGGCCTATTTATTCCTGTTCAGTTTATCTTGGATTAAAAGAACTTTTAGGCCAAGTGATTGATGTTTTCATGAAATACATGGGTTAGATGGCTTATGGGAGAGTCACTAGATGTTTGTCAAGCACCAACATTGGTTGAAGATTAAGCTATCTTGGTTGATAAGTTAAATGCCATTAGATCCTTTTTGGCTTATTTTGGATTAGATGGTCATCTACGCCAAGTGGATGATATTTTCATGATTGTAATGAGTTGGACAAGGTTTCGGAGAGTCAATAGATGTTTGAGAAACACCCGCGGAGGTTGAGGACTCAAGCTATCTTGGTTTAAAATTTGAAGGCCTATTTGTTCCTGCACGGTTTATCTTAGATTAAAAGAACTTCTAGGCCAAGTGATTGATATTTTCATGAAATACATGGGATTGATGGCTTATAGGAGAGTCAAAAAATGTTTGTCAAGCACCCACTGAGGTTTAAAATTAAGCTATCTTGGTTGATGAGTTGAATGACCATTAGATCCTTTTTGGCTTGTTTTGCATTAGATGGTCTTCTAGGCCAAGTGGTTGATATTTTCATGATTGGAATGAGTTAGACAAGGTTTTGGAGAGTCAATAGATGTTTGTGACTCACCCGCGGAGGTTGAGGACTCAAGCTATCTCGGTTTAAAAGTTAAAGGCCTATTTGTTCCTGCTCGGTTTAACTTGGATTTAATGAACGTCTAGGCCAAGTGATTGATATTTTCATGAATTAAATTTGTTAGAAGGCTTTTGTGAGAGTCACTAGATGTTTGTCATGTACCAACATTGGTTGAATATTAAGCTATCTTGGTTAATAAGTTAAATGTCAATAGATCCTTTTTGGTTAATTTTGGATTAGATGGTCATCTAGGCCAAGTGGAAGATATTTTCATGATTGGAATGACTTGGACAAGGTTTCGGAGAGTCAATAGATGTTTGTGAAACACCCACGGTGGTTGGGTTAGATGGCTTATGGGAGAGTCAATAGATGTTTGTCAAGCACCAACAGAGGTTGAAAATTAAGCTGTCTTCGTTGATGAGTTGAATGCCCATTAGATCCATTTTGGATTAGATGGTCATCTAGGCCAACTGGAAGATATTTTCATGATTGGAATGAGTTAGACAAGGTTTTGGAGAGTCAATAGATGTTTCTGAGACACCCACGGAGGTTGAAGACTCAAGTTATCTTGGTTTAAAAGTTGTTGGCCTATTTGTTCCTTTTCTGTTTATCTAGGATTAAAAGAACTTTTAGGCCAAGTGATTCATGTTTTCATGAAATACATGGGTTACATGGCTTATGCAAGAGTCAATAGATGATTGACAATCACAAATATTGGTTGAAGATTAAGCTATCTTGGTTGATAAGTTAAATGCCATTACATCATTTTTGGCTTATTTTGGATTAGATGGTGTTCTAGGCCAACTGGATGATATTTACATGATTGGAATGAGTTGGTCAAGGATTGGGAGAGTCAATAGATGTTTGTGACACACCCGCGGAGGTTGAGGACTCAAGCTATCTCGGTTTAAAAGTTAAAGGCCTATTTGTTCCTGCTCGGTTTAACTTGGATTTAATGAACGTCTAGGCCAAGTGATTGATATTTTCATGAATTAAATTTGTTAGAAGGCTTTCGTGAGAGTCACTAGATGTTTGTCAAGTACCAACATTGGTTGAAGATTAAGCTATCTTGGTTGATAAGTTAAATGTCAATAGATCCTTTTTAGCTAATTTTGGATTAGATGGTCATCTAGGCCAAGTGGATGATATTTTCTTGATTGGAATGACTTGGACAAGGTTTCGCAGAGTCAATAGATGTTTGTGAAACACCCGCGGAGGTTGGGAACTCAAGCTATCTTGGTTTATAAGTTGAAGGCCTATTTGTTCCTGCTCGGTTTATCTTGGATTAAAAGAACTTCTAGGCCAAGTGATTGATATTTTCTAGAAATACATGGGATAGATGGATTATGGCAGAGTCAATAGATGTTTGACAGGCACCAACATTGGTTGAAGATTAAGCTATCTTTGTTGATATGTTAAATGCCATTAGATCCTTTTTTGCTTATTTAGGATTAGATGGCCATCTAGGCGAAGAGGATGATATTTTCATGATTGGAATGAGTTGGACAAGGTTTCGGAGACTCAATAGATGTTTGAGAAACACCCGCGGAGGTTGATTACTCAAGCTTTCTTGGTTTAGAAGTTCTAGGCCAATTTGTTCCTGTTCGGTATATCTTGGATTAAAAGAACTTTTAAGCCAAGTGATTGATGTTTTCATGAAATACATGGGTTAGATGGCTTATGGGAGAGTTAGTAGATGTTTGTCAAGCACCAACAGAAGTTGAAGATTAAGATATCTTGGTTGATAAGTTGAATGCCCATTAGATCCATTTTGGATTAGATGGTCATCTAGGCCAACTGGATGATATTTTCATGATTGGAATAACTTGGACAAGGTTTCGCAGAGTCAATAGATGTTTGTGAAACACCCGCGGAGGTTGGGAACTCAAGCTATCTTGGTTTATAAGTTGAAGGCCTATTTGTTCCTGCTCGGTTTATCTTGGATTAAAAGAACTTCTAGGCCAAGTGATTGATATTTTCTTGAAATACATGGGATAGATGGATTATGGGAGAGTCAATAGATGTTTGACAGGCACCAACATTGGTTGAAGATTAAGCTATCTTTGTTGATATGTTAAATGCCATTAGATCCTTTTTGCTTATTTGGGATTAGATGGTCATCTAAGCGAAGAGGATGATATTTTCATGATTGGAATGAGTTGGACAAGGTTTCGGAGACTCAATAGATGTTTGAAAAACACCCGCGGAGGTTGATTACTCAAGCTTTCTTGGTTTAGAAGTTCTAGACCTATTTTTTCCTGTTCGGTATATCTTGGATGAAAAGAACTTTTAGGCCAAGTGATTGATGTTTTCATGAAATACATGGGTTAGATGGCTTATGGGAGAGTTAGTAGATGTTTGTCAAGAACCTACAGAAGTTGAAGATTAAGATATCTTGGTTGATGAGTTGAATGCCCATTAGATCCAATTTGGATTAGATGGTCATCTAGGCCAACTGGATGATATTTTCATGATTGGAATGACTTGGACAAGGTTTCGCAAAGTCAATAGATGTTTGTAAAACACCCGCGGAGGTTGGGAATTCAAGCTATCTTGGTTTATAAGTTGAAGGCCTATTTGTTCCTGCTCGGTTTATCTTGGATTAAAAGAACTTCTAGGCCAAGTGATTGATATTTTCTTGAAATACATGGGATAGATGGATTATGGGAGAGTCAATAGATGTTTGACAGGCACCAACATTGGTTGAAGATTAAGCTATCTTTGTTGATATGTTAAATGCCATTAGATCCTTTTTTGCTTATTTGGGATTAGATGGTCATCTAGGCGAAGAGGATGATATTTTCATGATTGGAATGAGTTGGACAAGGTTTCGGAGACTCAATAGATGTTTGAGAAACACCCGCGGAGGTTGATTACTCAAGCTTTCTTGGTTTAGAAGTTCTAGGCCTATTTGTTCCTGTTCGGTATATCTTGGATGAAAAGAACTTTTAGGCCAAGTGATTGATGTTTTCATGAAATACATGGGTTAGATGGCTTATGGGAGAGTTAGTAGATGTTTGTCAAGCACCAACAGAAGTTGAAGATTAAGATATCTTGGTTGATGAGTTGAATGCTCATTAGATCCATTTTGGATTAGATGGTCATCTAGGCCAACTGGATGATATTTTCATGATTGGAATGACTTGGACAAGGTTTCAAAGAGTCAATAGATGTTTGTGAAACACCCGCGGAGGTTGGGAACTCAAGCTATCTTGGTTTATAAGTTGAAGGCCTATTTGTTCCTGCTCGGTATATCTTGGATTAAAAGAACTTCTAGGCCAAGTGATTGATATTTTCTTGAAATACATAGGATAGATGGATTATGGGAGAGTCAATAGATGTTTGACAGGCACCAACATTGGTTGAATATTAAGCTATCTTTGTTGATATGTTAAATGCCATTAGATCCTTTTTTGCTTATTTGGGATTAGATGGTCATCTAGGCGAAGAGGATGATATTTTCATGATTGGAATGAGTTGGACAAGGTTTCGGAGACTCAATAGATGTTTGAAAAACACCCGCGGAGGTTGATTACTCAAGCTAACTTGGTTTAGAAGTTCTAGGCCTATTTGTTCCTGTACGGTATATCTTGGATGAAAAGAACTTTTAGGCCAAGTGATTGATGTTTTCATGAAATACATGGGTTAGATGGCTTATGGGAGAGTTTGTAGATGTTTGTCAAGCACCAACAGAAGTTGAAGATTAAGCTATCCTGGTTGATGAGGTGAATGCCCATTAGATCCATTTTGGATTAGATGGTCATCTAGGCCAACTGGATGATATTTTCATGATTGGAATGAGTTGGAAAAGGTTAGGGAGAGGCAATAGATGTTTGTGAAACACCCACGGAGGTTGAGGACTCAAGCTATCTTGGTTAAAAAGTTGAAGGACTATTTGTTCCTGCTCGGTTTAACTTAGATTAAAAGAACTTCTAGGCCAAGTGATTGATATTTCCTTGAAATACATGGGTTAGATTGATTATAGCAGAGTCAATATATGTTTGACAGGCATCAACATTGGTTGAAGATTAAGCTATCTTTGTTGATATGTTAAATGCCATTAGATCCTTTTTTGCTTATTTAGGATTAGATGGTCATCTAGGCGAAGAGGATGATATTTTCATGATTGGAATGAGTTGGACAAGGTTTCGGAGACTCAATAGATGTTTGAGAAACACCCGCGGAGATTGATTACTCAAGCTTTCTTGGTTTAGAAGTTCTAGGTCCATTTGTTCCTGTTCGGTATATCTTGGATGAAAAGAACTTTTAGGCCAAGTGATTGATGTTTTCATGAAATACATGGGTTAGATGGCTTATGGGAGAATTAGTAGATGTTTGTCAAGCACCAACAGAAGTTGAAGATTAAGATATCTTGGTTGATGAGTTGAATGCCCATTAGATCCAATTTAGATTAGATGGTCATCTAGGCCAACTGGATGATATTTTCATGATTGGAATGACTTGGAGAAGGTTTCGCAAAGTCAATAGATGTTTGTGAAACACCCGCGGAGGTTGGGAATTCAAGCTATCTTGGTTTATAAGTTGAAGGCCTATTTGTTCCTGCTCGGTTTATCTTGGATTAAAAGAACTTCTAGGCCAAGTGATTGATATTTTCTTGAAATACATGGGATAGATGGATTATGGGAGAGTCAATAGATGTTTGACAGGCACCAACATTGGTTGAAGATTAAGCTATCTTAGTTGATATGTTAAATGCCATTAGATCCTTTTTTGCTTATTTGGGATTAGATGGTCATCTAGGCGAAGAGGATGATATTTTCATGATTGGAATGAGTTGGACAAGGTTTCGGAGACTCAATAGATGTTTGAGAAACACACCATGAGTTTGATTACTCAAGCTTTCTTGGTTTAGAAGTTCTAGGCCTATTTGTTCCTGTTCGGTATATCTTGGATGAAAAGTACTTTTAGGCCAAGTGATTCATGTTTTCATGAAATACATGAGTTAGATGGCTTATGGGAGAGTTAGTAGATGTTTGTCAAGCACCAACAGAAGTTGAAGATTAAGATATCTTGGTTGATGAGTTGAATGCCCATTAGATCCATTTTGGATTAGATGGTCATCTAGGCCAACTGGATGATATTGTCATGATTGGAATGACTTGGACAAGGTTTCGCAGAGTCAATAGATGTTTGTGAAACACCCGCGGAGGTTGGGAACTCAAGCTATCTTGGTTTATAAGTTGAAGGCCTATTTGTTCCTGCTCGGTTTATCTTGGATTAAAAGAACTTCTAGGCCAAGTGATTGATATTTTCTTGAAATACATGGGATAGATGGATTATGGGAGAGTCAATAGATGTTTGACAGGAACCAACATTGGTTGAAGATTAAGCTATCTTTGTTGATATGTTAAATGCCATTAGATCCTTTTTTGCTTATTTGGGATTAGATGGTCATCTAGGCGAAGAGGATGATATTTTCATGATTGGAATGAGTTGGACAAGGTTTCGGAGACTCAATAGATGTTTGAGAAACACCCGCGGAGGTTGATTACTCAAGCTAACTTGGTTTAGAAGTTCTAGGCCTATTTGTTCCTGTACGGTATATCTTGGATGAAAAGAACTTTTAGGCCAAGTGATTGATGTTTTCATGAAATACATGGGTTAGATGGCTTATGGGAGAGTTAGTAGATGTTTGTCAAGCACCGACAGAAGTAGAAGATTAAGCTATCCTGGTTGATGAGGTGAATGCCCATTAGATCCATTTTGGATTAGATGGTCATCTAGGCCAACTGGATGATATTTTCATGATTGGAATGAGTTGGAAAAGGTTAGGGAGAGGCAATAGATGTTTGTGAAACACCCACGGAGGTTGAGGACTCAAGCTATCTTGGTTAAAAAGTTGAAGGACTATTTGTTCCTGCTCGGTTTAACTTAGATTAAAAGAACTTCTAGGCCAAGTGATTGATATTTTCTTGAAATACATGGGTTAGATTGATTATGGCAGAGTCAATAGATGTTTGACAGGCACCAACATTGGTTGAAGATTAAGCTATCTTTGTTGATATGTTAAATGCCATTAGATCCTTTTTTGCTTATTTAGGATTAGTTGGTCATCTAGGCGAAGAGGATGATATTTTCATGATTGGAATGAGTTGGACTAGGTTTCGGAGACTCAATAGATGTTTGAGAAACACCCGCGGAGGTTGATTACTCAAGCTTTCTTGGTTTAGAAGTTCTAGGCCTATTTGTTCCTGTTCGGTATATCTTGGATGAAAAGAACTTTTAGGCCAAGTGATTGATGTTTTCATGAAATACATGGGTTAGATAGCTTATGGGAGAGTTAGTAGATGTTTGTCAAGCACCAACAGAAGTTGAAGATTAAGATATCTTGGTTGATGAGTTGAATGCCCATTAGATCCATTTTGGATTAGATGGTCATCTAGGCCAACTGGATGATATTTTCATGATTTGAATGAGTTGGACAAGGTTAGGGAGAGGCAATAGATGTTTGTGAAACACCCACGGAGGTTGAAGACTAAAGGTATCTTTGTTTAAAAGATGAAGGACTATTTGTTCCTGCTCGGTTTATCTTAGATTAAAAGAACGTCTAGGCCAAGTGATTGATATTTTCTTGGAATACATGGGTTAGATTGATTATGGCAAAGTCAATAGATGTTTGACAGGCACCAACATTGGTTGAAGATTAAGCTATCTCTGTTGATATGTTAAATGCCATTAGATCCTTTTTTGCTTATTTAGGATTAGATGGTCATCTAGGAGAAGAGGATGATATTTTCATGATTGGAATGAGTTGGACAAGGTTTCGGAGACTCAATAGATGTTTGAGAAACACCAGCGGAGGTTGATTACTCAAGCTTTCTTGGTTTAGAAGTTCTAGGCCTATTTGTTCCTGTTCGGTATATCTTGGATGAAAAGAACTTTTAGGCCAAGTGATTGATGTTTTCATGAAATACATGGGTTAGATGGCTTATGGGAGAAGTAGTAGATGTTTGTCAAGCACCAACAGAAGTTGAAGATTAAGATATCTTGGTTGATGAGTTGAATGCCCATTAGATCCATTTTGGATTAGATGGTCACCTAGGCCAACTGGATGATATTTTCATGATTTGAATGAGTTGGACAAGGTTAGGGAGAGGCAATAGATGTTTGTGAAACACCCACGGAGGTTGAAGACTCAAGCTATCTTTGTTTAAAAGTTGAAGGACTATTTTTCCCTCCTCGGTTTATCTTTGATTAAAAGAACGTCTAGGCCAAGTGATTGATATTTTCTTGAAATACAAGGGTTAGATTGATTATGGCAAAGTCAATAGATGTTTGACAGGCACCAACATTGGTTGAAGATTAAGCTATCTTTGTTGATATGTTAAATGCCATTAGATCCTTTTTTGCTTATTTAGGATTAGATGGTCATCTAGGCGAAAAGGATGATATTTTCATGATTGGAATGAGTTGGACAAGGTTTCGAAGACACAATAGATGTTTGAGAAACACCCGCGGAGGTTGATTACTCAAGCTAACTTGGTTTAGAAGTTCTAGGCCTATTTGTTCCTGTACGGTATATCTTGGATGAAAAGAACTTTTAGGCCAAGTGATTGATGTTTTCATGAAATACATGGGTTAGATGGCTTATGGGAGAGTTAGTAGATGTTTGTCAAGCACCAACAGAAGTTGAAAATTAAGCTATCTTGGTTGATGAGGTGAATGCCCATTAGATCCATTTTGGATTAGATGGTCATCTAGGCCAACTGGATGATATTTTCATGATTGGAATGAGTTGGAAAAGGTTAGGGAGAGGCAATAGATGTTTGTGAAACACCCACGGAGGTTGAGGACTCAAGCTATCTAGGTTAAAAAGTTGAAGGACTATTTGTTCCTGCTCGGTTTAACTTAGATTAAAAGAACTTCTAGGCCAAGTGATTGATATTTTCTTGAAATACATGGGTTAGATCTATTATGGCAAAGTCAATAGATGTTTGACAGGCACCAACATTGGTTGAAGATTAAGCTATCTTTGTTGATATGTTAAATGCCATTAGATCCTTTTTTGCTTATTTAGGATTAGATGGTCATCTAGGCGAAGAGGATGATATTTTCATGATTGGAATGAGTTGGACAAGGTTTCGAAGACACAATAGATGTTTGAGAAACACCCGCAGAGGTTGATTACTCAAGCTAACTTGGTTTAGAAGTTCTAGGCCTATTTGTTCCTGTACGGTATATCTTGGATGAAAAGAACTTTTAGGCCAAGTGATTGATGTTTTCATGAAATACATGGGTTAGATGGCTTATGGGAGAGTTAGTAGATGTTTGTCAAGCACCAACAGAAGTTGAAGATTAAGCTATCTTGGTTGATGAGGTGAATGCCCTTTCGATCCATTTTGGATTAGATGGTCACCTAGGCCAACTGGATGATATTTTCATGATTTGAATGAGTTGGACAAGGTTAGGGAGAGGCAATAGATGTTTGTGAAACACCCACGGAGGTTGAAGACTCAAGCTATCTTTGTTTAAAAGTTGAAGGACTATTTGTTCCTGTTCGGTTTATCTTAGATTAAAAGAACGTCCAGGCCAAGTGATTGATATTTTCTTGAAATACATGGGTTAGATTGATTATGGCAAAGTCAATAGATGTTTGACAGGCACCAACATTTGTTGAAGATTAAGCTATCTTTGTTGATATGTTAAATGCCATTAGATCCTTTTTTGCCTATTTAGGATTAGATGGTCATCTAGGCGAAGAGGATGATATTTTCATGATTGGAATGAGTTGGACAAGGTTTCGAAGACACAATAGATGTTTGAGAAACACCCGCGGAGGTTGATTACTCAAGCTAACTTGGTTTAGAAGTTCTAGGCCTATTTGTTCCTGTACGGTATATCTTGGATGAAAAGAACTTTTAGGCCAAGTGATTGATGTTTTCATGAAATACATGGGTTAGATGGCTTATGGGAGAGTTAGTAGATGTTTGTCAAGCACCAACAGAAGTTGAAGATTAAGCTATCCTGGTTGATGAGGTGAATGCCCATTAGATCCATTTTGGATTAGATGGTCATTAGGCCAACTGGATGATATTTTCATGATTGGAATGAGTTGGAAAAGGTTAGAGAGAGGCAATAGATGTTTGTGAAACACCCACGGAGGTTGAGGACTCAAGCTATCTTGGTTAAAAAGTTGAAGGACTATTTGTTCCTGCTCGGTTTAACTTAGATTAAAAGAACTTCTAGGCCAAGTGATTGATATTTTCTTGAAATACATGGGTTAGATCTATTATGGCAAAGTCAATAGATGTTTGACAGGCACCAACATTGGTTGAAGATTAAGCTATCTTTGTTGATATGTTAAATGCCATTAGATCTTTTTTTGTTTATTTAGGATTAGATGGTCATCTAGGCGAAGAGGATGATATTTTCAGGATTGGAATGAGTTGGTCAAGGTTTCGAAGACACAATAGATGTTTGAGAAACACCCGCGGAGGTTGATTACTCAAGCTAACGTGGTTTAGAAGTTCTAGGCCTATTTGTTCCTGTACGGTATATCTTGGATGAAAAGAACTTTTAGGCCAAGTGATTGATGTTTTCGTGAAATACATGGGTTAGATGGCTTATGGGAGAGTTAGTAGATGTTTGTCAAGCACCAACAGAAGTTGAAGATTAAGCTATCTTGGTTGATGAGGTGAATGCCTTTTAGATTCATTTTGGATTAGATGGTCATCTAGGTCAACTGGATGATATTTTCATGGTTGGAATGAGTTGGAAAAGGTTAGGGAGAGGCAATAGATGTTTGTGAAACACCCACGGAGGTTGAGGACTCAAGCTATCTTGGTTAAAAAGTTGAAGGACTATTTGTTCCTGCTCGGTTTAACTTAGATTAAAAGAACTTCTAGGCCAAGTGATTGATATTTTCTTGAAATACATGGGTTAGATTGATTATGGCAGAGTCAATAGATGTTTGACAGGCACCAACATTGGTTGAAGATTAAGCTATCTTTGTTGATATGTTAAATGCCATTAGATCCTTTTTTGCTTATTTAGGATTAGATGGTCATCTAGGCGAAGAGGATGATATTTTCATGATTGGAATGAGTTGGACAAGGTTTCGGAGACTCAATAGATGTTAGAGAAACACCCGCGGAGGTTGATTACTCAAGCTTTCTTGGTGTAGAAGTTCTAGGCCTATTTGTTCCTGTTCGGTATATCTTGGATGAAAAGAACTTTTAGGCCAAGTGATTGATGTTTTCATGAAATACATGGGTTAGATGGCTTATGGGAGAGTTAGTAGATGTTTGTCAAGCACCAACAGAAGTTGAAGATTATGATATCTTGGTTGATGAGTTGAATGCACATTAGATCCATTTTGGATTAGATGGTCATCTAGGCCAACTGGATGATATTTTCATGATTTGAATGAGTTGGACAAGGTTAGGGAGAGGCAATAGATGTTTGTGAAACACCCACGGAGGTTGAGGACTCAAGCTATCTTGGTTAAAAAGTTGAAGGACAATTTGTTCCTGCTCGGTTTAACTTAGATTAAAAGAACTTCTAGGCCAAGTGATTGATATTTTCTTGAAATACATGGGTTAGATCTATTATGGCAAAGTCAATAGATGTTTGTCAGTCACCAACATTGGTTGAAGATTAAGCTATCTTTGTTGATATGTTAAATGCCATTAGATCCTTTTTTGCTTATTTAGGATTAGATGGTCATCTAGGCGAAGAGGATGATATTTTCATGATTGGAATGAGTTGGACAAGGTTTCGGAGACTCAATAGATGTTTGAGAAACACCCGCGGAGGTTGATTACTCAAGCTTTCTTGGTGTAGAAGTTCTAGGCCTATTTGTTCCTGTTCGGTATATCTTGGATGAAAAGAACTTTTAGGCCAAGTGATTGATGTTTTCATGAAATACATGGGTTAGATGGCTTATGGGAGAGTTAGTAGATGTTTGTCAAGCACCAACAGAAGTTGAAGATTATGATATCTTGGTTGATGAGTTGAATGCACATTAGATCCATTTTGGATTAGATGGTCATCTAGGCCAACTGGATGATATTTTCATGATTTGAATGAGTTGGACAAGGTTAGGGAGAGGCAATAGATGTTTGTGAAACACCCACGGAGGTTGAGGACTCAAGCTATCTTGGTTAAAAAGTTGAAGGACAATTTGTTCCTGCTCGGTTTAACTTAGATTAAAAGAACTTCTAGGCCAAGTGATTGATATTTTCTTGAAATACATGGGTTAGATCTATTATGGCAAAGTCAATAGATGTTTGACAGGCACCAACATTGGTTGAAGATTAAGCTATCTTTGTTGATATGTTAAATGCCATTAGATCCTTTTTTGCTTATTTAGGATTAGATGGTCATCTAGGCGAAGAGGATGATATTTTCATGATTGGAATGAGTTGGACAAGGTTTCGGAGACTCAATAGATGTTTGAGAAACACCCGCGGAGGTTGATTACTCAAGCTTTCTTGGTTTAGAAGTTCTAGGCCTATTTGTTCCTGTTCGGTATATCTTGGATGAAAAGAACTTTTAGGCCAAGTGATTGATGTTTTCATGAAATACATGGGTTAGATGGCTTATAGGAGAGTTAGTAGATGTTTGTCAAGCACCAACAGAAGTTGAAGATTAAGCTATCTTGGTTGATGTGGTGAATGCCCTTTCGATCCATTTTGGATTAGATGGTCACCTAGGCCAACTGGATGATATTTTCATGATTTGAATGAGTTGGACAAGGTTAGGGAGAGGCAATAGATGTTTGTGAAACACCCACGGAGGTTGAAGACTAAAGGTATCTTTGTTTAAAAGATGAAGGACAATTTGTTCCTGCTCGGTTTAACTTAGATTAAAAGAACTTCTAGGCCAAGTGATTGATATTTTCTTGAAATACATGGGTTAGATCTATTATGGCAAAGTCAATAGATGTTTGACAGGCACCAACATTGGTTGAAGATTAAGCTATCTTTGTTGATATGTTAAATGCCATTAGATCCTTTTTTGCTTATTTAGGATTAGATGGTCATCTAGGCGAAGAGGATGATATTTTCATGATTGGAATGAGTTGGACAAGGTTTCGGAGACTCAATAGATGTTTGAGAAACACCATGGAGGTTGATTACTCAAGCTTTCTTGGTTTAGAAGTTCTAGGCCTATTTGTTCCTGTTCGGTATATCTTGGATGAAAAGAACTTTTAGGCCAAGTGATTGATGTTTTCATGAAATACATGGGTTAGATGGCTTATGGGAGAGTTAGTAGATGTTTGTCAAGCACCAACAGAAGTTGAAGATTAAGATATCTTGGTTGATGAGTTGAATGCTCATTAGATCCATTTTGGATTAGATGGTCATCTAGGCCAACTGGATGATATTTTCATGATTGGAATGACTTGGACAAGGTTTCAAAGAGTCAATAGATGTTTGTGAAACACCCGCGGAGGTTGGGAACTCAAGCTATCTTGGTTTATAAGTTGAAGGCCTATTTGTTCCTGCTCGGTATATCTTGGATTAAAAGAACTTCTAGGCCAAGTGATTGATATTTTCTTGAAATACATGGGATAGATGGATTATGGGAGAGTCAATAGATGTTTGACAGGCACCAACATTGGTTGAATATTAAGCTATCTTTGTTGATATGTTAAATGCCATTAGATCCTTTTTTGCTTATTTGGGATTAGATGGTCATCTAGGCGAAGAGGATGATATTTTCATGATTGGAATGAGTTGGACAAGGTTTCGGAGACTCAATAGATGTTTGAAAAACACCCGCGGAGGTTGATTACTCAAGCTAACTTGGTTTAGAAGTTCTAGGCCTATTTGTTCCTGTACGGTATATCTTGGATGAAAAGAACTTTTAGGCCAAGTGATTGATGTTTTCATGAAATACATGGGTTAGATGGCTTATGGGAGAGTTTGTAGATGTTTGTCAAGCACCAACAGAAGTTGAAGATTAAGCTATCCTGGTTGATGAGGTGAATGCCCATTAGATCCATTTTGGATTAGATGGTCATCTAGGCCAACTGGATGATATTTTCATGATTGGAATGAGTTGGAAAAGGTTAGGGAGAGGCAATAGATGTTTGTGAAACACCCACGGAGGTTGAGGACTCAAGCTATCTTGGTTAAAAAGTTGAAGGACTATTTGTTCCTGCTCGGTTTAACTTAGATTAAAAGAACTTCTAGGCCAAGTGATTGATATTTCCTTGAAATACATGGGTTAGATTGATTATAGCAGAGTCAATATATGTTTGACAGGCACCAACATTGGTTGAAGATTAAGCTATCTTTGTTGATATGTTAAATGCCATTAGATCCTTTTTTGCTTATTTAGGATTAGATGGTCATCTAGGCGAAGAGGATGATATTTTCATGATTGGAATGAGTTGGACAAGGTTTCGGAGACTCAATAGATGTTTGAGAAACACCCGCGGAGATTGATTACTCAAGCTTTCTTGGTTTAGAAGTTCTAGGCCCATTTGTTCCTGTTCGGTATATCTTGGATGAAAAGAACTTTTAGGCCAAGTGATTGATGTTTTCATGAAATACATGGGTTAGATGGCTTATGGGAGAATTAGTAGATGTTTGTCAAGCACCAACAGAAGTTGAAGATTAAGATATCTTGGTTGATGAGTTGAATGCCCATTAGATCCAATTTAGATTAGATGGTCATCTAGGCCAACTGGATGATATTTTCATGATTGGAATGACTTGGAGAAGGTTTCGCAAAGTCAATAGATGTTTGTGAAACACCCGCGGAGGTTGGGAATTCAAGCTATCTTGGTTTATAAGTTGAAGGCCTATTTGTTCCTGCACGGTTTATCTTGGATTAAAAGAACTTCTAGGCCAAGTGATTGATATTTTCTTGAAATACATGGGATAGATGGATTATGGGAGAGTCAATAGATGTTTGACAGGCACCAACATTGGTTGAAGATTAAGCTATCTTAGTTGATATGTTAAATGCCATTAGATCCTTTTTTGCTTATTTGGGATTAGATGGTCATCTAGGCGAAGAGGATGATATTTTCATGATTGGAATGAGTTGGACAAGGTTTCGGAGACTCAATAGATGTTTGAGAAACACCCGCGGAGTTTGATTACTCAAGCTTTCTTGGTTTAGAAGTTCTAGGCCTATTTGTTCCTGTTCGGTATATCTTGGATGAAAAGTACTTTTAGGCCAAGTGATTCATGTTTTCATGAAATACATGAGTTAGATGGCTTATGGGAGAGTTAGTAGATGTTTGTCAAGCACCAACAGAAGTTGAAGATTAAGATATCTTGGTTGATGAGTTGAATGCCCATTAGATCCATTTTGGATTAGATGGTCATCTAGGCCAACTGGATGATATTGTCATGATTGGAATGACTTGGACAAGGTTTCGCAGAGTCAATAGATGTTTGTGAAACACCCGCGGAGGTTGGGAACTCAAGCTATCTTGGTTTATAAGTTGAAGGCCTATTTGTTCCTGCTCGGTTTATCTTGGATTAAAAGAACTTCTAGGCCAAGTGATTGATATTTTCTTGAAATACATGGGATAGATGGATTATGGGAGAGTCAATAGATGTTTGACAGGAACCAACATTGGTTGAAGATTAAGCTATCTTTGTTGATATGTTAAATGCCATTAGATCCTTTTTTGCTTATTTGGGATTAGATGGTCATCTAGGCGAAGAGGATGATATTTTCATGATTGGAATGAGTTGGACAAGGTTTCGGAGACTCAATAGATGTTTGAGAAACACCCGCGGAGGTTGATTACTCAAGCTAACTTGGTTTAGAAGTTCTAGGCCTATTTGTTCCTGTACGGTATATCTTGGATGAAAAGAACTTTTAGGCCAAGTGATTGATGTTTTCATGAAATACATGGGTTAGATGGCTTATGGGAGAGTTAGTAGATGTTTGTCAAGCACCGACAGAAGTAGAAGATTAAGCTATCCTGGTTGATGAGGTGAATGCCCATTAGATCCATTTTGGATTAGATGGTCATCTAGGCCAACTGGATGATATTTTCATGATTGGAATGAGTTGGAAAAGGTTAGGGAGAGGCAATAGATGTTTGTGAAACACCCACGGAGGTTGAGGACTCAAGCTATCTTGGTTAAAAAGTTGAAGGACTATTTGTTCCTGCTCGGTTTAACTTAGATTAAAAGAACTTCTAGGCCAAGTGATTGATATTTTCTAGAAATACATGGGTTAGATTGATTATGGCAGAGTCAATAGATGTTTGACAGGCACCAACATTGGTTGAAGATTAAGCTATCTTTGTTGATATGTTAAATGCCATTAGATCCTTTTTTGCTTATTTAGGATTAGATGGTCATCTAGGCGAAGAGGATGATATTTTCATGATTGGAATGAGTTGGACTAGGTTTCGGAGACTCAATAGATGTTTGAGAAACACCATGGAGGTTGATTACTCAAGCTTTCTTGGTTTAGAAGTTCTAGGCCTATTTGTTCTGTTCGGTATATCTTGGATGAAAAGAACTTTTAGGCCAAGTGATTGATGTTTTCATGAAATACATGGGTTAGATAGCTTATGGGAGAGTTAGTAGATGTTTGTCAAGCACCAACAGAAGTTGAAGATTAAGATATCTTGGTTGATGAGTTGAATGCCCATTAGATCCATTTTGGATTAGATGGTCATCTAGGCCAACTGGATGATATTTTCATGATTTGAATGAGTTGGACAAGGTTAGGGAGAGGCAATAGATGTTTGTGAAACACCCACGGAGGTTGAAGACTAAAGGTATCTTTGTTTAAAAGATGAAGGACTATTTGTTCCTGCTCGGTTTATCTTAGATTAAAAGAACGTCTAGGCCAAGTGATTGATATTTTCTTGGAATACATGGGTTAGATTGATTATGGCAAAGTCAATAGATGTTTGACAGGCACCAACATTGGTTGAAGATTAAGCTATCTCTGTTGATATGTTAAATGCCATTAGATCCTTTTTTGCTTATTTAGGATTAGATGGTCATCTAGGCGAAGAGGATGATATTTTCATGATTGGAATGAGTTGGACAAGGTTTCGGAGACTCAATAGATGTTTGAGAAACACCAGCGGAGGTTGATTACTCAAGCTTTCTTGGTTTAGAAGTTCTAGGCCTATTTGTTCCTGTTCGGTATATCTTGGATGAAAAGAACTTTTAGGCCAAGTGATTGATGTTTTCATGAAATACATGGGTTAGATGGCTTATGGGAGAAGTAGTAGATGTTTGTCAAGCACCAACAGAAGTTGAAGATTAAGATATCTTGGTTGATGAGTTGAATGCCCATTAGATCCATTTTGGATTAGATGGTCACCTAGGCCAACTGGATGATATTTTCATGATTTGAATGAGTTGGACAAGGTTAGGGAGAGGCAATAGATGTTTGTGAAACACCCACGGAGGTTGAAGACTCAAGCTATCTTTGTTTAAAAGTTGAAGGACTATTTTTCCCTCCTCGGTTTATCTTTGATTAAAAGAACGTCTAGGCCAAGTGATTGATATTTTCTTGAAATACAAGGGTTAGATTGATTATGGCAAAGTCAATAGATGTTTGACAGGCACCAACATTGGTTGAAGATTAAGCTATCTTTGTTGATATGTTAAATGCCATTAGATCCTTTTTTGCTTATTTAGGATTAGATGGTCATTTAGGCGAAAAGGATGATATTTTCATGATTGGAATGAGTTGGACAAGGTTTCGAAGACACAATAGATGTTTGAGAAACACCCGCGGAGGTTGATTACTCAAGCTAACTTGGTTTAGAAGTTCTAGGCCTATTTGTTCCTGTACGGTATATCTTGGATGAAAAGAACTTTTAGGCCAAGTGATTGATGTTTTCATGAAATACATGGGTTAGATGGCTTATGGGAGAGTTAGTAGATGTTTGTCAAGCACCAACAGAAGTTGAAAATTAAGCTATCTTGGTTGATGAGGTGAATGCCCATTAGATCCATTTTGGATTAGATGGTCATCTAGGCCAACTAGATGATATTTTCATGATTGGAATGAGTTGGAAAAGGTTAGGGAGAGGCAATAGATGTTTGTGAAACACCCACGGAGGTTGAGGACTCAAGCTATCTAGGTTAAAAAGTTGAAGGACTATTTGTTCCTGCTCGGTTTAACTTAGATTAAAAGAACTTCTAGGCCAAGTGATTGATATTTTCTTGAAATACATGGGTTAGATCTATTATGGCAAAGTCAATAGATGTTTGACAGGCACTAACATTGGTTGAAGATTAAGCTATCTTTGTTGATATGTTAAATGCCATTAGATCCTTTTTTGCTTATTTAGGATTAGATGGTCATCTAGGCGAAGAAGATGATATTTTCATGATTGGAATGAGTTGGACAAGGTTTCGAAGACACAATAGATGTTTGAGAAACACCCGCAGAGGTTGATTACTCAAGCTAACTTGGTTTAGAAGTTCTAGGCCTATTTGTTCCTGTACGGTATATCTTGGATGAAAAGAACTTTTAGGCCAAGTGATTGATGTTTTCATGAAATACATGGGTTAGATGGCTTATGGGAGAGTTAGTAGATGTTTGTCAAGCACCAACAGAAGTTGAAGATTAAGCTATCTTGGTTGATGAGGTGAATGCCCTTTCGATCCATTTTGGATTAGATGGTCACCTAGGCCAACTGGATGATATTTTCATGATTTGAATGAGTTGGACAAGGTTAGGGAGAGGCAATAGATGTTTGTGAAACACCCACGGAGGTTGAAGACTCAAGCTATCTTTGTTTAAAAGTTGAAGGACTATTTGTTCCTGTTCGGTTTATCTTAGATTAAAAGAACGTCCAGGCCAAGTGATTGATATTTTCTTGAAATACATGGGTTAGATTGATTATGGCAAAGTCAATAGATGTTTGACAGGCACCAACATTTGTTGAAGATTAAGCTATCTTTGTTGATATGTTAAATGCCATTAGATCCTTTTTTGCCTATTTAGGATTAGATGGTCATCTAGGCGAAGAGGATGATATTTTCATGATTGGAATGAGTTGGACAAGGTTTCGAAGACACAATAGATGTTTGAGAAACACCCGCGGAGGTTGATTACTCAAGCTAACTTGGTTTAGAAGTTCTAGGCCTATTTGTTCCTGTACGGTATATCTTGGATGAAAAGAACTTTTAGGCCAAGTGATTGATGTTTTCATGAAATACATGGGTTAGATGGCTTATGGGAGAGTTAGTAGATGTTTGTCAAGCACCAACAGAAGTTGAAGATTAAGCTATCCTGGTTGATGAGGTGAATGCCCATTAGATCCATTTTGGATTAGATGGTCATTAGGCCAACTGGATGATATTTTCATGATTGGAATGAGTTGGAAAAGGTTAGAGAGAGGCAATAGATGTTTGTGAAACACCCACGGAGGTTGAGGACTCAAGCTATCTTGGTTAAAAAGTTGAAGGACTATTTGTTCCTGCTCGGTTTAACTTAGATTAAAAGAACTTCTAGGCCAAGTGATTGATATTTTCTTGAAATACATGGGTTAGATCTATTATGGCAAAGTCAATAGATGTTTGACAGGCACCAACATTGGTTGAAGATTAAGCTATCTTTGTTGATATGTTAAATGCCATTAGATCCTTTTTTGTTTATTTAGGATTAGATGGTCATCTAGGCGAAGAGGATGATATTTTCAGGATTGGAATGAGTTGGACAAGGTTTCGAAGACACAATAGATGTTTGAGAAACACCCGCGGAGGTTGATTACTCAAGCTAACGTGGTTTAGAAGTTCTAGGCCTATTTGTTCCTGGACGGTATATCTTGGATGAAAAGAACTTTTAGGCCAAGTGATTGATGTTTTCGTGAAATACATGGGTTAGATGGCTTATGGGAGAGTTAGTAGATGTTTGTCAAGCACCAACAGAAGTTGAAGATTAAGCTATCTTGGTTGATGAGGTGAATGCCTTTTAGATCCATTTTGGATTAGATGGTCATCTAGGCCAACTGGATGATATTTTCATGGTTGGAATGAGTTGGAAAAGGTTAGGGAGAGGCAATAGATGTTTGTGAAACACCCACGGAGGTTGAGGACTCAAGCTATCTTGGTTAAAAAGTTGAAGGACTATTTGTTCCTGCTCGGTTTAACTTAGATTAAAAGAACTTCTAGGCCAAGTGATTGATATTTTCTTGAAATACATGGGTTAGATTGATTATGGCAGAGTCAATAGATGTTTGACAGGCACCAACATTGGTTGAAGATTAAGCTATCTTTGTTGATATGTTAAATGCCATTAGATCCTTTTTTGCTTATTTAGGATTAGATGGTCATCTAGGCGAAGAGGATGATATTTTCATGATTGGAATGAGTTGGACAAAGTTTCGGAGACTCAATAGATGTTAGAGAAACACCCGCGGAGGTTGATTACTCAAGCTTTCTTGGTGTAGAAGTTCTAGGCCTATTTGTTCCTGTTCGGTATATCTTGGATGAAAAGAACTTTTAGGCCAAGTGATTGATGTTTTCATGAAATACATGGGTTAGATGGCTTATGGGAGAGTTAGTAGATGTTTGTCAAGCACCAACAGAAGTTGAAGATTATGATATCTTGGTTGATGAGTTGAATGCACATTAGATCCATTTTGGATTAGATGGTCATCTAGGCCAACTGGATGATATTTTCATCATTTGAATGAGTTGGACAAGGTTAGGGAGAGGCAATAGATGTTTGTGAAACACCCACGGAGGTTGAGGACTCAAGCTATCTTGGTTAAAAAGTTGAAGGACAATTTGTTCCTGCTCGGTTTAACTTAGATTAAAAGAACTTCTAGGCCAAGTGATTGATATTTTCTTGAAATACATGGGTTAGATCTATTATGGCAAAGTCAATAGATGTTTGACAGGCACCAACATTGGTTGAAGATTAAGCTATCTTTGTTGATATGTTAAATGCCATTAGATCCTTTTTTGCTTATTTAGGATTAGATGGTCATCTAGGCGAAGAGGATGATATTTTCATGATTGGAATGAGTTGGACAAGGTTTCGGAGACTCAATAGATGTTTGAGAAACACCATGGAGGTTGATTACTCAAGCTTTCTTGGTTTAGAAGTTCTAGGCCTATTTGTTCCTGTTCGGTATATCTTGGATGAAAAGAACTTTTAGGCCAAGTGATTGATGTTTTCATGAAATACATGGGTTAGATGGCTTATGGGAGAGTTAGTAGATGTTTGTCAAGCACCAACAGAAGTTGAAGATTAAGCTATCTTGGTTGATGTGGTGAATGCCCTTTCGATCCATTTTGGATTAGATGGTCACCTAGGCCAACTGGATGATATTTTCATGATTTGAATGAGTTGGACAAGGTTAGGGAGAGGCAATAGATGTTTGTGAAACACCCACGGAGGTTGAAGACTAAAGGTATCTTTGTTTAAAAGATGAAGGACTATTTGTTCCTGCTCGGTTTATCTTAGATTAAAAGAACGTCTAGGCCAAGTGATTGATATTTTCTTGAAATACATGGGATAGATGGATTATGGGAGAGGCAATAGATGTTTGACAGGCACCAACATTGGATGAAGATTAAGCTATCTTTGTTGATATGTTAAATGCCATTAGATCCTTTTTTGCTTATTTGGGATTAGATGGTCATCTAGGCGAAGAGGATGATATTTTCATGATTGGAATGAGTTGGACAAGGTTTCGGAGACTCAATAGATGTTTGAGAAACACCCGCGGAGGTTGATTACTCAAGCTAACTTGGTTTAGAAGTTCTAGGCCTATTTGTTCCTGTACGGTATATCTTGGATGAAAAGAACTATTAGGCCAAGTGATTGATGTTTTCATGAAATACATGGGTTAGATGGCTTATGGGAGAGTTAGTAGATGTTTGTCAAGCACCAACAGAAGTTGAAGATTAAGCTATCCTGGTTGATGAGGTGAATGCCCATTAGATCCATTTTGGATTAGATGGTCATCTAGGCCAACTGGATGATATTTTCAAGATTGGAATGAGTTGGAAAAGGTTAGGGAGAGGCAATAGATGTTTGTGAAACACCGACGGAGGTTGAGGACTCAAGCTATCTTGGTTAAAAAGTTGAAGGACTATTTGTTCCTGCTCGGTTTAACTTAGATTAAAAGAACTTCTAGGCCAAGTGATTGATATTTTCTTGAAATACATGGGTTAGATTGATTATGGCAGAGTCAATAGATGTTTGACAGGCACCAACATTGGTTGAAGATTAAGCTATCTTTGTTGATATGTTAAATGCCATTAGATCCTTTTTTGCTTATTTAGGATTAGATGGTCATCTAAGGGAAGAGGATGATATTTTCATGATTGGAATGTGTTGGGCAAGGTTTCGGAGACTCAATAGATGTTTGAGAAACACCCGCGGAGGTTGATTACTCAAGCTATCTTGGTTTAGAAGTTCTAGGCCTATTTGTTCCTGTTCGGTATATCTTGGATGAAAAGAACTTTTAGGCCAAGTGATTGATGTTTTCATGAAATACATGGGTTAGATGGCTTATGGGAGAGTTAGTAGATGTTTGTCAAGCACCAACAGAAGTTGAAGATTAAGCTATCTTGGTTGATGAGGTGAATGCCCTTTAGATCCATTTTGGATTAGATGGTCACCTAGGCCAACTGGATGATATTTTCATGATTTGAATGAGTTGGACAAGGTTAGGGAGAGGCAATAGATGTTCGTGAAACACCCACGGAGGTTGAAGACTCAAGCTATCTTTGTTTAAAAGTTGAAGGACTATTTGTTCCTGCTCGGTTTATCTTAGATTAAAAGAACGTCTAGCCAAGTGATTGATATTTTCTTGAAATACATGGGTTAGAATGATTATGGCGAAGTCAATAGATGTTTGACAGGCACCAACATTTGTTGACGATTAAGCTATCTTTGTTGATATGTTAAATGCCATTAGATCCTTTTTTGCTTATTTAGGATTAGATGGTCATCTAGGCGAAGAGGATGATATTTTCATGATTGGAATGAGTTGGACAAGGTTTCGGAGACTCAATAGATGTTTGAGAAACACCCGCGGAGGTTGATTACTCAAGCTTTCTTGGTTTAGAAGTTCTAGGCCTATTTGTTCTTGTTCGGTATATCTTGGATGAAAAGAACTTTTAGGCCAAGAGATTGATGTTTTCATGAAATACATGGGTTAGATGGCTTATGGGAGAGTTAGTAGATGTTTGTCAAGCACGAACAGAAGTTGAAGATTAAGATATCTTGGTTGATGAGTTGAATGCCCATTAGATCCATTTTGGATTAGATGGTCATCTAGGCCAACTGGATGATATTTTCATGATTTGAATGAGTTGGACAAGGTTAGGGAGAGGCAATAGATGTTTGTGAAACACCCACGGAGGTTGAAGACTAAAGGTATCTTTGTTTAAAAGATGAAGGACTATTTGTTCCTGCTCGGTTTATCTTAGATTAAAAGAACGTCTAGGCCAAGTGATTGATATTTTCTTGAAATACATGGGTTAGATTGATTATGGGAGAGTCCATAGATGTTTGACAGGCACTAACATTGGTTGAAGATTAAGCTATCTTTGTTGCTATGTTAAATGCCATTAGATCCTTTTTTGCTTATTTAGGATTAGATGGTCATCTAAGGGAAGAGGATGATATTTTTATGATTGGAATGTGTTGGACAAGGTTTCGGAGACTCAATAGATGTTTGAGAAACACCCGCGGAGGTTGATTACTCAAGCTATCTTGGTTTAGAAGTTCTAGGCCTATTTGTTCCGTTTCGGTATATCTTGGATGAAAAGAACTTTTAGGCCAAGAGATTGATGTTTTCATGAAATACATGGGTTAGATGGCTTATGGGAGAGTTAGTAGATGTTTGTCAAGCACGAACAGAAGTTGAAGATTAAGATATCTTGGTTGATGAGTTGAATGCCCATTAGATCCATTTTGGATTAGATGGTCATCTAGGCCAACTGGATGATATTTTCATGATTTGAATGAGTTGGACAAGGTTAGGGAGAGGCAATAGATGTTTGTGAAACACCCACGGAGGTTGAAGACTAAAGGTATCTTTGTTTAAAAGATGAAGGACTATTTGTTCCTGCTCGGTTTATCTTAGATTAAAAGAACGTCTAGGCCAAGTGATTGATATTTTCTTGAAATACATGGGTTAGATTGATTATGGGAGAGTCCATAGATGTTTGTGAGCACTAACATTGGTTGAAGATTAAGCTATCTTTGTTGCTATGTTAAATGCCATTAGATCCTTTTTTGCTTATTTAGGATTAGATGGTCATCTAAGGGAAGAGGATGATATTTTTATGATTGGAATGTGTTGGACAAGGTTTCGGAGACTCAATAGATGTTTGAGAAACACCCGCGGAGGTTGATTACTCAAGCTATCTTGGTTTAGAAGTTCTAGGCCTATTTGTTCCTGTTCGGTATATCTTGGATGAAAAGAACTTTTAGGCCAAGTGATTGATGTTTTCATGACATACATGGGTTAGATGGCTTATGGGAGAATTAGTAGATGTTTGTCAAGCACCAACAGAAGTTGAAGATTAAGATATCTTGGTTGATGAGTTGAATGCCCATTAGATCCATTTTGGATTAGATGGTCATCTAGGCCAACTGGATGATATTTTCATGATTAGAATGAGTTCGACAAGGTTAGGGAGAGGCAATAGATGTTTGTGAAACACCCACGGAGGTTGAGGACTCAAGCTATCTTGGTTTAAAAGTTGAAGGACTATTTGTTCCTGCTCGGATTATCTTAGATTAAAAGAACTTCTAGGCCAAGTGATTGATATTTTCTTGAAATACATGGGTTAGATTGATTATGGCAAAGTCAATAGATGTTTGACAGGCACCAACATTGGTTGAAGATTAAGCTATCTTTGTTGATATGTTAAATGCCATTAGATCCTTTTTTGTTTATTTAGGATTAGATGGTCATCTAGGCGAAGAGGATGATATTTTCATGATTGGAATGAGTTGGACAAGGTTTCGGAGACTCAATAGATGTTTGAGATACACTCGCGGAGGTTGATTACTCAAGCTTTCTTGGTTTAGAAGTTCTAGGCCTATTTGTTCCTGTTCGGTATATCTTGGATGAAAAGAATTTTAGGCCAAGTGATTGATGTTTTCATGAAATACATGGGTTAGATGGCTTATGGGAGAAGTAGTAGATGTTTGTCAAGCACCAACAGAAGTTGAAGATTAAGATATCTTGGTTGATGAGTTGAATGCCCATTAGATCCATTTTGGATTAGATGGTCATCTAGGCCAACTGGATGATATTTTCATGATTTGAATGAGTTGGACAAGGTTAGGGAGAGGCAATAGATGTTTGTGAAACACCCACGGAGGTTGACGACTCAAGCTATCTTGGTTAAAAAGTTGAAGGACTATTTGTTCCTGCTCGGTTTAACTTAGATTAAAAGAACTTCTAGGCCAAGTGATTGATATTTTCTTGAAATACATGGGTTAGATCTATTATGGCAAAGTCAATAGATGTTTGACAGGCACCAACATTGGTTGAAGATTAAGCTATCTTTGTTCATATGTTAAATGCCATTAGATCCTTTTTTGCTTATTTAGGATTAGATGGTCATCTAGGCGAAGAGGATGATATTTTCATGATTGGAATGAGTTGGACAAGGTTTCGGAGACTCAATAGATGTTTGAGAAACACCCGCGGAGGTTGATTACTCAAGCTTTCTTGGTTTAGAAGTTCTAGGCCTATTTGTTCCTGTTCGGTATATCTTGGATGAAAAGAACTTTTAGGCCAAGTGATTGATGTTTTCATGAAATACATGGGTTAGATGGCTTATGGGAGAGTTAGTAGATGTTTGTCAAGCACCAACAGAAGTTGAAGATTAAGATATCTTGGTTGATGAGTTGAATGCCCATTAGATCCATTTTGGATTAGATGGTCATCTAGGCCAACTGGATGATATTTTCATGATTTGAATGAGTTGGACAAGGTTAGGGAGAGGCAATAGATGTTTGTGAAACACCCACGGAGGTTGAAGACTAAAGGTATCTTTGTTTAAAAGATGAAGGACTATTTGTTCCTGCTCGGTTTATCTTAGATTAAAAGAACGTCTAGGCCAAGTGATTGATATTTTCTTGAAATACATGGGTTAGATTGATTATGGGAGAGTCCATAGATGTTTGACAGGCACTAACATTGGTTGAAGATTAAGCTATCTTTGTTGATATGTTAAATGCCATTAGATCCTTTTTTGCTTATTTAGGATTAGATGGTCATCTAAGGGAAGAGGATGATATTTTCATGATTGGAATGTGTTGGACAAGGTTTCGGAGACTCAATAGATGTTTGAGAAACACCCGCGGAGGTTGATTACTCAAGCTATCTTGGTTTAGAAGTTCTAGGCCTATTTGTTCCTGTTCGGTATATCTTGGATGAAAAGAACTTTTAGGCCAAGTGATTGATGTTTTCATGAAATACATGGTTTAGATGGCTTATGGGAGAATTAGTAGATGTTTGTCAAGCACCAACAGAAGTTGAAGATTAAGATATCTTGGTTGATGAGTTGAATGCCCATTAGATCCATTTTGGATTAGATGGTCATCTAGGCCAACTGGATGATATTTTCATGATTAGAATGAGTTCGACAAGGTTAGGGAGAGGCAATAAATGTTTGTGAAACACCCACGGAGGTTGAGGACTCAAGCTATCTTGGTTTAAAAGTTGAAGGACTATTTGTTCCTGCTCGGATTATCTTAGATTAAAAGAACTTCTAGGCCAAGTGATTGATATTTTCTTGAAATACATGGGTTAGATTGATTATGGCAAAGTCAATAGATGTTTGACAGGCACCAACATTGGTTGAAGATTAAGCTATCTTTGTTGATATGTTAAATGCCATTAGATCCTTTTTTGCTTATTTAGGATTAGATGGTCATCTAGGCGAAGAGGATGATATTTTCATGATTGGAATGAGTTGGACAAGGTTTCGGAGACTCAATAGATGTTTGAGAAACACCCGCGGAGGTTGATTACTCAAGCTTTCTTGGTTTAGAAGTTCTAGGCCTATTTGTTCCTGTTCGGTATATCTTGGATGAAAAGAACTTTTAGGCCAAGTGATTGATGTTTTCATGAAATACATGGTTTAGATGGCTTATGGGAGAATTAGTAGATGTTTGTCAAGCACCAACAGAAGTTGAAGATTAAGATATCTTGGTTGATGAGTTGAATGCCCATTAGATCCATTTTGGATTAGATGGTCATCTAGGCCAACTGGATGATATTTTCATGATTAGAATGAGTTCGACAAGGTTAGGGAGAGGCAATAGATGTTTGTGAAACACCCACGGAGGTTGAGGACTCAAGCTATCTTGGTTTAAAAGTTGAAGGACTATTTGTTCCTGCTCGGATTATCTTAGATTAAAAGAACTTCTAGGCCAAGTGATTGATATTTTCTTGAAATACATGGGTTAGATTGATTATGGCAAAGTCAATAGATGTTTGACAGGCACCAACATTGGTTGAAGATTAAGCTATCATTGTTGATATGTTAAATGCCATTAGATCCTTTTTTGTTTATTTAGGATTAGATGGTCATCTAGGCGAAGAGGATGATATTTTCATGATTGGAATGAGTTGGACAAGGTTTCGGAGACTCAATAGATGTTTGAGAAACACCCGCGGAGGTTGATTACTCAAGCTTTCTTGGTTTAGAAGTTCTAGGCCTATTTGTTCCTGTTCGGTATATCTTGGATGAAAAGAACTTTTAGGCCAAGTGATTGATGTTTTCATGAAATACATGGGTTAGATGGCTTATGGGAGAAGTAGTAGATGTTTGTCAAGCACCAACAGAAGTTGAAGATTAAGATATCTTGGTTGATGAGTTGAATGCCCATTAGATCCATTTTGGATTAGATGGTCATCGAGGCCAACTGGATGATATTTTCATGATTTGAATGAGTTGGACAAGGTTAGGGAGAGGCAATAGATGTTTGTGAAACACCCACGGAGGTTGAGGACTCAAGCTATCTTGGTTAAAAAGTTGAAGGACTATTTGTTCCTGCTCGGTTTAACTTAGATTAAAAGAACTTCTAGGCCAAGTGATTGATATTTTCTTGAAATACATGGGTTAGATCTATTATGGCAAAGTCAATAGATGTTTGACAGGCAGCAACATTGGTTGAAGATTAAGCTATCTTTGTTGATATGTTAAATGCCATTAGATCCTATTTTGCTTATTTAGGATTAGATGGTCATCTAGGCGAAGAGGATGATATTTTCATGATTGGAATGAGTTGGACAAGGTTTCGGAGACTCAATAGATGTTTGAGAAACACCCGCGGAGGTTGATTACTCAAGCTTTCTTGGTTTAGAAGTTCTAGGCCTATTTGTTCCTGTTCGGTATATCTTGGATGAAAAGAACTTTTAGGCCAAGTGATTGATGTTTTCATGAAATACATGGGTTAGATGGCTTATGGGAGAGTTAGTAGATGTTTGTCAAGCACCAACAGAAGTTGAAGATTAAGATATCTTGGTTGATGAGTTGAATGCCCATTAGATCCATTTTGGATTAGATGGTCATCTAGGCCAACTGGATGATATTTTCATGATTTGAATGAGTTGGACAAGGTTAGGGAAAGGCAATAGATGTTTGTGAAACACCCACGGAGGTTGAAGACTAAAGGTATCTTTGTTTAAAAGATGAAGGACTATTTGTTCCTGCTCGGTTTATCTTAGATTAAAAGAACGTCTAGGCCAAGTGATTGATATTTTCTTGAAATACATGGGTTAGATTGATTATGGCAAAGTCAATAGATGTTTGACAGGCACCAACATTGGTTGAAGATTAAGCTATCTTTGTTGATATGTTAAATGCCATTAGATCCTTTTTTGCTTATTTAGGATTAGATGGTCATCAAGTCGAAGAGGATGATATTTTCATGATTGGAATGAGTTGGACAAGGTTTCGGAGACTCAATAGATGTTTGAGAAACACCCGCGGAGGTTGATTACTCAAGCTTTCTTGGTGTAGAAGTTCTAGGCCTATTTGTTCCTGTTCGGTATATCTTGGATGAAAAGAACTTTTAGGCCAAGTGATTGATGTTTTCATGAAATACATGGGTTAGATGGCTTATGGGAGAGTTAGTAGATGTTTGTCAAGCACCAACAGAAGTTGAAGATTAAGATATCTTGGTTGATGAGTTGAATGCCCATTTAGATCCATTTTGGATTAGATGGTCATCTAGGCCAACTGGATGATATTTTCATGATTTGAATGAGTTGGACAAGGTTAGGGAGAGGCAATAGATGTTTGTGAAACACCCACGGAGGTTGAGGACTCAAGCTATCTTGGTTAAAAAGTTGAAGGACTATTTGTTCCTGCTCGGTTTAACTTAGATTAAAAGAACTTCTAGGCCAAGTGATTGATATTTTCTTGAAATACATGGGTTAGATCTATTATGGCAAAGTCAATAGATGTTTGACAGGCACCAACATTGGTTGAAGATTAAGCTATCTTTGTTGATATGTTAAATGCCATTAGATCCTTTTTTGCTTATTTAGGATTAGATGGTCATCTAGGCGAAGAGGATGATATTTTCATGATTGGAATGAGTTGGACAAGGTTTCGAAGACACAATAGATGTTTGAGAAACACCGCAGGAGGTTGATTACTCAAGCTAACTTGGTTTAGAAGTTCTAGGCCTATTTGTTCCTGTACGGTATATCTTGGATGAAAAGAACTTTTAGGCCAAGTGATTGATGTTTTCATGAAATACATGGGTTAGATGGCTTATGGGAGAGTTAGTAGATGTTTGTCAAGCACCAACAGAAGTTGAAGATTAAGATATCTTGGTTGATGAGTTGAATGCCCATTAGATCCATTTTGGATTAGATGGTCATCTAGGCCAACTGGATGATATTTTCATGATTTGAATGAGTTGGACAAGGTTAGGGAAAGGCAATAGATGTTTGTGAAACACCCACGGAGGTTGAAGACTAAAGGTATCTTTGTTTAAAAGATGAAGGACTATTTGTTCCTGCTCGGTTTATCTTAGATTAAAAGAACGTCTAGGCCAAGTGATTGATATTTTCTTGAAATACATGGGTTAGATTGATTATGGCAAAGTCAATAGATGTTTGACAGGCACCAACATTGGTTGAAGATTAAGCTATCTTTGTTGATATGTTAAATGCCATTAGATCCTTTTTTGCTTATTTAGGATTAGATGGTCATCAAGGCGAAGAGGATGATATTTTCATGATTGGAATGAGTTGGACAAGGTTTCGGAGACTCAATAGATGTTTGAGAAACACCCGCGGAGGTTGTTTACTCAAGCTTTCTTGGTGTAGAAGTTCTAGGCCTATTTGTTCCTGTTCGGTATATCTTGGATGAAAAGAACTTTTAGGCCAAGTGATTGATGTTTTCATGAAATACATGGGTTAGATGGCTTATGGGAGAGTTAGTAGATGTTTGTCAAGCACCAACAGAAGTTGAAGATTAAGATATCTTGGTTGATGAGTTGAATGCCCATTAGATCCATTTTGGATTAGATGGTCATCTAGGCCAACTGGATGATATTTTCATGATTTGAATGAGTTGGACAAGGTTAGGGAAAGGCAATAGATGTTTGTGAAACACCCACGGAGGTTGAAGACTAAAGGTATCTTTGTTTAAAAGATGAAGGACTATTTGTTCCTGCTCGGTTTATCTTAGATTAAAAGAACGTCTAGGCCAAGTGATTGATATTTTCTTGAAATACATGGGTTAGATTGATTATGGCAAAGTCAATAGATGTTTGACAGGCACCAACATTGGTTGAAGATTAAGCTATCTTTGTTGATATGTTAAATGCCATTAGATCCTTTTTTGCTTATTTAGGATTAGATGGTCATCAAGTCGAAGAGGATGATATTTTCATGATTGGAATGAGTTGGACAAGGTTTCGGAGACTCAATAGATGTTTGAGAAACACCCGCGGAGGTTGATTACTCAAGCTTTCTTGGTGTAGAAGTTCTAGGCCTATTTGTTCCTGTTCGGTATATCTTAAATGAAAAGAACTTTTAGGCCAAGTGATTGATGTTTTCATGAAATACATGGGTTAGATGGCTTATGGGAGAGTTAGTAGATGTTTGTCAAGCACCAACAGAAGTTGAAGATTAAGATATCTTGGTTGATGAGTTGAATGCCCATTAGATCCATTTTGGATTAGATGGTCATCTAGGCCAACTGGATGATATTTTCATGATTTGAATGAGTTGGACAAGGTTAGGGAGAGGCAATAGATGTTTGTGAAACACCCACGGAGGTTGAGGACTCAAGCTATCTTGGTTAAAAAGTTGAAGGACTATTTGTTCCTGCTCGGTTTAACTTAGATTAAAAGAACTTCTAGGCCAAGTGATTGATATTTTCTTGAAATACATGGGTTAGATCTATTATGGCAAAGTCAATAGATGTTTGACAGGCACCAACATTGGTTGAAGATTAAGCTATCTTTGTTGATATGTTAAATGCCATTAGATCCTTTTTTGCTTATTTAGGATTAGATGGTCATCTAGGCGAAGAGGATGATATTTTCATGATTGGAATGAGTTGGACAAGGTTTCGAAGACACAATAGATGTTTGAGAAACACCCGCGGAGGTTGATTACTCAAGCTAACTTGCTTTAGAAGTTCTAGGCCTATTTGTTCCTGTACGGTATATCTTGGATGAAAAGAACTTTTAGGCCAAGTGATTGATGTTTTCATGAAATACATGGGTTAGATGGCTTATGGGAGAGTTAGTAGATGTTTGTCAAGCACCAACAGAAGTTGAAGATTAAGATATCTTGGTTGATGAGTTGAATGCCCATTAGATCCATTTTGGATTAGATGGTCATCTAGGCCAACTGGATGATATTTTCATGATTTGAATGAGTTGGACAAGGTTAGGGAAAGGCAATAGATGTTTGTGAAACACCCACGGAGGTTGAAGACTAAAGGTATCTTTGTTTAAAAGATGAAGGACTATTTGTTCCTGCTCGGTTTATCTTAGATTAAAAGAACGTCTAGGCCAAGTGATTGATATTTTCTTGAAATACATGGGTTAGATTGATTATGGCAAAGTCAATAGATGTTTGACAGGCACCAACATTGGTTGAAGATTAAGCTATCTTTGTTGATATGTTAAATGCCATTAGATCCTTTTTTGTTTATTTAGGATTAGATGGTCATCTAGGCGAAGAGGATGATATTTTCATGATTGGAATGAGTTGGACAAGGTTTCGGAGACTCAATAGATGTTTGAGAAACACCCGCGGAGGTTGTTTACTCAAGCTTTCTTGGTGTAGAAGTTCTAGGCCTATTTGTTCCTGTTCGGTATATCTTGGATGAAAAGAACTTTTAGGCCAAGTGATTGATGTTTTCATGAAATACATGGGTTAGATGGCTTATGGGAGAGTTAGTAGATGTTTGTCAAGCACCAACAGAAGTTGAAGATTAAGATATCTTGGTTGATGAGTTGAATGCCCATTAGATCCATTTTGGATTAGATGGTCATCTAGGCCAACTGGATGATATTTTCATGATTTGAATGAGTTGGACAAGGTTAGGGAAAGGCAATAGATGTTTGTGAAACACCCACGGAGGTTGAAGACTAAAGGTATCTTTGTTTAAAAGATGAAGGACTATTTGTTCCTGCTCGGTTTATCTTAGATTAAAAGAACGTCTAGGCCAAGTGATTGATATTTTCTTGAAATACATGGGTTAGATTGATTATGGCAAAGTCAATAGATGTTTGACAGGCACCAACATTGGTTGAAGATTAAGCTATCTTTGTTGATATGTTAAATGCCATTAGATCCTTTTTTGTTTATTTAGGATTAGATGGTCATCTAGGCGAAGAGGATGATATTTTCATGATTGGAATGAGTTGGACAAGGTTTCGGAGACTCAATAGATGTTTGAGAAACACCCGCGGAGGTTGTTTACTCAAGCTTTCTTGGTGTAGAAGTTCTAGGCCTATTTGTTCCTGTTCGGTATATCTTGGATGAAAAGAACTTTTAGGCCAAGTGATTGATGTTTTCATGAAATACATGGGTTAGATGGCTTATGGGAGAGTTAGTAGATGTTTGTCAAGCACCAACAGAAGTTGAAGATTAAGATATCTTGGTTGATGAGTTGAATGCCCATTAGATCCATTTTGGATTAGATGGTCATCTAGGCCAACTGGATGATATTTTCATGATTTGAATGAGTTGGACAAGGTTAGGGAAAGGCAATAGATGTTTGTGAAACACCCACGGAGGTTGAAGACTAAAGGTATCTTTGTTTAAAAGATGAAGGACTATTTGTTCCTGCTCGGTTTATCTTAGATTAAAAGAACGTCTAGGCCAAGTGATTGATATTTTCTTGAAATACATGGGTTAGATTGATTATGGCAAAGTCAATAGATGTTTGACAGGCACCAACATTGGTTGAAGATTAAGCTATCTTTGTTGATATGTTAAATGCCATTAGATCCTTTTTTGCTTATTTAGGATTAGATGGTCATCAAGGCGAAGAGGATGATATTTTCATGATTGGAATGAGTTGGACAAGGTTTCGGAGACTCAATAGATGTTTGAGAAACACCCGCGGAGGTTGTTTACTCAAGCTTTCTTGGTGTAGAAGTTCTAGGCCTATTTGTTCCTGTTCGGTATATCTTGGATGAAAAGAACTTTTAGGCCAAGTGATTGATGTTTTCATGAAATACATGGGTTAGATGGCTTATGGGAGAGTTAGTAGATGTTTGTCAAGCACCAACAGAAGTTGAAGATTAAGATATCTTGGTTGATGAGTTGAATGCCCATTAGATCCATTTTGGATTAGATGGTCATCTAGGCCAACTGGATGATATTTTCATGATTTGAATGAGTTGGACAAGGTTAGGGAGAGGCAATAGATGTTTGTGAAACACCCACGGAGGTTGAGGACTCAAGCTATCTTGGTTAAAAAGTTGAAGGACTATTTGTTCCTGCTCGGTTTAACTTAGATTAAAAGAACTTCTAGGCCAAGTGATTGATATTTTCTTGAAATACATGGGTTAGATCTATTATGGCAAAGTCAATAGATGTTTGACAGGCACCAACATTGGTTGAAGATTAAGCTATCTTTGTTGATATGTTAAATGCCATTAGATCCTTTTTTGCTTATTTAGGATTAGATGGTCATCTAGGCGAAGAGGATGATATTTTCATGATTGGAATGAGTTGGACAAGGTTTCGAAGACACAATAGATGTTTGAGAAACACCCGCAGAGGTTGATTACTCAAGCTAACTTGGTTTAGAAGTTCTAGGACTATTTGTTCCTGTACGGTATATCTTGGATGAAAAGAACTTTTAGGCCAAGTGATTGATGTTTTCATGAAATACATGGGTTAGATGGCTTATGGGAGAGTTAGTAGATGTTTGTCAAGCACCAACAGAAGTTGAAGATTAAGCTATCTTGGTTGATGAGGTGAATGCCCTTTAGATCCATTTTGGATTAGATGGTCATGTAGGCCAACTGGATGATATTTTCATGGTTGGAATGAGTTGGAAAAGGTTAGGGAGAGGCAATAGATGTTTGCGAAACACCCACGGAGGTTGAGGACTCAAGCTATGTTGGTTAAAAAGTTGAAGGACTATTTGTTCCTGCTCGGTTTAACTTAGATTAAAAGAACTTCTAGGCCAAGTGATTGATATTTTCTTGAAATACATGGGTTAGATTGATTATGGCAGAGTTAATAGATGTTTGACAGGCACCAACATTGGTTAAAGATTAAGCTATCTTTGTTGATATGTTAAATGCCATTAGATCCTTTTTTGCTTATTTAGGATTAGATGGTCATCTAGGCGAAGAGGATGATATTTTCATGATTGGAATGAGTTGGACAAGGTTTCGGAGACTCAATAGATGTTTGAGAAACACCCGCGGAGGTTGATTACTCAAGCTTTCTTGGTGTAGAAGTTCTAGGCCTATTTGTTCCTGTTCGGTATATCTTGGATGAAAAGAACTTTTAGGCCAAGTGATTGATGTTTTCATGAAATACATGGGTTAGATGGCTTATGGGAGAGTTAGTAGATGTTTGTCAAGCACCAACAGAAGTTGAAGATTAAGATATCTTGGTTGATGAGTTGAATGCCCATTAGATCCATTTTGGATTAGATGGTCATCTAGGCCAACTGGATGATATTTTCATGATTTGAATGAGTTGGACAAGGTTAGGGAGAGGCAATAGATGTTTGTGAAACACCCACAGAGGTTGAGGACTCAAGCTATCTTGGTTTAAAAGTTGAAGGACTATTTGTTCCTGCTCGATTTATCTTAGATTAAAAGAACTTCTAGGCCAAGTGATTGATATTTTCTTGAAATACATGGGTTAGATTGATTATGGGAGAGTCCATAGATGTTTGACAGGCACCAACATTGGTTGAAGATTAAGCTATCTTTGTTGATATGTTAAATGCCATTAGATCCTTTTTTGCTTATTTAAATTAGATGGTCATCTAGGCGAAGAGGATGATATTTTCATGATTGGAATGAGTTGGACAAAGTTTGGGTGAGTCGATAGATGTTTGAGAAACACCCGCGGATGTTTAGGACTCAAGCTATCTTGGTTTAAAAGTTGGAGGCCTATTTGTTCCGCCTCGGTTTATCATGGATTATAAGAACTTTAAGGGGAAGTGGTTGATATTTTCATGGAATGCATGGGTTAGATGGCTTATAGGAGACTCTATACATGTTTCACAAGCACCATAGAGGTTGAAGATTAAGCTATCTTGGTTGATGAGTTGAATGCCATTAGATCATTTTTTGGCTTATTTTTTATTAGATGGTCGTCTAAGCCAAGTGGATCATATTTTCATGATTGAAATGAGTTCGACAAAGTTTGGGAGAATCAATAGATGTTTGAGAAACATCAACGGAGGTTGAAGACTCGTGCTAACTTAGTTTAAAAGTTCTAGGCTTATTTTTTCCTGTTCGGTTTATCTTTGATTAAAAGAACTTTTAGGACGAGTGATCGATGTTTTCATGAACAACATGGGTTAGATGGCTTATGGGAGAGACAATAGATATTTGTCAAGCACCAACAAAGTTTGAAGATTAAGCTATCTTGGTTGATGAGTTGAATGCCCATTAAATCCTTTTTGGCTTATTTTGGATAAGATGGTCATCTAGGCCAACTTGATGATATTTTCATGATTGAAATGAGTAGGATAAAGTTTGGAAGAGTCGAGAGATGTTTGTGAAACACCCGCAGAGGTTGAGGACTCGAGCTATCTTTGTTAAAAATTTGAAGGCCTATTTCTTCCTCCTCGGTTTGTCTTGGATTATAAGAACTTCAAGGCGAAGTGATTGATATTTTCGTGAAATACATGGGTTAGATGGCTTGTGGGAATGTCAATAAATATTTCTTTTGCACCCACAGAGGTTTAAGATTAAGCTATCTTGGTTGATGAGTTGAATGCCATTAGATCCATTTTGGATTAGATGGTCATCTAGGCCAACTAGATGATATTTTCATGATTGGAAAGAGTTGGACAAGGTTTGGGAGAGGCAATAGATGTTTGTGAAACACCCACGGAGGTTGAAGACTCAAGCTATCTTGGTTTAACAGTTCTAGGCCTATTTGTTCCTGTTCGGTTTATCTTGGATTTTAAGAACTTCAAGGCGAAGTGATTGATATTTTCATGAAATAGATGGGTTAGATGGCTTGTGGGAGAGTCAATACATGTTTCACAAACACCCACAGAGGTTGAAGATTAAGATATCTTGGTTGATGAGTTGAATGCCATTAGATCCTTTTTGGCTTATTTTGGATTAGATGGTCGTCTAGGCCAAGTGGATGATATTTTCATGATTGAAATGACTTCGGCAAAGTTTGGGAGAGTTAATAGATGTGTGAGAAACACCCGCGGAGGTTGAGGACTCAAGCTATCTTGGTTTAAAAGTTGAGGCCTATTTGTTCCTGCACGGTTTATCATGGATTAAAAGAACTTCTAGGCCAAGTGATTGATATTTTTATGAAATACATGGGTTAGATGGCATATGCGAGACTTAATAGATGTTTGTCAAGCACCCACAGAGGTTGAAGATTAAGCTATCTTGGTTGATGAGTTGAATGCCCATTAGATCCATTTTGGATCAGATGGTCATCTACACCAACTGGATGATATTTTCATGATTGGAATGAGTTGGACAAGGTTTGGAAGAGGCAATAGATGTTTGTGAAACACCCACAGAGGTTGAACACTCAAGACTCAAGCAATCTTGGTTTAAAAGTTCTAGGCCTATTTGTTTCTGTTCGGTTTATCTTGGATTAAAAGAACTTTTAGGCCAAGTGATTGATGTTTTCATGAAATACATGGGTTAGATGGCTTATGGGAGAGTCACTAGATGTTTGTCAAGCACCAACATTGGTTGAAGATTAAGCTATCTTGGTTGATCAGTTAAATGCCATTAGATCCTTTTTGGCTTATTTTGGATTAGATGGTCATCTAGGCCAAGTGGATGATATTTTCATGATTGTAATGAGTTGGACAAGGTTTCGGAGAGTCAATAGATGTTTGAGAAACACCCGCGGAGGTTGAGGACTCAAGCTATCTTGGTTTAAAATTTGAAGGCCTATTTGTTCCTGCGCGGTTTATCTTGGATTAAAAGAACTTCTAGGCCAAGTGATTGATATTTTCATGAAATACATGGGTTTGATGGCTTATGGGAGAGTCAATAGATGTTTGACAAGCACTAACATTGGTTGAAGATGAAGCTATCTTCGTTGATAAGTTAAATGCCACTAGATTCTTTTTGGCTTATTTTGGATTAGATGGTCATCTAGGCCAAGTGGATGATGTTTTCATGATTAGAATGTGTTGGGAAAGGCAATAGATATTTGTGAATCACCCACGGAGATTGAAGAGTCAAGCTATCTCCGTTTAAAAGTTCTAGGCCTATTTGTTCCTTTACGGTTTATCTTGGATTACAAGAACTTTTAAGCCAAGTGTTTGATGTTTTCATGAAATACATGGGTTAGATGACTTATGGGAGAGTCAAGGGATCCTTGTCATGCACCCGCAGAGGTTAAAAGTTAAGCTATCTTTGTTGATGAGTCTAATGCCCATCAAATTCTTTTTGGTTTATTTTGGATTAGATGGTCATCTAGGGCAACAAGAAGATATTTTCATGATTGGAATGAGTTGGACAAGGTTTGGGAGAGT
Organism: Styphnolobium japonicum; assembly: GCA_023212625.1. Classification (NCBI taxonomy): domain Eukaryota; kingdom Viridiplantae; phylum Streptophyta; class Magnoliopsida; order Fabales; family Fabaceae; genus Styphnolobium; species Styphnolobium japonicum. The sequence goes on from JALBWW010000005.1 coordinate 18,738,262, forward strand.
CAACAAATGTTTGAGAAACACCGGCTAGGTTGAGGACTCAAGCTATCTTGGTTTAGAAGTTGAAGGCCTATTTGTTCCTGCTCAGTTTATCTTGGACTAAAAGAACTTCTAGGCCAAGTGATTGACATTTTCATGAAATACATTGGTTAGATGGCATATGCGAGAGTCAATAGATGTTTGTCAAGCACCTACAGAGGTTGAAGATTAAGCTATCTTGGTTGATGAGTTGAATGCCCATTAGATCCATTTTGGCTTATTTTGGATTAGATGGTCATCTACGCCAACTGGATGATATTTTCATGATTGGAATGAGTTGGCAAGGTTTGGGAGAGGCAATAGATGTTTGTGAAACACCCACGGAGGTTGAACACTCAAGCAATCTTGGTTTAAAAGTTCTAGGCCTATTTGTTCCAGTTCGGTTTATCTTGGATTAAAAGAACTTTTAGGCCAAGTGATTGATGTTTTCATGAAATACATGGGTTAGATGGCTTATGCGAGAGTCAATAGATGTTTGTCAAGCACCAACAAAGGTTGATGATTAAGCTATCTTGGTTGATGAGTTGAATGCCCATTAAATCCTTTTGGGCTTATTTTGGATAAGATGGTCATCTAGGCCAAGTGGATGATATTTACATGATTGAAATGAGTTGGAGAAAGTTTGGGAGAGTCAATTGATGTCTGAGAAACACCCGCGGTGGTTGAGGACTCAAGCTATCTTGGTTTAAAAGATGAAGGCCTATTTGATCCTACACGGTTTATCTTGGATTAAAAGAACTTCTAGGCCAAGTGATTGATATTTTCATGAAATACATGGGTTAGATGGCTTATGGGAGAGTCACTAGATGTTTATCAAGCACCAACATTGGTTGAAGATTAAGCTATCTTGGTTGATAAGTTAAATGCCATTATATCCTTTTTGGCTTATTTTGGATTAGATGGTCATCTAGGCCAAGTGGATGATATTTTCATGATTGTAATGAGTTGGACAAGGTTTCGGAGAGTCAATAGATGTTTGAGAAACACCCGCGGAGGTTGAGGACTCAAGCTATCTTGGTTTAAAATTTGAAGGCCTATTTGTTCCTGCACGGTTTATCTTGGATTAAAAGAACTTCTAGGCCAAGTGATTGATATTTTCTTGAAATACATGGGTTAGATGGCTTATGGGAGAGTAAATAGATGTTTGACAAGCACTAACATTGGTTGAAGATGAAGCTATCTTCGTTGATAAGTTAAATGCCACTAGATTCTTTTTGGCTTATTTTGGATTAGATGGTCATCTAGGCCAAGTGGATGATGTTTCCATGATTGGAATGTGTTGGGAAAGGCAATAGATATTTGTGAATCACCCACGGAGATTGAAGAGTCAAGCTATCTCCGTTTAAAAGTTCTAGGCCTATTTGTTCCTTTACGGTTAATCTTGAATTACAAGAACTTTTAAGCCAAGTGATTGATATTTTCATGAAATACATGGGTTAGATGGGTTATGCGAGAGTCAATAGATGTTTGTCAAGCACCCACAGAGGTTGAAGATTAAGCTATCTTGGTTGATGAGTTGAATGCCCATTAGATCCATTTTGGCTTATTTTGGATTAGATGGTCATCTACGCCAACTGGATGATATTTTCATGATTGGAATGAGTTGGCAAGGTTTGGGAGAGGGAATAGATGTTTGTGAAACACCCACGGAAGTTGAACACTCAAGCAATCTTGGTTTAAAAGTTCTAGGCCTATTTGTTCCTGTTCGGTTTATCTTGGATTAAAAGAACTTTTAGGCCAAGTGATGTGTGTTTTCATGAAATACATGGGTTTGATGGCTCATGGGAGAGTTGATCAATCAATTTGAGACACTTATGTTAGCATTGTATTAGGCTTTTAGTAGATGTTTATTGTGCCCAATATTAGTATTTTAGATGAGTTTAATGTTGTTGGGCTTCATTGGGCTTTAATGCAAATATTGAATAATTTTCGGATTTTGATGCATTTTGACTTTTCTTCCTTGATTAGGCCATAACTTGGGACTCGGTGTTCCAATTGAGGTGATCTTGGTGTCTGTGGAAAGCTAAGACAATGCTCTACAGGTTTCATGAAGAATGCAAGAGCTAGATCGGACTTCTAAGGGTCCAAAACATCCCTGCAATGCAGAGTGGATTTGCTGTCAGGAAAATCTGGGCAGTGTGCACATATTGGACTACATAGTGAGTTATAGGCCTCCTCTTGGGCTGAAACTTGGTCATTTGAAAGATAGGACCCATATCTCCAACTTCACTGAAGACCATTTTGTCAATAGATGTCGTTTTAGGCATGCTTCTGAAGCTACAAGTTGGTCTGAATTTGGAAATACGTTCTTCCAACCGAACTTGAGGTAGGTGCAGTGTGTTTGGCATTTCTGGAGTTCTAAAAGTCCAAATGACATGATGTAAATTGGAGATTTTCAAGGAGACAGCTGGCTACAACTTTAATGAAGACATCCAAGCCAAAATGCACCGTCTAGGTGATGAATTTGAAGCCAGAAGTCGGATAAGAGTTGTTGACTAAAAGCCACCAACCATACACCAACCCACCTACCATGCACCAACCCACCAACCATGCATCAATCTTCCATATTTGACAATTTCCATATTTTTATAGGTTGTATTCAGATTATGTACATGTATAAATTGGCTTCTAGGATTAGTATAAATAGAGCCAATCTCTTTGTGTTAGAGATTCAATTTTGAAGTAAGTTTGAAGAAAGTTTAAGTATTTGTGAGAGTTTTCTTTCTCTTCTTCTTTATTTTCTTTAGAATTTCGTTTTTGTTATTTTATTTTTGAGTTCTTCCTTCCCATCCATGGAAGGCTAGGCTCTCATAATCAATCCAAGGGATTAGCCATCTTGATGTTTAATTTGGAGATCTTGTTTCGCTTGTTCATATTGCTTAATTGTTATTCAAGTTTCTCTTCTTCCTCTTTTAATTTTGATCTAGATTGAATTGCTTAATTTGATTTGGATGTTTATGTGATAATAGCTTTATTATCATGTATTCAAGAGGATCACATAGACTAAACAATTTATTAAAGCTTTTTGATGGATTGTTTAGCTTGGTTAAATTCTTGATCTTAAGTTAATCTATGTTTGGATGGTGCTTACTTTATCTAACCTTGGTTAATTAAATCCTAGATGCTTATCTAGTAGAGGATTCTTGGATCATGTTGAGGCGTCTTGATATGATCTAAGGCCAAGAACATGGTTAGCAATTAAGTGAATTCCTTGTGATCAATGATGAGTTAAACTCAAGATCGGTAAATTTCCTTGGATTGGTTAATTTGTTAATTGCATTTCTTTAATTCAACCGGTATATTTTCTTTTCAAATCATCTAAACCCCCCTTTTAATTATCTTGATATGATTAAATATTTGTTCTTTTTGGATCCTTGAGAGACGATTCGGTTCATGCTCTATACTACAAATTAGTTTGCGAACCGGTAATTTTTATTTATTTGACGGGTCTCGACAGCCTCTTGCCAAATTTGGCGCCGTTGCCGGGGATCCAAAGGCAACTATTTGATCATTTCATCTAACTCTAACAATTGTGTTTGTTTTGTTTTTGAAGCATTTTCTTGTGGAATTCGGCTGAAATTGGGTAAAGGGCATCCTGTCAAGATTTTGGTTCGGTAAAGTATCTCTGATTGACTTGAATTTTGGTACACTAATGGAAACCATTATTTTGAGAAAGGCTCACTATTAATAGTGAGGTCACCCTTATTTTTGCCAAATTCCATCGTTTAGACCACTTTTTCAATTTTGTAAGATTTGTTATTATTCTGTTAGATAGAATTTTTGTGTAGATTTCACTATGTGGTAGTCCCATAATTTTTAAAAATCTGTAGATGTGTTTTTGTAATTATTTTGTGTGTATATTTAGACTTGTTTTTGTGATTTTGTGTTTGATATCTAATCTGATGGAGCATAAACTTAATGAGCTGACTTATCTGGTGGGGCAGTTGGCAGTGGAACAACATCACTTACCTGTACAAGAACCTGCAAGATTTTGTAGTATATGTTGTAGTTCTTATCATCCCACATATGCTTGCACCACACTACAATATGATGGTTCTGTATTTCATAACCATTCTGTTGATGCAACAGGTGTATTTCTTGGTGAACCACAATACCCACAGCTTGGATATGATCCTTATTCTACCACATATAACCATGATTGGGGAGATCATCCTTGGTTCAAACCTTATGTTGAACCAATCGATCCTATACCAAGACAACCTATCTTAAATGCAGCAAGCCCCAATAAGCATGGAATTTGAGCCTACACTAGAGGATTTGGTGAAACAATTTGCTCAGAACAACATCCAATTCCAGCAGAGAACAGAAGCTATAGTACAAAACATGAAGACCCAAGTTGGTCAACTTACATCTTCATTGAGTTAGTTGAGCAAGCAACAGATGCAGAAATCTGATTATGCAAAACATGAGATCATTGATGAGAAAAAACCAATTGATGATTTGTGTGATGAATTTGCTAGTTTTACTGATTTTGATGATTCTGTTTGTTGTACTGGTTGTGATGGTGATATGTTGTGTAATGCATGTGCTGAGATTGCTGCCTTTTTGAGACATGATGAATCTTTTTTAGCAGATTATGCAGCAACTCAATCTGCAGAAGTAGTGAAGCCACCAAAATTTGAGTCCATTGTGGCTAAAAACCTCCTTACTGATGAGGAGGAGAGGTTGCTACCCATTTTGAGGGAGAATCTGAGAGCATGCACACTTGCAGACATTCCAAGTATTAGCCCTTTCATTTACATGCGTAGGATTTTACTTGAAGATGGAGCTAAATCAGTAAAGCAACCCCGGAAGATACTGAACCCTTTGATTCTGGATGTGGTGATCCATTACACTGGCTATGGTGTGGCCACTGGAATTTTGTTGCTTCTGCTATCCATAGGGAGTTTTCTTTCCACACTTTTATTTCATTTTTCTAGTTGTTTTCTTTTTGTTTTTCTCTTGTTTTGCTATTGTTTTTAATTTTGTTTCATTTTTATTTGGTATTACAATTTACTCTTTTCATTGTTGTTGTTTTTACTGTTTGTGTTGTCTGTTTCTATTTACCTTTTTCTTTGAAATGCCGATGTTTGTCTTTTATTACTTTTTTTGTTTCTGTTTTTATTTTTTGTTTTGTCTGCTGTTTTTTATTTTCTGTTTTCTATATAAATCTTTGTTGAAAAAAAAAAAGCCACATTTAAGGTCAATGGCCAGAAATTGAATCATTATTGGGGAGGACCCATGGATCGTGCAAAATCTTCAATCACGCTGGTTAAAGACATTAAAAGTAGCGCTTTTTGGGCGGCATCCCAAGTTTTCTAACTCTGTCCTCTTTCTAACTTTGACTTATTTGTTATCACAGGAATCGAGATAAAAAAAAAGGTGCCAAGTGAGAAAATCTATCAAAGTTTGATTTTTCTGTCTTTATTTTGTATGTTTTTCTTTGACATATGATTTTTCACCGATTAAATGGCGGATAACGGTACTCCGTGAAAATCTTTTTCGGTCCCTTCAGTTACCCACAAACACTGAAATCTGTATATAATTTTACTCTTTTTTTTTTCCTCTTTCTTCTTTCTTTCGAAATGGATAATCAGCTTGTTAATCTCTGCAAGCAATTCCCTTCTCTCCCTCAAAATGCTTTAACTAACATTTATTGTGCAAGGTTTGAGAGATTAAGGATGCTTATGCACAAAGGCATCCCTGCGGATATACGCTGGTTAATCGAAGCAAAGGTCCGACTCAGAGGTGAATTTTCTAACGCTCTTGTTTCATATATGCCAGGGCTAGGCAAAAGTTCATATGCAAAGAAAAGAAGAGCAAAAATGTTACGGGTTTGCTATAAATGTGCAAGATGGACCTGTAACACAAAATGCAAATCAATTGGAATGACGTCTATAAACCGAGATGATAAAATTAACTTCATTAAAGATGGCATGAGTAAGGAGTCTTTAGATAACATTCTATTGACTCTTGAGACGCATCCTAGTGGAGATGTGCAAAGGGCACTTCTCGATTTATGGCCAATATTCCAAGATGAACATGAGCGTTATAGTCTTGGGAATCTGACTCAAAAAGACCATGTTTGCCAATTTTTAAGAAAATTGGATGGGAAGCCGACCATCGGCCCATAGAGAGCATTCAAGCCGTTACTGGACGTAAAACCAGAGGAATTTGTGAGCCACAATCACACCTCCTGTAAGTATTATTTTTATTTTTGTTTTTGTTTTTCTTCTTGTTTATTAAAAAAAAATCAAAAAAATTAAAAAAAATCAAATAAATTAAAAAAAGAAAAAAAAATCAAATCAAAAGTAGCCGTATTCTTTTGAAATATGCGTTGCATATTTTCAAACTTCTTCTGACACATATAGATTAGTCTTTTATCATTGTCATATAGCTATTATCATTGTTGTGCTTATTTTCAAACTTACCTGACACACGGATCTACCCCTCCTTTATAGGTGTAATTATTACCTTTGAGTTTTGATGCCTTTAAATATTGCACTTTGCTCTCTTCAGATCATTGATAAGGTGAGAGTACAAAAAAAAGCAAAAGAAAAAAAAAAGAAAATGGAAGTCACATCCAAATCAAATTAAGCAATTCAATCCAGATCAAAATTAAAAGAGGAAGAAGAGAAACTTGAATAACAATTAAGCAATATGAACAAGTAAAACAAGATCTCCAAATTAAACATCAAGATGGCTAATCCCTTGGATTGATTATGAGAGCCTAGCCTTCCATGGATGGGAAGGAAGAACTCAGAAATTAAAGAATAAAAACGAAATTGTAAAGAGAATGAAGAAGAAGAGAAAGAAAACTCTAACAAATACTTAAACTTTCTTGAAACTTACTTCCAAATTGAATTCATCTAATACAAAGAGGTTGGGTCTATTTATACTAATCCTAGAAGCCAATTTGTACATGTACATAATCTGAATACAAGCTATAAGAATATGAAAATTGTCAAAAATGGAAGCTTGATGCATGGTTGGTGGGTTGGTGCATGGTAGGTGGGTTGGTGTATGGTTGGTGGCTTTTAGTCAACAACTCTTATCCAACTTCTGGCTTCAAATTCATCACCAAGACGGTGCATTTTGGCTTGGATGTCTTCATCAAAGTTGTAGCCAGTTGTCTCCTTGAAAATCCCCAATTTGAATCATGTCATTTGGACTTTTAGAACTCCAGAAATGCCAAAAACACTGCACCTACCTCAAGTTAGGTTGGAAGAACGTGTTTCCAAATTCAGACCAACTTGTAGCTTCAGAAGCATGCCTAAAACGACATCTATTGACAAAATGGTCTCAGTGAAGTTGGAGATATGGGTCTTATCTTTCAAATGACCAAGTTTCAGCCCAAGAGGAGGCCTATAACCCACTATATAGTCCAATATGTGCATACTACCCAGATGGTTCCGTGACAGCAAACTCACTCTGTATTGCAAGGCTATTTTGGGCCCTTAGAAGTCCGATCCAGCTCTTGAGTTCTCATGAAACTTGTAGATCCTTGTCTTAGCTTTTCAAAGACACCTAGATCACCTCAATTGGATCACCGAGTCCCAAGTTATGGCCTAACCAAGGAAGAAAGGTCAAAATGCATCAAAATCCGAAAATTATCCAATATTTACATTAAAACCCAATGAAGCCCAACAACATTAAACTCATCTAAAATACTAATATTGGGCACAATAAACATCTAATGAAGCCTAATACAAAGCTAACATAAGTGTCTCAAATTGATTGATCAAATTCCCCCACACTTAAGCTTTTGCACTCCTGGGCAAAACACATAAGAACAAAACTAAAGAAAAAAACAAGAAACATTATATTATTAAACTAAAAACATAAAAACTGATTGTACCTAATCTAATCCATTTTCGTAGGAAAACACGATAGCACTTAGCATGTGCCACAAGCCTTTAAACCCCTAGTTGTCCTTAGTGGACGAGTTATAGTCTCGTGAGGGTTTACCAGGATGATACCCACAAACATGTAATATTTTATTTAATCAATTCAACTAATTTTTAAATACAAGAGGATTATGAGTAACCACAATTTCAAGGATTCCAAACATTCATGAAGTGATATGCCTTTACATCCCAAATTAACAAGCAAGGTGAATTCAAGTAGAATCATGGATCAAGCATGATAGAATCTCACAAGATACACTTTCAATCTCTCAAGTGTTTAGGTTTGTGTTTACACTCAAATCAACTCATGAAAAATTGCACTACCATAAGCTTGCTTATCTTCTACTTCTCCACTGCCCAAAACACATGCACACACAAATCAAGAGGACTTTATTCAAGGTTGTAATTGGGCCAAGGTTAAGGGAAGGGAACAATATGGATATAACAAGTTGAAACCAAAGAGAATAAAAGAGCAATGGGGAGGAACTCAAGTAACAAGCACAGAAGTTTACCCCAAACTATAAAATGCAGATTCTCTTAACACATTCCTTCATTTTTCTATTCTTTTCTTTTTCAACCTTTTGGCTTTATTCTTTCTTTTTTTTTTTGAATTGGTCACTTGTTCTTTTTTTTTTTTTTTTGCACCAAACATTTTGTATAAGCACCCCCCACACTTAAACCATGGCTTGTCCTCAAGCAAAAAGAGCTCCTCCAATAAAAAAAAACCAATGCTCTCCTATTCGCTAAGGTGAGGTAAAACATGATTTTTTTACTCAAGGCTTGTAATGATCTAAGAACAAAGAATGGGCAAGTAGGCTCAAAGGAGGTTAACAATGGGATAAATGCAAGGTAGGCTATTTGGCTAAAGTAGCTAATTCAAGAAAAATGCCTCAATCAAGTTCATGCATGCATATGAAAATGTAGCCTCAAAAAGAATCAAAGCAAGTTCTAGTGTGACAAAATCCATGAGTGAAACTCACACAAGAATGGAAGAAAATGACATAGATGCAACATCCATTCATCAATAAGTTCAAAATCTCACAAGGTATGGATGCATCTACCAAACTTAATCCACTAATCCAAAATCCAACACCAAGCATGTGAAATTCAAGGGGAAAGACAATTCATTCATTTATGTTAGGAAACTTGAACTCATGACTTTCATAATTCTTAAAACATGATTGGAAAGGACTAAACACACGAAAATCGCATCTTTTTTTTTTTCAAAACAAAAATTTAAATAGAAAACAGAAACAACAAATAAAACAGAAAACCGAAATGAAATACAGCAAACAGAATCAAAACAGAGACAACAAACAGAAAAAATGATAGCAATAGAAAAGAGTAAACAGTAATAGTAAAATAAAAACAGAAATAGGATTGAAAACAGTAGCAAAACAGTAAAAACAAAAAGAAAACAACTAGAAAAATGAAATAAAAGTGTGGAAAGAAAACTCCCTATGGATAGCAGAAGCAACAAAATTCCAGCGGCCACACTATAGCCAGTGTAATGAATCACCACATCCAGAATCAGAGGGTTTAGTCTCCTCGGGGGCTGCTTTACTGGTTTAGCTCCATCTTCAAGTAAAATCTTATGCATGCAAATGGAATGGCTAATGCTTGGAATGTCTGCAAGTGTGATGGCTCTTTGATTCTCCTTAAAAATCTGCAGCAACCTCTCCTCCTCATCGAGAAGGAAGTTTTTAGCCACAATGGACTCCAATTTTGGTGGCCGCACTACTTTGTAGATTGAATTGCTTTGCATTATACGTTGAAAAAGATTCATCATGTCTCAAAAAGGCAACAATCTCAACACATGCATTACACAACATATCACCATCACAACCAGTACAACAAACAGAATCATCAAAATCAGTAAAACTAGCAAATTCAGCACACAAATCATTAATTGATTTTTTCTCATCAATGATCTCATGTTTTGCGTAATCAGTTCTGCATCATTGCTTGCTCAATGACTCAATGATGATGTAAGTTGACCAACTTGGGTCTTCACGTTTTGTACTATAGCTTACATTCTCTCTTTGGAATTGGATGTTGTTACGAGCAAATTGTTTCACCAAATCCTCTAGTGTAGGCTCGATTCCATGCTTATTGGGGCTTCTTCTTTGTTGCGGCATAGGTTCTTGGTATAGGCGATTGGTTCAACATAAGGTTCGAACCAAGGATGATCTCCCCAATCATGGTTATATGTGGTAGAATAAGGATCATATCCAAGCTGTGGGTATTGTGGTTCACCAAGAAATACACCTGTTGCATCAACAGAATGGTTATGAAATACAGAACCATCATATTGTAGTGTGGTGCAAGCATATGTGGGATGATAAGAACTGCATATACTACAAAATCTTGCGAGGTTCTTGCACGGGTAAGTGATGTTGTTCCACGACCATTCGCCCCACCAGATAAGCCAACTCATCAAGTCTATGCTCCATCAGATTAGTGATCAAACACAAAAATACAAAATCACAAAAACAAGACTAAATATACACACAAAATAATTACAGAAAACATATCTACATATTTTTAAAAATTATGGGACTACCACATAGAGAAATCTACACAAAAATTCTATCTAACAGAATAATAACAAATCTTACAAAATTTAAAAGGTGGTCTAAACGATGGAATTTGGCAAAAATAAGGGTGACCTCACTAAAAATAGTGAGCCTTTCTCAAAATAACGACTTTCATTAGCCTACCAAAATTCAGATCAATCAGAGATACGTTACTAAACCAAAATCTTGACAGGATGCCCTTTACCCAATTTCAGCTGAATTCCACTAGAAAATGCTTCAAAAACAAAACAAACACAATTGTTAGAGTTAGATGAAATGATCAAATAGTTGCCTTTGGATCCCCGACAACGGCGCCAAATTTGACAAGAGGTTGTCGAGACCCCATCAAATAATAATAATTACCTGTTCTCAAACTAATTTGTAGTATAGAGCATGAACCGAATCGTCTCTCAAGGATCCAAAAAGAACAAAGATTTAATCAGATCAAGATAATAAAAAGGGGGGTTTAGATGATTTGAAAAGAAAATATACCGGTTGAATTAAAGAAATACAATTAACAAATTAACCAATCCAAGGAAATTTACCGATCTTGAGTTTAATCCATCATTGATCACAAGGAATTCACTTAATTGCTAACCATGTTCTTGGCCTTAGATCATATCAAGACGCCTCAACATGATCCAAGAATCCTCTACTAGACAAGCATCTAGGATTTAATTAACCAAGGTTAGATAAAGTAAGCACCATCCAAACATAGATTAACTTAAGATCAAGAATTTAACCAAGCTAAACAATCCATCAAAAAGCTTTAATAAATTGTTTATTCTATGTGATCCTCTTGAATACATGATAATAAAGCTAGTATCACATGAACATCCAAATCAAATTAAGCAATTCAATCCAGATCAAAATTAAAAGAGGAAGAAGAGAAACTTGAATAACAATTAAGCAATATGAACAAGTAAAACAAGATCTCCAAATTAAACATCAAGATGGCTAATCCCTTGGATTGATTATGAGAGCCTAGCCTTCCATGGATGGGAAGGAAGAACTCAAAAATTAAAGAATAAAAACGAAATTGTGAAGAGAATGAAGAAGAAGAGAAAGAAAACTCTAACAAATACTTAAACTTTCTTGAAACTTACTTCCAAATTGAATTCATCTAATACAAAGAGGTTGGGTCTATTTATACTAATCCTAGAAGCCAATTTGTACATGTACATAATCTGAATACAAGCTATAAGAATATGAAAATTGTCAAAAATGGAAGCTTGATGCATGGTTGGTGGGTTGGTGCATGGTAGGTGGGTTGGTGTATGGTTGGTGGCTTTTAGTCAACAACTCTTATCCAACTTCTGGCTTCAAATTCATCACCTAGACGGTGCATTTTGGCTTGGATGTCTTCATCAAAGTTGTAGCCAGTTGTCTCCTTGAAAATCCCCAATTTGAATCATGTCATTTGGACTTTTAGAACTCCAGAAATGCCAAAAACACTGCACCTACCTCAAGTTAGGTTGGAAGAACGTGTTTCCAAATTCAGACCAACTTGTAGCTTCAGAAGCATGCCTAAAACGACATCTATTGACAAAATGGTCTCAGTGAAGTTGGAGATATGGGTCTTATCTTTCAAATGACCAAGTTTCAGCCTAAGAGGAGGCCTATAACCGACTATATAGTCCAATATGTGCATACTGCCCAGATGGTTCCGTGACAGCAAACTCACTCTGTATTGCAAGGCTATTTTGGGCCCTTAGAAGTCCGATCCAGCTCTTGAGTTCTTCATGAAACTTGTAGATCCTTGTCTTAGCTTTCCAAAGACACCTAGATCACCTCAATTGGATCACCGATTCCCAAGTTATGGCCTAACCAAGGAAGAAAGGTCAAAATACATCAAAATCCGAAAATTATCCAATATTTACATTAAAACCCAATGAAGCCCAACAACATTAAACTCATCTAAAATACTAATATTGGGCACAATAAACATCTAATGAAGCCTAATACAAAGCTAAGATAAGTGTCTCAAATTGATTGATCAGTAGTCTTGGGTTAATGGGTTGTGTAGCAACTACTGCACATTTAGGAGGTGGCAAAGTCCTTGGTGTCATTCCCAGTCCTTTATCTATCAGCAAGCCCATTGGAAAAACCTTAGGGGATGAAGTAATGGTATCTTGCATGCACCAACGCATGAACATTATGATAGCCAATGCTGATGCATTTATTGCTGACAAGAGGATGTCGAGACCTATCAAATAAAATAACCGGTTCACAAACTAATTTGTAGTATAGAGAATGAACCGAATCGTCTCTCAAGGATCCAAAAACAAAGATTTAATTAGATCAAGATACTTAGAAAAGGGGGGGGTTTTGTTGTTGATTAACAAGATTAATAAAAGTAGGAGATTCAAAGTTGTAAACAAATATAAATAAGCAACCAATCCAAGGAAATTTACCGATCTTAAGTTTAACTCATCATTGATCACAAGGAATTCACTTAATTGCTAACCAAGTTCTTGGCCTTAGATCACATCAAGAAGCCTTAACATGATCCAAGAATTCTTTACTAGATAAGCATCTAGGATTTGATTAACCAAGGTTAGATAAAGTAAGCACCATCCAACATAGATTAACTTAAGATCTAGAATTTAACCAAGCTAAACAATCTATCAAAAAGCTTTAATACATTGTTTAATCTTTATGATCCTCTTTGAATACATGATAATAAAGCTATTACCACATCAACATCTAAATTAAATTAAGCAATTTAATCTAGATAAAAATCAAAAGAGGAAGAAGAGAAACTTGAATAACAATTAAGCAATATGAACAAGTAAACCAAGATCTCCAAATTAAACAACAAGATGGCTAATCCCTTGGATTGATTATGAGAGCCTAGCCTTCCATGGATGGGAAGGAAGAACTCAAAATTTAAAGAACAAAAACGAAATTGCAAAGAGAATGAAGAAGAAGAGAAAGAAAACTCTCACAAATACTTAAACTTTCTTGAAACTTACTTCTAAATTGAATGCCTCTAATACAAAGAGGTTGGGTCTATTTATACTAATCCTAGAAGCCAATTTGTACATGTACATAATCTGAATACAAGCTATAAGAATCTGAAATTTGTCAAAAATGGAAGCTTGATGCATGGTTGGTGGGTTGGTGCATGGTAGGTGGGTTGGTGTATGGTTGGTGGCTTTTAGTCAACAACTCTTATCCGACTTCTGGCTTCAAATTCATCACCTAGACAGTGTATTTTGGCTTGGATGTCTTCATCAAAGTTGTAGCCAGTTGTCTCCTTGAAAATCTCCAATTTGAATCATGTCATTTGGACTTTTAGAACTCCAGAAATGCCAAAAACACTTCACCTACCTCAAGTTAGGTTGGAAGAACGTGTTTCCAACTTCAGACCAACTTGTAGCTTCTGAAGCATGCCTAAAACGACATCTATTGACAAAATGGTCTTCATTGAAGTTGGAGATATGGGTCTTATCTTTCAAGTGACCAAGTTTCAGCCCAAGAGGAGGCCTATAACCCACTATATAGTCCAATATGTACATACTGCCCAGATGGTTCCGTGACAGCAAACCCACTCTGCATTGCAGGGAAATTTTGGACCCTTAGCATTCCGATCCAGCTCTTGAGTTCTTCATGAAACTTGTAGAGCATTGTCTTAGCTTTCCAAAGACACCAAGATCACCTCAATTGGATCACCGAGTCCCAAGTTATGACCTAACCAAGGAAGAAAGGTCAAAATGCATCAAAATCCGAAAATTATTCAATATTTGCATTAAATCCCAATGAAGCCCAACAACATTAAACTCATCTAAAGTACTAATATTGGGCACAATAAACATCTAATAATGCCTAATACAAAGCTAACATAAGTGTCTCAAATTGATTGATCAAATTCCCCCACACTTAAGCTTTTGTACTCCTGGGCAAAACACATAACAACGAAACTAAAGAAAAACAAGAAACATCATATTATTAAACTAAAAACATAAAAACTGATTGTACCTAATCTAATCCACTTCCGTAGGAAAACACGATGGCACTTAGCCTGTGCCACAAGCCTTTAAACCCCTAGGTGTCCCTAGTGGACGAGTTGTAGTCTCGTGAGGGTTTACCAAGATGATACCCACAAACATGTAATATTTTATTTAATCAATTCAACTAATTTTTAAATACAAGCATTGTATTAAATATAAACCATAATTAATAAGTAAAGTATGCTTAACAAAGAATAGTTGAATCAAATCAATTGAGAATAAAGTATAGCATAATCATGCTTTAATCAGAAATAGGCATGTTCAGATTGAGTAAAATTCTTCACAAGTGTCACTCAAATCACACAAGGTGTTTAGGTTAACTGTTTACGCTCAACTCAGTCAAATTATGAAAGTATTTTACCATAGGCTTGCATATACATCAATTCTCCACTACTTAGATCAAATAAATTGCAAAAATCAAGAGGTCTTTCAAAAAGGTTGTAATGGAACTTATAAGGTGAAGGAAGGGAACAATATAGATAATAGCAGGTTAAAACCAAAGAGAATAAAAGAGCATTGAGGAGTAATTCAAGTATAAAGAATAAATTTTTTACCCAAAACCATAAAATGCTCATTCTCTTCACACATTCCTTCCTTTTTCTATTCTTTTTTTTTGTTTTTTTTTTTTCTTTTTTTTTTTTTTTGTTTTTGTTTTTTTGTTTTTTTTTGTTTTTTTTTGTACCAAGCATTTCATATCAGCACACCAATTCCCCCACACTTAAATCATTGCAAGCAAAAGAACTCCTCCAATAAGAAAATCAATGCTCTCCCATTCCCTAAGGTAAGGTAAAACATGGTTTTTTCACTCAAAGCTTGTAATGAGCTAAGAACAAAGAATAGGCAAATAGGTTTAGAGGGAGTTAATAATTGGATAAATGCAAGGTAGGTTTATTTGGCCAAAGCAGCTAAGTCAAGAAAAATGCCTCTGTCATTTTCATGCAACATACAGACCAATGTAATCTCAAATCGATTCAATGCAAGTTCTAGAAAATAAATTCATAATTGACATCACTCATGAAAGAAAATAACCAAGTGTAAGTATCAAACTTGGAAAAGCCCAAAACTCACAAAGGTATGGAACATTCACTCAATTCAACCATGCCTTCTTCCTAATATCCACAATCATATACACATGTATATCATGAAAATGATTCAACTATAAACTGTTTTGCATACTTTTATCATCAATTAAGCTCAGTTTAAGCACATGCTTGTATCAAAATCAATTGAAAAGATCAAAATTGTGTGTGTGTGTGTGTGTGTTTTTTTTTTTAATATATATACAAGAACAAAGATGATTTAAGACCTATTATGAAATGCAAGTTAAGATGCGTCTCAAGAGCAAAACTACTCCTTACTCTGCCATCATACATCTAAAAAGTTAGTAACAATAAAGATTAGTTTTTTTTTTTTTTTTTAACTAAACTATGTACATGGTAATGTCAACTATCCCTCCCCCCAACTAATTAAAGACATTGTCCCCAATGTCAAAATAAAGATAGGAAGAGTGTAGAAGGTATTACTTAAAACCGCAAATCGGGCACTGAAATAAGAAAAATTACAAAAAACTAAAACCATAAGAGAAAACAAAAATTCACAAAGACAAAGTCAAATCAAGTTTTTGCTTTTTCGCTTCGCCTTGTTCCCAATTCCGTGGAGCCATTCTTTGGATCACGTTGTGGTACAAATGCATTGAGTTGATCGAGCAATTGTTCGGGAGTTGTAGCGATTACAAGACTTTGACGTGTCGCTTGTGAGATGAACCTTTTTCTACAAAGATGATCAAGAAAACAAAACAAAGCTGTCATAAAAACCATTAACATTTAATATACCTATGGGTTTTTGGTGAAAGTTCTGCTGTGACCAGGATGTAATTTGAAAGAGTTCTTCCAAAGTTTCAAAACCACCAGGTAGGGCAATAAAGGCATCAGCATTGGCGATCATAATGTTCATGCGTTGGTGCATGCAAAATACTATTACTTCATCCCCTAATGTTTTTCCAATGGGCTTCTTTGGTCGATAAAGGTGGGAATGACACCAAGGACTTTGCCACCTCCTAAATGTGCAGCAGTTGCTACACAACCCATTAACCCAAGACTACCTCCTCCATAAACTAAACGGATTTCTCTCTCAGCTAGCACTCGACCAAGATGGTGTGCAATATTTACAAACTCTTTATCTTTCCCAGGATTAGATCCACAAAAGACACAAACACTCTTGATCCGACGAACTGAAGTGACTTCCATTTTTTTCTCTTTGTTTTTTTTTTCGTACTCTCACCTTATCAATGATCTGAAGAGAGCAAAGTGCATTATTTAAAGGCATCAAAACTCAAAGGTAATAATTACACCTATAAAGGAGGGGTAGATCCGTGTGTCAGGTAAGTTTGAAAATAAGCACAACAATGATAATAGCTATATGACAATGATAAAAGACTAATCTATATGTGTCAGAAGAAGTTTGAAAATATGCAACGCATATTTCAAAAAAAAATACGGCTATTTTTTTATTTTTATTTTTTGAATTTTTTTTTTATTTTTTTGAATTTTTGATTTTTTTGATTTTTTTTTTTTAATAAACAGGAAAAAAAATAAAATAAAAAATAAAAAAAATACTTACAGGAGGTGTGATTGTGGCTCACATTTTCCTCTGGTTTTACGTCCAGTAACGTCTTGAAGCTCTCTATGGGCCGATGGTCGGCTTTCCATCCAATTTTCTTAAAAATTGGCAAACAGGGTCTTTTTGAGTCAGATTCCCGAGACTATAACGCTTATGTTCATCTTGGAATATTGGCCATAAATCGAGAAGTACTCTCTGCACATCTCCACTAGGATGCGTCTCAAGAGTCAATAGAATGTTATCTAAAGACTCCTTACTCATGCCATCCTTTATGAAGTTAATTTTATCATCTCGGTTTATAGACGTCATTCCAATTGATTTGCATTTTGTGTTACAGGTCCATCTTGCACATTTATAGCAGACTCGTAACCTTTTTGCTCTTCTCTTCTTTGCATATGAACTTTTGCCTAGCCCTGGCATATATGAAACAAGAGCGTCAGAAAATTCACCTCTGAGTCGGACCTTTGCTTCGATCAACCAGCGTATATCCGCAGGGATGCCTTTGTGCATAAGCATCCTTAATCTCTCAAACCTTGCACAATAAATATTAGTTAAAGCATTTTGAGGGAGAGAAGGGAATTGCTTGTGAGATTAAAAAGCTGATTATCCATTTCGAAAGAAAGAAGAAAGAGAGAGAAAAAAATTGAGTAAAATTATGTACAGATTTCAGTGTTTGTGGGTAACTGAAGGGACCGAAAAAGATTTTCACGGAGTACCGTTATCCGCCATTTAACTGGTGAAAAATCATCTGTCAAAGAAAAACAAACAAAATAAAGACAGAAAAATCAAACTTTGATAGATTTTCTCACTTGGCACCGTTTTTACGCCTCGATTCTGTGACAACAAATAAGTCAAAGTTAGAAAGAGGAAAGAGTTAGAAAACTTGGGATACCGCCCAAGAAGCGCTACTTTTAATGTCCTTAGCCAGCGTGATTGAAGATTTTGCATGAGCGATGGGTCCTCCCCAATAATGATTCAATCTCTGGCAATTGACATTAATCGTGGCTTTTTCTTTTCTATTTTTTTCTTCTTTTTTTTTTCTTTTGTCTTTTTTTTTTTTTTTCAACACAGTAGTGATCAATCATGGTAGAGGGCATCCTGCAGTTGAACTTCCTCCACGAGGTTCTCTTGAGCTCCTTCATAAAAATTTTTGAGGCGGTGACCATTAACTTTGAACACTTTGTTGGTGGCTTCACTCTTAATTTCCACTACACCATGAGGAAAAATGTTAGTGACAACAAACGGACCGTCCCACCTAGACCTTAATTTACCGAGGCATCAACTTAAGGTGAGAATTAAACAAGAGAACTTTTTGCCCAATCGAAAACTCCTTAGAAGAATAAACTTATCATGGAAGGCTTTGGTTTTTCTTTGTAGAGTCGGGAGCTCTCATAGGCATCTAGGCGGATCTCTTCCAATTCCTGTGAATCGCAACTTCCGCTCTATGCGACTCGGCCAAATTCATGTTGCATTGCTTCACACCCAATATGCTTTGTGCTCAATTTCTCTTGGTAAGTGGCATGCCTTACCATAGACTATCCGATATGGAGACATCCCGATTGGAGTTTTGTAAGCGGTCAGGTAAGCCCAAAGAGCATCCTCAAGCCTCATGCTCCAATCCTTCCGATTAGGTTGGACTGTTTTTTCAAGTATGCGCTTGATCTCTCTATTGGAGACCTCGGCTTGACCATTAGTCCTGGGATGGTAAGGTGTAGAAACTTTATGCAACACGCCATATTTTCTCATCAATCCCTCCATGCTCGATTCTGAGAAATGGGTGCCTTGATCACTGATGATAGCTCTCGGGATTCCAAACTGCAGAAAATGCGTGATCTAACAAAATCCACAACAACTTTGGAATCATCGGTCCGAGTGGCTTTAGCCTCCACCCATTTTGATACATAATCAACACTAGCAAAATGTAAACATAACCAAAGGAAACAGGAAAAGGTCCCATGAAATCAATACCCCATACGTCAAAGATTTCACAATACAAGAGAGGTTCTTTGGGGCATCTCATTCTGCGAGAAATGTTCCCTGTTCTCGACATCGTTCACAAGACTTACAGAACAAATATGCATCATGAAACAAGGTAGGCCAATATAAACCAGAGTCTAAAACTTTCCTAGGTATGCGTTGAGGCCCAAAATGTCCACCACATGCAAATGCATGACAAAAGCTAAGAACAGAATGAAACTCTTGATTAGGCACACATCGCCTAATAATTTGGTCACTACAAAATCGCCACGTATATGGATCATCCCACACATAATATTTTGATTCACTCTTAAGTTTATAAATTTGTGCATGAGTGAAATGTGAGGGAAAAACTGTAGCAACCAAGAAATTCACCATATCAGCAAACCAAGGGAAGGTGTTCTTACCTTGCATTTGCATAATTGCTCATCAGGGAAGGAGTCCGTACAGGGGAAGGGATCGAAGCCCTTTCAATGCGGCTCAAATGATCTGCCACTAGGTTCTCTGCTCCACTCTTGTCACGGATCTCTATGTGAAACTCTTGGAGCAGTAGCATCCATCTTATTAGTCGGGGCTTTGCATCTGGCTTCTTCAAAAGGAACTTTAGAGCTGCATGATCAGTAAACACAACAACCTTAGAACCAAGCAAATATGATCTAAACTTATCCAAAGCAAAAACAATGGCTAAAAGTTCTTTTTCGGTTGTGGTATAGTTGGCCCGAGCAAAGATCTAGAGTTGGGAAGCATAGTATATCACATGAGAAGCTTTCCCCACTCTCGTGCCAAGACTGCTCCCTCTTGCATAGTTAGAAGCATCACACATTAACTCAAATGGCAATGTCGGTCAGTGGCCGGATGATAGGGGTACTAGTCAAGGCCTCGCTTCAAGTGGTTGAAAGTCGCCTTGCACTTGTCATCAAAATTGAACTCCACATCTTCTGCGATGGCGGGAAAGTGGAAGAGCAATCTTCTTTGAAGTCGGCAATGAAGCGCTGTAGAAACCTGCATGACCAAGGAAAGAACGCACTTCCCGCACGCATGTGGGGTAAGATAGACAAGTAATTACATCAATCTTGGCGGGATCTACCTCGATGCCCTTCTTTGGATACTACGTGGCCTAAAACTATACCTGTTCTACCATAAAATGGCATTTCTCAAAATTTAGCACAAGGTTAGTCTCAATGCATCTTTGCGATTACTCTAGATAAATTTGGATAAACATGAATCAAAAGAAGAACCATAGGCAGTAAAGTCATCCATAAATACCTCCATGCATTCCTCTAAGAAATCAGAAAATATGCTCATCATGCACATTGGAAGGTACCAGGGGCATTGCAGAGGCCGAAGGGCATCCGTCTCGTAAGCAAAGGTGCCGAAGGGACAAGTAAATGTGGTCTTCTCTGATCCTCGGTGCAATGTGGATTTGGAAGTATCCGTGTAGCCATCTAAAAAGCGATAATGGGACTTACCACCCAACCGTTCCAAAGATCTCGATCAATGAACGGAAGGGGTAATGATCTTTCCGAGTGGCTTGGTTGAGACGCCCGTAGTCAATGCGGACTCTCCGGCTATTCTGCACTCGGGTTGGAATGAGCTCATTCTTACGGTTGGCCACAACAGTCACCCGGATTTCTTTGGAACTACTTGCACCGGGCTCACCCACTTCTTTGTCGAGAGATGGGATAGATAATGCCACTGCGGTAGCTTGGTCACTTCTTTTTCACCACATCTAGAATGAGAGGATTCGGTCTCCTGCGGGGTTGTCTCAACTGGTTTAGTTTCCTCCTCAAGTAATATCCTGTGCATGCATGTGGAGGGGTTAATACCAGGAATGTCTGCAAGTGTCCAACCAATTGCCCTTTTGTGTTGCTTCAAGACTTCCAATAATCTGGTTTCTTGCTCAGGTTGGAGGTGTTTGGCCATTATCACCGGGAGCTTCTCATCTTCTTCCAAGAATGCATACTTCAAATGCTCGGGCAAGGGCTTAAGTTCAATGGAGGGTGGTTCTTTGGGTCGACGGTACTAGTTTTGGAACCGAAACTAAATCGCTAAATTCTCGCGATTGCACTGTACTCGCAAGTTGTGCACAATCTTGCAAAACAACATCGTCATATCCTATGGAATCAAAAGAATCACACTTAGCAGCAGGATGAATGACAACATCATTAATAACAGCATCATTGCCATTAATAACAGAATCATCAATGTCAGCAGAATTAACAACAGCACATGACAAGTATGTAGAAATCTCAGCACAGGCTGCACACATTGCATTGGGTTTACAACCAAAAAGTCCGAAGCAGGCAGAACAAGTATCACAAGCTATGCTATCAGTGTATCCTACAATTTCAGGAAACTCTGCCAACATATCAGCATGCATATCATCAACCAGTAAATCAATGACATCAAAATGAAAAACAGAATGATCCTCTAAAGGGTATTTCATGGCATCAAAAATGTTAAACTGAATGATATCATCACCAAATTCCATGGAAAGGGTACCAGCATGCACATCAATCTTAGTTTTAGCAGTTTTCAAAAATGGCCTACCTAAGATCAATGGGGGTGGGGAAGAGGCAGATTCATCTTCCATATTCAACACATAAAAATCAGCTGGGAATATTAAATTATGTACCCGAACCAGAACGTCCTCCAACACTCCTGCAGGTTGTGCAGTGCTCCGGTTTGCTAACTGAATGACAATGCCGGTAGGTTTTAGCTCTCCCATATGCAAGGAAGTGTAAGCGACTTTGGCATTACATTGATGGAGGCTCCCAAGTCTAGCAAGGCATGAGTGAACTGTTGGTGCCCTATGGTGCAAGGGATGGTAAAGTGCTGGATCCTTGCATTTGGGAGGCAGTTGGGCTGAATCAAAGCAGAAACATTTCTCCCCATACTCACTTTTTCAGTGCCCTTTAGCTTCCTCTTATGGGTGCACATCTCTTTCAAGAACTTGGCATACTTGGGGATTTGTTTAATTGCCTCCAAGAGAGGTATATTCACCTCAACCTTCTGAAAAGTCTCCATAATTTCCTTATCCAAGTCTGTTTCAACCATATGCCTCTGTTGTATCATTCGGTTGGGAAAAGGAAGAGGAATGTTGGAACGACTTTTTGGATGCTCACTTTTCTCATTGCATCAATTTTCGTCACAATCGCTGATTTGATCCAATTTTCGCTTGGTTGTTGTAGGATCATTTCTTCTTGAATCACTCTGACATCTCGAATTAGTTGCGAGAACTTGAAGTTCTTTGTAGAATCTTGTTTCTCCGGGCCAAGGGTAGAATGCGGAAGTATCTCTTGCCTTTGGTCCATTGATTTGCTTACCAGCTGCGTAAAGCTATAGCACTAACATTGCCTCTAGGATTTGGAGTGGTTTGAGAGGGTAATTGGCCGGAACCTTGTGACTTTAATTCATGAATTGATGTGGCAAGTTGACCAATTTGAGTCTCCAAGTTACGAATGGTGGTTTCGAGTTCTCTGTTGGCTGGATGTTATTGGTGGCCAATTGTTTCACCAAATCCTCCAATGAGGGCTCGATTTTGTGGCTACGAGGACCTTCTTCTTTGGAATGGTGGTCTACTTGGTCCAGCATGTGGTCGAAACCGATTTGTCCTTGCTTCTTTGGAATGGTGGTCTATCTTTGGTTTTGTGGTCACGATTTGATGCATTCCCATATATCAGATTGGGATGGTCTCTCCAGCCAAGGTTGTAAGTGTTGGAGAATTGACCATATTTCAATTGTTGCTGTTGATGGAATTGTGGCTTCTGAGGAAATATACCAGCTGCAGCCACAGATTGGTCTTGAAACTCAGAATCATCTTGCAATGTGGGGCATGAATCTGTAGGATGAGAGGAACTAGAACATATGCTACAAACTCTTGCAGGGTTTGCACACGTGGTTCGTGTTGTCCTATTGCCATTTGTCTAACCAAAGAAGTGAGCTCATCCAATCTATGTTCCACCCTTTGTTGATCGGCATGTGAAGAGGTATTAACTTCATTGACTATTGCAGTTGCGACACCCATTCAGTACCAAATTGCCGAGAATTTGCCGCCATGTTTGCAATTAAGTTTCGGCAAGAATGAGTTTTATCTACCAATGCTCCACCACTTGGCAAAGATCAATCATACTCCTTTCCATTGGCATCAATCCTTCATAGAAGTATTGGATCAGTGAGTTGATCACTAATTTGATGGTGTGGGCGGCTTGAGCACAATTTCTTGAATCTCTCCCAATACTCATGGAGAGTTTCACCAGCGATTTGCCTTATGCCACAAATATCTTTCCTTATTGCGGAGTTCTTGATGCAGGAAAGAACTTCTCGAAATAATCTTTTCATGTCATTCCAAGAAGTGATGGCAAAGGTTGTAAGTAATACAACCAATCCTTAGCAAAGACCATCCAAAGAGAAAGGAAAGGCCCTTAGCTTGATGTGATCTTGACTATTCCATGAGGTTTCATGGTGGAGCAGACAACATGGAACTCCTTCAAATGCTTATGTGGATCTTCACTGCAAGACCATGAAACTTGGGCGACAAGTGTATCAATCCGATTTCAACTCAAAATCAACATTAAGTTCGAGGATATTGAATGCACAAAGGTTGATAATTCACATCAGTGCGGCCAATTCCTTAAGGGTCCTATTGTTATAGTCACCATAGTAAAATCAACGGACTCGATCGGACACGAAGTACTATGACGGACTCAACAGGACTAAAAGAGTCAACAAGATTAGGTGCAATGTCAAGTTCAAGCCCAATTCCAGAAGGAATTCTATTAGCTCTATGAATGCTACTACCAGTCCTATGAATTCTATGAAGTGTATGAAATGTTCTATCAATTTCAGGATCAAATGAATGCAAGGTACCAGGATCAGATCTAGTCATACAGCATGCAGTTCATAAGAAGGTATTAGAAAAGCAATAACAACTAAAACACTAAAAATTCCAAAAACAAATACTCCAAAAAATTAAACAAAAATAAAAACAGTATCAAATGAATTTTAAAAATTATGGAACCACCACAGGATAAAATCTACACAAAAATGCTATCCAACAAAATAATAAAAAATCTTAAAAAATTGAAAAAGTGGTCTAAACGATGGAATTTGGCAAAAATAAGGGTGATCTCACTGTATACAGTGAGCCTTTCTCAGAATAATATTTTCCATTTGTGTACCAAAATTCAGATCAATCTGAGATGCCCGAACCAAAATTCACCCACACAACGCCCTTTATCCAAATTCTGCCGAATCCCACTTGAAAAAGCTTCAAAAACAAAACAAACACATTTGTTAGAGTTAGATGGGATCTTGAAATGATCAAATAGTTGCCTTGGATCCCCGGCAACGGCGCCAAATTTGACAAGAGGATGTCGAGACCTATCAAATAAAATAACCGGTTCACAAACTAATTTGTAGTATAGAGAATGAACCGAATCGTCTCTCAAGGATCCAAAAACAAAGATTTAATTAGATCAAGATACTTAGAAAAGGGGGGGGTTTTGTTGTTGATTAACAAGATTAATAAAAGTAGGAGATTCAAAGTTGTAAACAAATATAAATAAGCAACCAATCCAAGGAAATTTACCGATCTTAAGTTTAACTCATCATTGATCACAAGGAATTCACTTAATTGCTAACCAAGTTCTTGGCCTTAGATCACATCAAGAAGCCTTAACATGATCCAAGAATTCTTTACTAGATAAGCATCTAGGATTTGATTAACCAAGGTTAGATAAAGTAAGCACCATCCAACATAGATTAACTTAAGATCTAGAATTTAACCAAGCTAAACAATCTATCAAAAAGCTTTAATACATTGTTTAATCTTTATGATCCTCTTTGAATACATGATAATAAAGCTATTACCACATCAACATCTAAATTAAATTAAGCAATTTAATCTAGATAAAAATCAAAAGAGGAAGAAGAGAAACTTGAATAACAATTAAGCAATATGAACAAGTAAACCAAGATCTCCAAATTAAACAACAAGATGGCTAATCCCTTGGATTGATTATGAGAGCCTAGCCTTCCATGGATGGGAAGGAAGAACTCAAAATTTAAAGAACAAAAACGAAATTGCAAAGAGAATGAAGAAGAAGAGAAAGAAAACTCTCACAAATACTTAAACTTTCTTGAAACTTACTTCTAAATTGAATGCCTCTAATACAAAGAGGTTGGGTCTATTTATACTAATCCTAGAAGCCAATTTGTACATGTACATAATCTGAATACAAGCTATAAGAATCTGAAATTTGTCAAAAATGGAAGCTTGATGCATGGTTGGTGGGTTGGTGCATGGTAGGTGGGTTGGTGTATGGTTGGTGGCTTTTAGTCAACAACTCTTATCCGACTTCTGGCTTCAAATTCATCACCTAGACGGTGTATTTTGGCTTGGATGTCTTCATCAAAGTTGTAGCCAGTTGTCTCCTTGAAAATCTCCAATTTGAATCATGTCATTTGGACTTTTAGAACTCCAGAAATGCCAAAAACACTTCACCTACCTCAAGTTAGGTTGGAAGAACGTGTTTCCAACTTCAGACCAACTTGTAGCTTCTGAAGCATGCCTAAAACGACATCTATTAACAAAATGGTCTTCATTGAAGTTGGAGATATGGGTCTTATCTTTCAAGTGACCAAGTTTCAGCCCAAGAGGAGGCCTATAACCCACTATATAGTCCAATATGTACATACTGCCCAGATGGTTCCGTGACAGCAAACCCACTCTGCATTGCAGGGAAATTTTGGACCCTTAGCATTCCGATCCAGCTCTTGAGTTCTTCATGAAACTTGTAGAGCATTGTCTTAGCTTTCCAAAGACACCAAGATCACCTCAATTGGATCACCGAGTCCCAAGTTATGACCTAACCAAGGAAGAAAGGTCAAAATGCATCAAAATCCGAAAATTATTCAATATTTGCATTAAAGCCCAATGAAGCCCAACAACATTAAACTCATCTAAAGTACTAATATTGGGCACAATAAACATCTAATAATGCCTAATACAAAGCTAACATAAGTGTCTCAAATTGATTGATCAATTGCCCTACCTGGTGGTTTTGAAACTTTGGAAGAGCTCTTCCAAATTACATCCTGGTCACAGCAGAACTTTCACCAAAAACCCATAGGTATATTAAATGTTAATGGTTTTTATGACTGTTTGTTTTGTTTTCTTGATCATGCTGTAGAAAAAAGGTTCATCTCACAAGCGACACGTCAAAGTCTTGTAACTGTTGCAACTCCTGAACAATTGCTCGATCAACTCAATGCATTTGTACCACAACGTGATCCAGTAATGGCTCCACGGAATTGGGAACAAGGCAACAGCAGCAAAAAGCAAAAACTTGATTTGACTTTGTCTTTGTGAATTTTTGTTTTCTCTTACGGTTTTAGTTTTTTGTAATTTTTCTTATTTCAGGCTCGATTTGCAGTTTTCTGGTAAGACCTTCTACACTCTACCTATCTTTATTTTGACATTGGGGACAATGTCTTTAATTAGTTGGGGGGAGGGATAGTTGACATTACCATGTACATAGTTTAGTTAAAAAAAAAAACTAACAAACTAATCTTTATTGTTACTAACTTATTAGATGTATGATGGCAGAGTAAGGAGTAGTTTTGCTCTTGAGACGCATCTTAACTTGCATTTCATAATAGGTCTTAAATCATCTTTGTTCTTGTATATATTTAAAAAAAAAAAAACACACACACACACACAATTTTGATCTTTTCAATTGATATTGATACAAGCATGTGCTGAACTCGAGCTTAATTGATGATAAAAGTATGCAAAACAGTTTATAGTTGAATCATTTTCATGATATACATGTGTATATGATTGTGGATATTAGGAAGAAGGCATGGTTGAATTGAGTGAATGTTCCATACCTTTGTGAGTTTTGGGCTTTTCCAAGTTTGATACTTACACTTGGTTATTTTCTTTCATGAGTGATGTCAATTATGAATTTATTTTCTAGAACTTGCATTGAATCGATTTGAGATTACATTGGTCTGTATGTTGCATGAAAATGACAAAGGCATTTTTTCTTGACTTAGCTGCTTGGGCCAAATAAACCTACCTTGCATTTATCCAAATATTAACTTCCTCTGAGCCTATTTGCCTATTCTTTGTTCTTAGCTCATTACAAGCTTTGAGTGAAAAACCATGTTTTACCTTACCTTAGGGAATGGGAGAGCATTGATTTTCTTATTGGAGAAGTTCTTTTGCTTGCAATGATTTAAGTGTGGGGGAATTGGTGTGCTGATACGAAATGCTTGGTACACAAAAAAACAAAAAAAACAAAAAAAAATAAAAGAAAAAATAAAAGAATAGAGAAAGGAAGGAATGTGTGAAGAAAATGAGCATTTTATGGTTTTGGGTAAAAAATTTATTCTTTCTACTTGAGTTACTCCTCAATGCTCTTTTATTCTCTTTGGTTTTAACCTGCTATTATCCATATTGTTCCCTTCCTTCACCTTATAAGTTCCATTACAACCTTATTGAAAGACCTCTTGATTTTTGCAATTTATTTGATCTAAGTAGTGGAGAATTGATGTATATGCAAGCCTATGGTAAAATACTTTCATAATTTGACTGAGTTGAGCGTAAACAGTTAACCTAAACACCTTGTGTGATTTGAATGTCACTTGTGAAGAATTTTACTCAATCTGAACATGCCTATTTCTGATTAAAGCATGATTATGCTATACTTTATTCTCAATTGATTTGATTCAACTATTCTTTGTTAAGCATACTTGACTTATTAATTATGGTTTATATTTGATACAATGTTGTATTTAAAAATTAGTTGAATTGATTAAATAAAATATTACATGTTTGTGGGTATCATCCTGGTAAACCCTCACGAAACTATAACTCGTCCACTAGGGACACCTAGGGGTTTAAAGGCTTGTGGCACATGCTAAGTGCCATCGTGTTTTCCTACGAAAATGGATTAGATTAGGTATAATCAGTTTTTATTTATGTTTTTAGTTTAATAATATGATGTTTCTTGTTTTTCTTTAGTTTTGTTCTTATGTGTTTTGCCCGGGAGTGCAAAAGCTTAAGTGTGGGGGAATTTGATCAATCAATTTGAGACACTTATGTTAGCATTGTATTAGGCTTTATTAGATGTTTATTGTGCCCAATATTAGTATTTTAGATGAGTTTAATGTTGTTGGGCTTCATTGGGCTTTAATGCAAATATTGAATAATTTTCGGATTTTGATGCATTTTGACCTTTCTTCCTTGTTTAGGCCATAACTTGGGACTCGGTGATCCAATTGAGGTGATCTTGGTGTCTGTGGAAAGCTAAGACAATGCTCTACAAGTTTCATGAAGAACGCAAGAGCTGGATCGAACTTCTAAGGGTCCAAAACATCCCTGCAATGTAGAGTGGATTTGCTATCAGGAAAATCTGGGCAGTGTGCACATATTGGACTACATAGTGAGTTATAGGCCTCCTCTTGGGCTGAAACTTGGTCATTTGAAAGATAAGACCCATATCTCCAACTTCACTGAAGACCATTTTGTCAATAGATGTCGTTTTAGGCATGCTTCTGAAGCTACAAGTTGGTCTGAATTTGGAAACACGTTCTTTCAACCGAACTTGAGGTAGGTGCAGTGTGTTTGGCATTTCTGGAGTTCTAAAAGTCCAAATGACATGATTCAAATTGGAGATTTTCAAGGAGACAACTGGCTACAACTTTGATGAGACATCTAAGCCAAAATACACCGTCTAGGTGATGAATTTGAAGCTAGAAGTCGGATAAGAGTTGTTGACTAAAAGCCACCAACCATACACCAACCCACCTACCATGCACCAACCCACCAACCATGCATCAAGCTTCCATATTTGACAATTTCCATATTTTTATAGGTTGTATTCAGATTATGTACATGTATAAATTGGCTTCTAGGATTAGTATAAATAGAGTCAATCTCTTTGTGTTAGAGATTCAATTTTGAAGTAAGTTTGAAGAAAGTTTAAGTATTTGTGAGAGTTTTCTTTCTCTTCTTCTTTATTTTCTTTAGAATTTTGTTTTTGTTATTTTATTTCTGAGTTCTTCCTTCCCATCCATGGAAGGCTAGGCTCTCATAATCAATCCAAGGGATTAGCCATCTTGATGTTTAATTTGGAGATCTTGTTTCGCTTGTTCATATTGCTTAATTGTTATTCAAGTTTCTCTTCTTCCTCTTTTAATTTTGATCTAGATTGAATTGCTTAATTTGATTTGGATGTTTATGTGATAATAGCTTTATTATCATGTATTCAAGAGGATCACATAGAATAAACAATTTATTAAAGCTTTTTGATGGATTGTTTAGCTTGGTTAAATTCTTGATCTTAAGTTAATCAATGTTTGGATGGTGCTTACTTTATCTAACCTTGGTTAATTAAATCCTAGATGCTTATCTAGTAGAGGATTCTTGGATCATGTTGAGGCATCTTAATATGATCTAAGGCCAAGAACATGGTTAGCAATTAAGTGAATTCCTTGTGATCAATGATGAGTTAAACTCAAGATCGGTAAATTTCCTTGGATTGGTTAATTTGTTAATTGCATTTCTTTAATTCAACCGGTATATTTTCTTTTCAAATCATCTAAACCCCCCTTTTAATTATCTTGATATGATTAAATATTTGTTCTTTTTGGATCCTTGAGAGACGATTCGGTTCATGCTCTATACTACAAATTAGTTTGCGAACCGGTAATTTTTATTTATTTGACGGGTCTCGACAGCCTCTTGTCAAGAGTCAATAAATGTTTGTCAAGCACCCACAGAGGTTAAATATTAAGCTATCTTGGTTGATAAGTTAAATGCCATTAGATCCTTTATGGTTTATTTTGGATTAGATGGTCATCTTGGCCAAGTGGATCATATTTTCAGGATTGGAATGAGTTGGACAAGGTTTCAGAGAGGCAATAGATGTTTGAGAAACACCCGCGGAGGTTGAGGACTCATGCTATCTTGGTTTAAAAGTTAAAGGCCTATTTGTTCCTGCTCGGTTTATCTTGGATTAAAAGAACTTCTAGGCCAATTGATTGATATTTTAATGAAATACATGGGTTAGATGGCTTATGCGAGAGTCAATAGATGTTTGTCAAGCACCCACAGAGGTTGAAGATTAAGCTATCATGGTTGATGAGTTGAATGCCCATTAGATCCATTTTGGCTTATTTTGGATTAGATGGTCATCTATGCCAACTTGATGATATTTTCATGATTAGAATGAGTTGGACAAGGTTTGGGAGAGGCAATAAATGATTTTGAAACACCCACGGAGGTTGAAGACTCAAGCTATCTTGGTTTAAAAGTTCTAGGCCTATTTGTTCCTGCTCGGTTTATCTTGGATTAAAAGAACTTCTAGGCCAAGTGATTGATATTTTCATGGAATACATGGGTTAGATGGCTTATGCGAGAGTCGATAGATGTTTGTCACGCACCCACAGAGGTTGAAGATTAAGCTATCTTGGTTGAGCAGTTGAATGCCCATTAGATCCTTTTTGGCTTATTTTGGATTAGATTGTCATATAGGCCAATTGGATGATATTTTCATGATTGAAAGCTGTACGCCTAGTTGTTCCTTTTCGGTTTATCTTGGATTAAAAGAACTTTTAGGCCAAGTGATTGATATTTTCATGAAATACATGGGTTATATGGCTTATAAGAGAGTCAATAGATGTTTGTCAAGCACCCATAAAGGTTGAAGATTAAGCTTTCTTGGTTGATGTGTTGAATGCCCATTAGATCCTTGTTGGGATTTATTTTCGATTAGATGGTCATCTAGGCCAACTGGATAATATTTTCATGATTGGAATGTGTTTGGAGAGGCAATAGATTTTTGTGAAACACCCACGGAGGTGGAAGACTCAAGCTATCTTAGTTTAAATGTTCTAGGCCTATTTGTTCCTGTTCGGTTTATCTTGGATTAAAAGAACTTTCAGGCCAAGTGATGTATGTTTTCATGAAATACATGGGTTAGGTGGCTTAAGGGAGAGTCAATAAATGTTTGTCAACCAACCACAGAGTTTGAAGACTAGGCTATCTTGGTTGATGAGTTGAATGCCATTAGATCCTCTTGGGCATATTTTGGATTAGATGGTCGTCAAGGCCAAGTGGATGATATTTTCATGATTGGAATGAGTTGGATGAGGTTTGGGACAGTCAATATATGTTTGTGAAACACCAGCAGAGGTTGAGGACTCAAGCTATCTTGGTTTAAAAGTTGAAGGCCTATTTGTTCCTGCACGGCTTATCTTGGATTAAAAGAACTTCTAGGCCAAGTGATTGATATTTTCTTGAAATACATGGGTTAGATGGCATATGGCAGAGTCACTAGATGTTTGTCAAGCACCAACATTGGTTGAAGATTAAGCTATCTTCGTTGATAAGTTAAATGCCACTAGATTCTTTTTGGCTTATTTTGGTTTAGATGGTCGTCTTGGCCGAGTGGATGATATTTTCATAATTGGAATGAGTTGGACAAGGTTTCCGAGAGTCAATAGATGTTTGAGAAACACCCGCGGAGGTTGATGACTCAAGCTATCTTGGTTGAGAAGTTGAAGGCCTATTTGTTCCAGCTCGGTTTATGTTGGATTAAAAGAAATTATAGGCCAGGTGATTGACATTTTCATGAAATACAAGGGTTAGATGGCTTATGCGAGAGTCAATAGCTGTTTGTCAAGCACCCACAGAGATTGAAGATTAAGCTATCTTGGTTGATGAGTTGAATGCCCATTAAATCCTTTTTGGCTTATTTCGGATTAGATGGTCATCTAGGCTAACTGGATGATATTTTCATGATTGGAATGAGTACGACAAGTTTCGGGATAGGCAATAGATGTTTGTGAAACACCCACAGATGTTGGAGACTCAAGTTATCTTGGTTTAAAAGCTCTAGGCCTAACTTTTCCTTTTCGGCTATCCTGGATTAAAAGAACTTTTAGGCCATGTGATTGATATTTTCATGAAATACATGGGTTACATGGCTTATAGGAGAGTCAATAGATGTTTGTCAAGCACCCACGGAGGTTGAAGACTCAAGCTATCTTGGTTTAAATGTTCTAGGCCAATTTGTTCATTTTCTGTTTATCTTGGATTAAAAGAACTTCTAGGCCAAATGATTAATGTTTTCATAAAATACATGGGTTAGATGGCTTAAGGGAGAGTCAATAAATGTTTGTCAAGCAACCACAGATTTTGAAGATTAAGCTATCTTGGTTGATGAGTTGAATGCCATTAGATCATTTTTGGCATATTTTGGATTAGATGGTCGTCAAGGCCAAGTGGATGATATAGTCATGATTGGAATGAGTTGGACAAGGCTTGGGAGAGTCAATAGATGTTTGTGAAACACCCACGGAGGTAGACGACTCAAGATGTCTTGCTTTAAAAGTTGAAGGCATATTTGTTCATGCTCGGTTTATGTTGGATTATAAGAACTTCTAGGCCAAGTGATTGATATTTTCATGAAATACATGGGTTAGATAGCTTAAGGGAGAGTCAATAGATGTTTGACAAGTGTAAAACCTATTATTTACTACTGATAAGTCTTACATGGAATATTTTTTTTTCTTTATTACATATAAAATTCGACAGCGTTTCCTTTGTTTCTCGTATGTTCCCAAACGTCATAGATAAATAGCGGATTCCAAACAATCATTCAAACCAACCAGAGTACATATATATATATATATACATCAACAAGAGATCTCCGATCTCATTCAAAATATTATCTCATTCAAAATATTATCAGAGTACGTACATTATACAAGTGTATACTAAACACTATCCTGACTGAGCACACTAAAATATTAACATATTATAAATACAGAATGGAGCTCACTCCACCAAAATACAAGTATCATAGAAACACAGGATGGAGATTTGACAGATGTGGTGGAAGGGCTATGTGGTAAGCTACATGTCCAACACGTTTCAGAATTTGAAACGGACCAATGAAACGAGGATTTAACTTCTTTGCCCGAATGGCCCTACCAATACCTGTCATGGGAGAGACTCTAAGAAATACATGGTCACCCTCTTCAAACTCTAGAGGACGCCTTCTTTTGTCAGCATAACTCTTTTGCCGACTCTGAGCAACTCTTATTTTCTCCTGTATAACCCTAATCTTTTCAGTGGTCTCTTGCACTAAATCTGGGCCTAACAGGTTCCGCTCACCTACCTCATACCAGCACAGAGGCGACCTACATTTTCTACCATAGAGTGCCTCATATGGTGCCATCCCAATGCTGGAATGGTAACTGTTGTTGTATGCAAACTCTACCAATGGTAAATACCTATCCCAACTACCCTTATCTTCAAGGACACAAGCTCTCAACATATCTTCTAAAGTTTGGATAGTCCTCTCGGATTGACCATCTGTCTGTGGGTGATAAGCAGTACTAAAACTAAGCTTAGTCCCAAAAGATTGATGTAAGGCATTCCAAAATCTAGAGGTAAATCTGGGATCTCTATCTGACACTATGTTCAATGGCACTCCGTGTAGTCGGACAATCTCTCCAACAAATAACTCAGCAAGCTTATCTAGGGAATAGGAAATCCTAATGGGAAGAAAATGAGCAGACTTAGTTAGTCTGTCCACAATGACCCATATAGCATCATAACCCTTCTGTACCCTAGGCAAACCAGTCACAAAATCCATGGTAATTTTGTCCCACTTCCACTCGGGAATTTCCAAAGGTTGGAGCATTAAATTTGGTTTCTGGTGTTCGATCTTGACCTTCTGACAAGTCAAACACTTAGCCACATACTCAGCCACATCTCTTTTCATTCCTGGCCACCAAAATCTTTCTTTCAAATCTTGATACATCTTAGTCGCACCAGGATGCATGGAGAACTTACTCTTGTGAGCCTCCTCAAGAATCTGTTCTTTAAGGTTTCCCCCTTTAGGAACACAAATCCTTTGTCTAAACTTAATCAATCCATCATCCTCCAAGGAGAAAGCTATCGAGACCCTACGATCTTGTAGTTCCTTATCCAAACTTTGTTCATGTCTAATATGATCCTTAAGGTCGCATGAGATTTCCAACAAAGCCAATCTCAACGTCACACTACTCAGGTCCACTTGTAAACTAAGGTCTCGAAATTGCTCTACCAAGTCCAGCTCATGCACCATCATCTGAGATACGTGCAGAGATTTCCTACTAAGGGCATCAGCCACAACGTTGGCCTTGCCAGGATGATACTTAAGCTCAAAGTCATAATCCTTTAAGTATTCCATCCATCTCCTTTGTCTCATGTTCAGCTCCTTTTGATCAAACAGATATTTCAAACTCTTATGATCACTAAACACCTCAAACTTTACACCATACAAGTAATGTCTCCAGATCTTAAGTGCAAAAACTATGGCTGCTAGTTCTAGGTCATGGGTCGGATAATTCTCCTCATGAGGTCTAAGCTGTCTAGAGGCGTAAACCACTACCTTCTTATCCTGCATTAATACACATCCCAAGCCCAACTTAGAGGCATCACAGTACACCTCTAAATCTCTGGATAGGTCAGCAATAACCAATACTGGGGCTGTGGTCAATCTATGCTTGAGTTCCTGAAAACTCTTCTCACATTTTTCACTCCACACCATAGCTTGTCCTTTCCGGGTCAGTTCAGTTAGAGGACGGGCCAACTGAGAAAAACCCCGAATGAATTTCCGGTAATATCCTGCTAATCCTATAAAACTCCTGATCTCAGTAACCGACTTTGGTCGCTCCCACTGTACTACCACCTCAACCTTACTAGAGTCCACTGTTACCCCTTCCTGGGATATAGTGTGCCCTAGAAATTTCACCTCATTCAACCAGAACTCACACTTCTCCGGTTTAGCATACAGTTTCCTCTCTCTGAGTATCTGCAGTACTATCCTAAGATGTTCCTCGTGTTCTTCCAAAGTCTGGGAATAAATGAGAATATCATCTATGAACACTACCACAAACTTATCTAGGTATGGTCTGAAAATTCTATTCATATAATCCATAAACACCGCTGGAGCATTGGTTAGACCAAACGGCATCACCAAATACTCATAATGTCCATACCTACTTCTAAAAGCAGACTTTGGTACATCATCCGGCTTTATCTTAATTTGATGGTAACCAGAACGAAGATCAATCTTAGAGAATACCGTGGCATCTCTAAGTTGGTCAAGCAAATCATCTATCCTAGGTAATGGGTACCTATTCTTTATGGTAATCTTATTCAGTTGCCTGTAATCCACACACAATCTCATACTACCATCCTTCTTTTTCACCAACAACACCGGTGCTCCCCACGGAGACACACTGGGTCTGATGAATCCTCTTTCAAGTAATTCCTCTACTTGTTTCTTAAGTTCTCCTAGTTCCAAGGGTGACATTCTATAAGGTTTTATAGAAACGGGTCCGGCTCCGGGTACTAGGTCTATAACAAACTCTACTTCTCTATCAGGTGGCAAGCTAGGAATCTCCTTAGGAAACACATCCATAAACTCACTCACTATTGGCATTCCGAACAATTCTGACTGAACCTCTAAGTCTAAAGAAAATAGTACCATGTATACTTGACTCCCATCCACCAAGCAATGGTTCAATTCTGACACTAGCAGGGAAGTACTTACGCAGAAATGCCATCTTAAATGTCACCCAAGTGATGGGATCCTCCCTAATAAGTAGTCCAGGATGAGTAGCCTCCCACCAATGTTCGGCCTCATCCTCCAATTTGTAAGCAGCAAAGTTAACTTTCTGCTCCTCTGTACACTGCATGGCCTTAAAAATCTTCTCAAGGTGTTTCACCCATCTTTCAGCAGCCACAGGGTCATAATTCCCATGGAAAGATGGGGGATCCCTCTTGCAGAACTCTGTCAGTCCCAACTGTTGAGGAACGACAAGTCCCGCAATAGGAGCACCATCATGATGAGGTCCGGGCATACGGTCTATGGCTTGGGCCAGATGTGCAAGCACAGCCACCAAACCCTCACCCTCACCAGCAGTAGCAGTGGGTTGACCTCGGCCTCTGCCTCGGCCTCGGCCTCCACTACGGGTTCGCCCTAGTCCGCTCATAACTCTGTATACAGCACATAAAACATCGGGTTGATCAGTCCCAATTCCCCACATGCAATATATCAGAAGTATATGAAAAGCTATAGGCACACATCCTAAGTGCTCAGTATGACTCTAGACCCATATTTCGCAGTCCTATAGAAAGAACTACTCTGATACCAAAAATGTAAAACCTATTATTTACTACTGATAAGTCTTACGTGGAATATTTTTTTTTCTTTATTACATATAAAATTCGACAGCGTTTCCTTTGTTTCTCGTATGTTCCCAAACGTCATAGATAAATAGCGGATTCCAAACAATCATTCAAACCAACCAGAGTACATATATATATATATACATCAACAAGAGATCTCCGATCTCATTCAAAATATTATCTCATTCAAAATATTATCAGAGTACGTACATTATACAAGTGTATACTAGACACTATCCTGACTGAGCACACTAAAATATTAACATATTATAAATACAGAATGGAGCTCACTCCACCAAAATACAAGTATCATAGAATCCTCCATACTTAACCCATAGAGGGTCCGGGGTGATCCTGCGAATCTGAGAAAGAGGGGGTGAGAAATAACTTCCCAGTGAATGTGAATAAAACTTGTATATAAAGTATGCATGTAATTAGAATGCAAGCATACACACACAATTCAATATATCAAGTAATATCAAACCAACATATGCAATGAGTTTATGAATGCACATGATGTTCACACCTTTTCTTCACACTTTTTCTTTCTCCACTCCTCTTGTTGTGCACTAACCCCTTCTGGTTAGGCCCTCGCAATATGCAATATGCAATGTTTTATGTCATTCCGTTTCCATCTAACCCCGTAGGTTAGGCACCCCTCAAGTATTGTACACTAACCCCTTCCGGTTAGGCCATCTCACTATGCAATGCAAGTAATTATGCACCACTTATTCTTTCATCTAACCCCTTCCGGTTAGGTAATCTCTTACATATTGTACACTAACCCCTTCCGGTTAGGCCATCTCACCATGCAATGCAATGCTTTCATATTCATATCATGCTCAATCATAATATCATAATAACATCACATTTAATCAATACAAGATTTAAACTACACAAACATTGTACTCAATCCTCTCAATTTATGATTGAACCACACAAGTATTATGCTCAATCCTCTCAACCACTTCCACTTAGTTACACATCCCTTCATTGTACTAAGTTATCATTTCAAGCCTATGTGAATCTATTCAATGAATCTCTTAATGAATCTATTCGTACACTATTGTGAATCTATTCACACATTATTGTGAATCTATTCACAATGCTATTCATGGGTCTTGTGAATCTATTCACACACTATTGTGAATCTATTCACAATGCTATTCTTGGATCTGTGAATCTATTCACAAAATGTTGTGAATCGATTCACAGTACTATTCACGAGTTCACAATGCTATTCACAGGTCTGTGAATCTATTCACAAAATGTTGTGAATCGATTCACAGTGCTATTCACGCGTTCAAAATGCTATTCACAGGTCTGTGAATCTATTCACAAAATGTTGTGAATCGATTCACAGTGCTATTCACGCGTTCACAATGCTATTCACAGGTCTTGTGAATCTATTCACACACTATTGTGAATCTATTCACAGACATAAAAAAATCAACATTTGATCATGCACCTCTTATCTTAAACTCTATTCATTCATCCATTCATCCATCCATCCATTCATTCATTCATTTCATTGAATAACAAGTAACAAATCCAATCATTCTCATACATCCATACCATTGAATACAAGTAACAATCCAAACATTCAAAAACAACCTTAACACATAGAAGTTCTTATCTTCAAGACTTAAACTTACACCCTAAATAACACCATACCATAACACAAATCAACCCACACTCACCTAGCAATGATTTGGGACAAGAACTAGGTTTGAGGTGATATCAAACCAACCAAAATCCTTATAAAGACTTCTTCTTCAACTTCCTTCAAAACAACCAAATCATACAAGAACTTTAGAATTTGTGTTCTTGATTCTCAAAGATGAACATGAGTTCTCCATTAAACTAAAATCATAGGATTGAAGAAGAGATGAAGGTGATCAATAACCATCAAATAACCTAAGCCAAAGAATGAATAAAAATACTTACTTTTGGACCTTGAAAGCTTGAAGCAAGCTTAGCTATGGAGACTTGTCTTCAAATTTGGGGAAGATGACCTTGTGTCATCCAAGGGGGTCGGTTCCCTATTTCAAGAGGGAGGGGAAATTGAAATGCCTAATTTGCCCCTCACTTCAAGGAAGAATCACAAAATTGCCACTGAGGACGTAAAAAGACTAAAATACCCTTGTGATTTCTAAGAATTCCCAATAGGTCTTAACTTAGCCAGAGTAAATGTGATAGTTTAGATTTCACCTATTTCTTCCTTAGGTTCTACCGAGTTCCCCAGTATAGCCAAAATCTCAAAATACTTATTCTAACTCAATCTATCACCATTTCTGTAACAGAACATACAACGTATTCAAAGAATTTAGCTAAGTCAGAATACATGATATTTTCATGATTGGAATGTGTTGGGAGAGGCAATAGATGTTTGTGAAGCACCCACGGAGGTTGTAACATCCCTAAATTTCATATTTTATGACTTAGCTAAATTCTTTGAATGAGTTGTATGTCCTGTTACATAAATGGTGATAGATTGTGTTAGAATAATTATTTTGAGATTCTGGCTATACTGGGGAACTCAGTTGAACCTAAGGAAGAAATAGGTGAAATCTAATCTCTTATATTTACGCTTGCTAAGTTAGGACCTACTGGTAAATTTAATTGTCTTCCGGACCTATTGGGAATTCTTAGAGATCACAAGGTATTTTAGTCTTTTATACCCTCAGTGGCAATTTAGTATTTTTCCACTTAAGTGGGGGGCAAAGTTGACAATGCAACTTCACCCCCTTGTGGTTAAGAGGACCGGCCAGTTAGGAGAGCTAAAGGGCTCATCTTCTCCAAAATTTATAAGTTCTCCATAGCCAAGCTTGCTTCAAGGGTTCAAGGTCCAAAAGTATGCATTTTTATTCATCTTTTGGCTTAGTTTGTTTGATGGTTATTGATCCCTATGATCTATTCTTCAATCCTATGGTATTAATTTCTTGAGAAACTCATTTTCATCTCTAAGAATCAAGAATACCCATGCCTAAAAGTTGGTTCTTTTGATTTAGTGTTTTGAAGGAAGTTGAAGGGAAGGTTGCCTTGACTACCAATCCCATCTTGGAAACAAGTTTGGAGCATTTTAAGGTGAGTGTGGATTTACTTGTGATTTTGTATGACGTTCTTAGGGTGTAAGTGTAAGATGTAGATTAAGCTTGAATCTAGGGTTTTCACCTATGCTTGAGGTTGGATGTGTTTTATTACATGTTTTCAAGGATTTAGGTATATGAAAGTGAAACATATCGTGGGTATATTTTGATGGATTTGAGGGACATGATCCCAAAGGGGAAACTTAGGTTTTGGTTGGAGGTTGGACGTGGCACTACTCCTGCCCAGAATTTCATACCACGACCGTGGCCACCACCATGGTTTGGCTGTGTTTCTCTTTGGAAATGAAATTGTTGTGTCTCGCGGCCAACCACGGTCGTGGCCACCACCACGGGCTGGCCGTGGTTATCTCTGGAAAATAAACTATTAAGTGCTAATGCCAGACCACGGGCGTGGTGCCAACCAGGGGCAGGCCGTGGTTGTCTCTGTTTCCAATTTGTTGAGTTTCTATTTTCCTGAACCGTGGCCGTGGTTACCACCACACCCTGGCCGTGGTTGACTCTGTTGGTGTTGTTGTGGTGCATATGTCTAGTGTCTTGATACCATATGCTATGTTTAGGATTAAGGATGACTTAGTACTATGATGAGATGTATAACTAAGTGAGAATGCTTGATAGAATTGAGCATAATGGTTGTGTGTTATATATACTTGAATAGGTTACAAGTGATGTTATTATGATATTATGAATGAGCATGATATGAATATGAGAACATTGCATTGCATAGTGAGATGGCCTAACCAAAAGGGGTTAGTGTACAAAATATGAGGGGTGCCTAGCTTAGGAGCTAGATGGAAATCAAATGGCATAATAATTGCATTGCATAGTGAGGTGGCCTAACCGAAAGGGGTTAGTGTACAAAATATGAGGGGTGCCTAGCTTACGGAGCTAGATGGAAATGGAATGGCATAACACATTGCATATGCATATTGCGAGGGCCTAACCGAAAAGGGGTTCGTGCACAACAAGAGGAGTGGAGAAAGAAAAAGTGTGAATAAAAGGTGTGAACATCATGTGCATTCATTCATTGCATTTGTTGGTTGGTGTTACTTGTTATAAATTGAATTGTGTTATACTTGCTCTCTACTTACATGCATACTTTATCTGCAAGTTTATTCACATTCACTGGGAAGTTGTTCTCACCACCTCTTTCTTAGATTCGCAGGAACACCCCGGACCCTCTACGGGTTAAGTACAGAGGATTACATTTGCTTTATTTTGAGACTTGTATTTTGGTGGAGTTAAGCTCCGTGATGTAACTATAATAGAATGTGTATTATATTACTCTAATGTAGATATGACAAGGAACTGGATACCACTACTGATGTCCTCAGTTCTGTATATATTTAATGTGCTCAGTCAGGATAGTGTCTAGAATACACTTGTATAACATTGCGTACTCTGATAATATTTTGGATGAGATCTGAAATCTCTTGATGATATATGTGTATGTGTATATATATAATATATGTATTCTGGTTGGTTTGAAATGATTGTTGGAATCCGCAGCTATGTTTATGTCGTGTGATAATGTTCGAGGAACAAAGGAAACACGGCTGAATTTTCTATATAATAAAGGAAACTAGATCTTCCACGTAAGACATATGACTTAGCAAATAACATAATAAATAATAGGTCTTACAGAGGTTGAAGACTCAAGCTATCTTGGTTTAAAAGTTCTAAGCCTATTTGTTCCATTACAGTTTATCTTGGATTAAAAGAACTTTTAGGCTAAGTGATTGATGATTTCATGAAATAAATAGGTTTGATGGCTTATGGGAGAGTCAATAGATGTTTGTCAAGCACCCATAGAGGTTGAAGATTAAGCTATCTTGGTTGACGAGTTTAATGCCCATTAGATCCTTTTTGGCTTATTTTGGATTAGATGGTTGTCAAGGCCAAGTGGATGATATTTTCATGATTAGAATGAGTTGGACAAGATTTAGGAGAGTCAATATATGTTTTGGAAACACCCACGGAGGTTGAGGACTCAAGCTATCTACGTTTAAAAGTGGAAGGCCTATTTGTTCCTCCTCGTTTTATCTTGGATTATAAAAACTTCTAGGCCAAGGGATAAATATTTTCACGAAATACTTGGGTTAGATGGCTTATGGGAGAGTCAATAGATGTTTGACAAGCACCCACATTGTTCTTACTCGGTTTATCTTGGATTATAAGAACTTCTAGGCCAAGTGATTGATATTTTCATGCAATACATGGGTTAGATGGCTTATGGGGGATCAATAGATGTTTGACAAGAACCACAGCGGTTGAAGATTAAGCTATCTTGGTTGACGAGTAGAGTGCCATTAGATCTTTTTTGGCTTATTTTGGATTAGATGGTCATCAAGGCCAAGCGAATGATATTTTCATGATTGGAATGAGTTAGGAGAGGCAATAGATGTTGGTGAAACACCCACGGAGGTTGAAGACTCAAGCTATAGTGGCATAAAAGTTCAAGGCCTATTTGTTCCTTTTCGGTTTATCTTGTATGAAAAGAACTTTTTGGCCAAGTGATTGATGTTTTCATGAAATACATGCTTTAGATGGCTTATGGGAGAGTCAATAGATGTTTGTCGAGCACCCACAGAGGTTGAAGATAAAGCTATCTTGGTTGATGAGTTTAATGCCCATTTAATCGTTTTTCGCTTATTTTTTATTAGATGGTCATCTGGGCCAAGTGGATGATATTTCCATGATTGGAATGAGTTAAACAAGGTTTAGGAGAGTCAATAGATGTTTGTGAAACAGCCACGGAGGTTGAAGACTCAAGCTGTCTTGGATTAAAAGTTCAAGGCCTATTTGTTCTTTTTCAGTTTATCTTGGATTAAAGGAACATTTAGGCCAAGTGATTGATGTTTTCATGAAATACATGGGTTAGATGGCTTATGAGAGAGTCAATAGAAGTTTGTCAAGCACCCACAGAGGTTGAAGATTAAGTTATCTTGGTGGATGAGTTGAATGTCATTTGATCCTTTTTGGCTTCTTTTGGATTAGATGGTCATCAAGGCCTAGCGGATGATATTTTCATGATTGGAATGTGTTGGGAGAGGCAATAGATGTTGGTGAAACACCAACGGAGGTTGAAGACTCAAGCTATCGTGGTATAAAAGGTCAAGGCCTATTTGTTCCTTTTCGGTTTATCTTGGATTAAAAGAACTTTTAGGCCAAGTGATTGATGTTTTCATGAAATACATGGATCTAGGCTTGTGAGAGAGTAAATAGAAGTTTTTCAAGCACCCACAGAGGTTGAAGATTACACTATCTTGGTGGATGAGTTGAATGTCATTTGATCCTTTTCGGCTTCTTTTGGATTAGATGGTCATCAAGGCAAAGTGGATGATATTTTCGTGATTGGAATGTGTTGGGAGTGGCAATGGATGTTTGTGAAACACCCACGGTGGTTGAAGACTCAAGCTATCTTGCTGTAAAAGATCTAGGCCTTTTTGTTCCTTTACGGTTTATCTTGGGTTAAAAGAACTTTTAGGCCAAGTGATTGATCTGTTCATGAAATAGATGGATTAGATGGCTTATCCGAGAGTCAATAGATGTTTGTCAAGCACCCACAGAGGTTGAACATAAAGCTATCTTAGTTGATGAGTTGAATGCCATTAGATCTTTTCTCGCTTATCTTGGATTATATGGTCATCTAGGCAGAGTGGACGATATTTTCATGATTGGAATGAGATAGACAAGGTTTGGGAGAGTCAATAGATGTTTGTGAAACACCCACGGAGGTTGAAGACTCAATCTATCAGGGTTTAAAAGTTCTAGGCCTATTTGTTCCTTTTCAGTTTATCTTGGATTAAATGAACTCTTAGACCAAGTGATTGATGTTTTCATGAAATACATTAGTTCGATGGTTTATGGGAGAGTCTATAGATGTTTGTCAAGCACCCAAAGTGGTTGAAGATTAAGCAATCTTGGTGGATGAGTTGAATTCCCATTTGATCCTTGTGGAATTATTTTGGATTAGATGGTCATCTAGGCCAACTGGATGATATTTTCATGATTGGAATGTGTTGGAAGAGGCAATAGATGTTTGTGAAACACCCACATAGGTTGAAGACTCAAGCTATCTTGGTTTCAAAGTTCTAGGCCTATTTGTTCCTTTTCGGTTTATCTTGGATTAAAAGAATTTTTAGGCCAAGTGATTGATGTTTTCATGAAATACATGGGTTAGATGGCTTGTGGGAGAGTCAATAGATGATTGTTAAGCAACCACAGAGGTTGAAGATTAAGCTATCATGGTTGATGAGTTGAATGCCATTAGATCCTTTTTGGCTTATTTTGGATTTGATGGTCATCAAGGCCAAGTGGATGATATTTTCGTGATTAGAATGAGTTGGACAAGGTTTGGGAGAATCAATAGATGTTTGTCAAACAGCCGCGGAGGTTAAGGACTCAAGCTATCATGGTTTAAAAGTTGAAGGCCTATTTTTTCTTGCTCGGTTTATCTTGGATTATAAAAACTTCTTAGCCAAGTGATTGATGTGTTCATGAAATACATGGGTTAGATGGCTTATCGGAGAGTCAATAGATGTTTGTCAAGCACCCACAGAGGTTGAAGATTAAGCTATCTTGGTTGATGAGTTTAATGGCATTAGATCCTTTTTGTCTTATTTTGGATTAGATGGCCTTCGTAGCCAAGTGAATGATATTTTCATGATTGGAATGTGTTGGACAAGGTTTGGGAGAGTCAATAGATTTTTGTGAAACACCCACGGAGGTTGAAGACTCAAGCTGTCTTGCTTTAAAAGTTCTAGGCCTATTTGTTCTTTTACGGTTTATCTTGAGTTAAAAGAACTCTTAGGCCAAGGGATTGATGTTTTCATGAAATACATGGGTTAGATGGCTTATGGGGGAGTCAATAGATGTTTGTGAAACACCGGCGGAGGTTGACGACTTAAGCTATCCTGGTTTAAAAGTTGAAGGCCTATTTGTTCCTACTCGGTTCGTCTTAGATTATAAGAACTTCTAGGCCAAGTTATTGATATTTTCATGCAATACATGGTTTAGATGGCTTATGGGAGAGTCAATAGATGTTTAACAAGTACCCACAGAGTTTGAAGATTAAGCTATCTTGGTTGATGAGTTGAGTGCCATTAGATCTTTTTTGGCTTATTTTGGATTAGATGGTTATCAAGGCCAAGCGGATGATATTTTCATGATTGGAATGTGTTGGGAGAGGCAATAGATGTTGGTGAAACACCCACAGCGGTTGAAGACTCAAGCTATCGTGGTATAAAAGTTCAAGGCCTATTTG
This sequence comes from Styphnolobium japonicum, assembly GCA_023212625.1. Classification (NCBI taxonomy): domain Eukaryota; kingdom Viridiplantae; phylum Streptophyta; class Magnoliopsida; order Fabales; family Fabaceae; genus Styphnolobium; species Styphnolobium japonicum. The sequence goes on from JALBWW010000005.1 coordinate 18,783,023, forward strand.
TTCCTTTTCAGTTTATCTTGGATTAAAGGAACTTTTAGGCCAAGTGATTGATGTTTTCATGAAATACATGGGTTAGATGGCTTATGAGAGAGTCAATAGAAGTTTGTCAAGCACCCACAGAGGTTGAAGATTAAGCTATCTTGGTGGACGAGTTGAATGTCATTTGATCCTTTTCGGCTTCTTTTGGATTAGATGGTCATCAAGGCCAAGCAGATGATATTTTCATGATTGGAATGTGTTGGGAGAGGCAATAGATGTTGGCGAAACACCCACGGAGGATGAAGACTCAAGCTATCGTGGTATAAATGTTCAAGGCCTATTTGTTCCTTTTCGGTTTATCTTGTATTAAAAGAACTTTTAGGCCAAGTGATTGATGTTTTCATGAAATACATGCTTTAGATGGCTTATGGGAGAGCCAATAGATGTTTGTCGAGCACCCACAGAGGTTGAAGATGAAGCTATCTTGGTTGATGAGTTTAATACCCATTTAATCGTTTTTCGCTTATTTTTTATTAGATGGTCATCTGGGCCAAGTGGATGATATTTCCATGATTGGAATGAGTTAAACAAGGTTGAGGAGAGTCAATAGATGTTTGTGAAACTGCCACGGATGTTGAAGACTCAAGCTGTCTTGGTTTAAAAGTTCAAGGCCTATTTGTTCCTTTTCAGTTTATCTTGGATTAAAGGAACTTTTAGGCCAAGTGATTGATGTTTTCATGAAATACATGGGTTAGATGGCTTATGAGAGAGTCAATAGAAGTTTGTCAAGCACCAACAGAAGTTGAAGATTAAGCTATCTTGGTTGATGAGTTGAATGCCCATTAGATCCTTTTTGGCTTGTTTTGCATTAGATGGTCTTCTAGGCCAAGTGGTTGATATTTTCATGATTGGAATGAGTTAGACAAGGTTTTGGAGAGTCAATAGATGTTTGTGACACACCCGCGGAGGTTGAGGACTCAAGCTATCTCGGTTTAAAAGGCAAAGGCCTATTTGTTCCTGCTCGGTTTAACTTGGATTTAATGAACGTCTAGGCCAAGTGATTGATATTTTCATGAATTAAATTTGTTAGAAGGCTTTTGTGAGAGTCACTAGATGTTTGTCAAGTACCAACATTGGTTGAAGATTAAGCTATCTTGGTTGATAAGTTAAATGTCAATAGATCCTTTTTAGCTAATTTTGGATTAGATGGTCATCTAGGCCAAGTGGATGATATTTTCATGATTGGAATGACTTGGACAAGGTTTCAGAGAGTCAATAGATGTTTGTGAAACACTCGCGGAGGTTGGGAACACAAGCTATCTTGGTTTATAAGTTGAAGGCCTATTTGTTCCTGCTCGGTTTATCTTGGATTAAAAGAACTTCTAGGCCAAGTGATTGATATTTTCTTGAAATACATGGGATAGATGGATTATGGGAGAGTCAATAGATGTTTGTGTGCACCAACATTGGTTGAAGATTAAGCTATCTTTGTTGATATGTTAAATGCCATTAGATCCTTTTTTGCTTATTTAGGATTAGATGGTCATCTAAGCGAAGAGGATGATATTTTCATGATTGGAATGAGTTGGACAAGATTTCGGAGACTCAATAGATGTTTGAGAAACACCCGCGGTGGTTGATTACTCAAGCTATCTTGGTTTAGAAGTTCTAGGCCTATTTGTTCCTGTTGTAACTTCCCTAAATTTCATATGTTATGACTTAGTTAAATTAATTAGATGATTTGTATGTTCTGTTACAGAAATGATAATAGATTGAGTTAGAATGATTAATTCAAGATTGTGGCTATACCGGTGAACTCGGTAGAACCTAAGGAAGAAATAGGTGAAATCTAAACTCTTAGATTTACTCTGGCTAAGTTAGGACCTACTGGTAAATTTAATTTTCTTCAGGACCTATTGGGAATTCTTAGAAATCACAAGGGTATTTTAGTCTTTTTACGCCTCAGTGGCAAATTAGTGATTCTTCCTTTAAGTGAGGGGCAAAATGGACATTTCACACCCCCTCCCTCTTGCATAAGAGAACCGGCCAGCCTATGGAGACAAAATGCTCATCTTCTCCAAATTGCTAAGTTTTCCATAGCTAAGCTTGTTCAAGAGTTCAAGGGTCCAAAGTAAGTATTTTTATACACCTTTTGGCTTAGGTTATTTGATGGTTATTGATCACTATGATCTCTTCTTCAATCTTATGGTATTAGTTTCTTGAGAAACTCATTTTCATCCCTAAGAATCAAGAACACCCATGTCTAAAAGTTGGTTGGTTTACTTGAGTGTTTTGAAGGAAGTTGAAGGGAAGGTTGCCTTGACTACCAAGCCCATCTTGGAATCAAGTAGGAGCACTTCAAGGTGAGTGTGGATTTACTTGTGTTATTGTATGATGTTCTTAGAGTGAAAGTGTATGATGTAGGATTAAGCTTGAATCTAGGGTTTACACCTATGCTTGAGGTTGGATGTGTTTTTATTACATGTTTTCAAGGATTAGGGTTTAGGAAAAATGAGTGGAATGATTGGTATACTTGATGGATTTGAGGACATGATCCCATAGAGAAATTAGGGTTTTGATTTGAAGTTGGGCGTGGCACTATTCCTGCCCAGAAGACCAACCACGGGCGTGGTCCCCACCACGGGCTGGCCGTGGTTGGCTCTGGAAAGAAAAATGTTGTATGCTGAAATCTGACCACGGGTGTGGTGGCCACCAGGGGCTGGCCGTGGTCCAGACCACGGGCGTGGTGCCAACCAGGGGCAGGCCGTGGTTGTCTCTGTTTCCAATTTGTTGAGTTTTGTTTTCTGAACCGTGGCCGTGGTTACCACCACGGGCTGGCCGTGGTTGACTCTGTTTGTGTTATTGTGGTGCTTATGCCTAGGGTCTTGATACCATATGCTAGGTTTAGGATGAAGAATGACTTAGCATTAGAATGAGATGTGTAGCTAAGTAAGAATGCTTGATAGAAGTAACTTAGCACTATTGTAACTAAGTAAGAATGCTAGATGGAGTTGAGCATGATGGTTATGTGTTGTATATGCTTGAATTGATTACATGTAATGCTATTATGATGATATTATGAATGAGCATGATATGAGTATGAGAACATTGCATTGCATAGCGAGATGGCCTAACCGGAAAGGGTTAGTGTACAAAACAGATGGGTGCCTAGCTGATGAGCTAGATGGAAATGAAATAGCATACCTAATTGCATTGCATTGCGAGGTGGCCTAACCGGAAAGGGTTAGTGTACAAAACAGAGGGGTGCCTAGCTTATTAGCTAGAAGGAAACGGAATTGGCATAACACATTCATATGCATATTGCGAGGGCCTAACCGAAAGGGGTTAGTGCACAACAAGAGGAGTGGAGAAAGAAAAAGTGTGAATAAAGGTGTGAACATCATGTGCATTCATTCATTGCATTGGTTGGTTGGTGTTACTTGACATATTGTGAATTGTGTTATACTTGCTCTCTACTTACATTTATACTTTATCTGCAAGTTATTCATATTCACTGGGAAGTTGTTCTCACCACCTCTTTCTCAGATTCGCAGGAACACCCCGGACCCTCTACGGGTTAAGTACGGAGGATTCTGTTGATTCATTTTTTTTGAGATTTGTATTTTGGTGGAGTTAAGCTCCGTGATGTAACTATAACAGGATGTGTATTATTCTGATGTAGATGTTACAGGGAACTGAATACTACTTTTGATGTACTCGGTTCTGTATATGTTTAGTGTGCTCAGTCAGGATAGTGTTTAGAATACACTTGTATAACGTTGCATACTTTGATAATGTTTTGGTTGAGATCTGAGATCTCTTGATGATATATGTGTATGTGTATATATATAATATATGTACTCTGGTTGGTTTGAAATGATTGTTGGAAATCCGCTGCTTATGTTATAGTTTGTGGTAATGTTTAAGAAACAAAGGAAACGCTGCCGAATTTTCTATATTTATATATTCCACGTAAGACTTATGGTTGGTAAATAACTTAGTAACTAATAGGTCTTACACCTGTTCGGTATATCTTGGATGAAAAGAACTTTTAGGCCAAGTGATTGATTTTTTCATGAAATACATGGGTTAGATGGCTTATGGGAGAGTTAGTAGATGTTTGTCAAGCACCAACAGAAGTTGAAGATTAAGCTATCTTGGTTGATGAGTTGAAAGCCCATTAGATCCATTTTGGATTAGATGGTCATGTAGGCCAACTGGATGATATTTTCATGATTTGAATGAGTTGGACAAGGTTAGGGAGAGGCAATAGATGTTTGTGAAACACCTACGGAGGTTGAGGACTCAAGCTATCTTGGTTTAAAAGTTGAAGGACTATTTGTTCCTGCTCGGTTTATCTTAGATTAAAAGAACTTCTAGGCCAAGTGATTGATATTTTCTTGAAATACATGGGTTAGATTGATTATGGGAGATTCCATAGATGTTTGACAGGCACCAACATTGGTTGAAGATTAAGCTATCTTTGTTGATATGTTAAATGCCATTAGATCCTTTTTTGCTTATTTAAATTAGATGGTCATCTAGGCGAAGAGGATGATATTTTCATGATTGGAATGAGTTGGACAAAGTTTGGGTGAGTCGATAGATGTTTGAGAAACACCCGCGGATGTTTAGGACTCAAGCTATCTTGGTTTAAAAGTTGGAGGCCTATTTGTTCCGCCTCGGTTTATCATGGATTATTAGAACTTCAAGGCGAAGTAATTGATATTTTCATGAAATGCATGGGTTAGATGGCTTATAGGAGACTCTATACATGTTTCACAAGCACCCATAGAGGTTGAAGATTAAGCTATCTTGGTTGATGAGTTGAATGCCATTAGATCCTTTTTGGCTTATTTTTGATTAGATGGTCGTCTAAGCCAAGTGGATGATATTTTCATGATTGAAATGAGTTCGACAAAGTTTGGGAGAATCAATAGATGTTTGAGAAACATCAACGGAGGTTGAAGACTCATGCTATCTTGGTTTAAAAGTTCTAGGCCTATTTTTTCCTGTTCGGTTTATCTTTGATTAAAAGAACTTTTAGGACGAGTGATCGATGTTTTCATGAACAACATGGGTTAGATGGCTTATGGGAGAGACAATAGATATTTGTCAAGCACCAACAAAGGTTGAAGATTAAGCTATCTTGGTTGATGAGTTGAATGCCCATTAAATCCTTTTTGGCTTATTTTGGATAAGATGGTCATCTAGGCCAACTTGATGATATTTTCATGATTGAAATGAGTAGGATAAAGTTTGGAAGAGACGATAGATGTTTGAGAAACACCCGCGGAGGTTGAGGACTCGAGCTATCATGGTTAAAAATTTGAAGGCCTATTTGTTCCTCCGCGGTTTATCTTGGATTATAAGAACTTCAAGGCGAAGTGATTGATATTTTCGTGAAAAACATGGGTTAGATGGCTTGTGGGAGTGTCAATAAATATTTCTTAAGCACCCACAGAGGTTTAAGATTAAGCTATCTTGGTTGATGAGTTGAATGCCATTAGATCCATTTTGGATTAGATGGTCATCTAGGCCAACTAGATGATATTTTCATGATTGGAATGAGTTGGACAAGGTTTGGGAGAGGCAATAGATGTTTGTGAAACACCCACGGAGGTTGAAGACTCAAGCTATCTTGGTTTAACAGTTCTAGGCCTATTTGTTCCTGTTCGGTTTATCTTGGATTTTAAGAACTTCAAGGCGAAGTGATTGATATTTTCATGAAATAGATGGGTTAGATGGCTTGTGGGAGAGTCAATACATGTTTCACAAACAACCACAGAGGTTGAAGATTAAGATATCTTGGTTGATGAGTTGAATGCCATTAGATCCTTTTTGGCTTATTTTGGATTAGATGGTCGTCTAGGCCAAGTGGATGATATTTTCATGATTGAAATGAGTTCGACAAAGTTTGGGAGAGTTAATAGATGTTTGAGAAACACCATGAGGTTGAGGACTCAAGCTATTTTGGTTTAAAAGTTGAGGCCTATTTGTTCCTGCACGGTTTATCTTGGATTAAAAGAACTTCTAGGCCAAGTGATTGATATTTTTATGAAATACATGGGTTAGATGGCTTATGCGAGACTTAATAGATGTTTGTCAAGCACCCACAGAGGTTGAAGATTAAGCTATCTTGGTTGATGAGTTGAATGCCCAGTAGATCCATTTTGGATCAGATGGTCATCTACGCCAACTGGATGATATTTTCATGATTGGAAAGAGTTGGACAAGGTTTGGAAGAGGCAATAGATGTTTGTGAAACACCCACAGAGGTTGAACACTCAAGACTCAAGCAATCTTGGTTTAAAAGTTCTAGGCCTATTTGTTCCTGTTCGGTTTATCTTGGATTAAAAGAACTTTTAGGCCAAGTGATTGATGTTTTCATGAAATACATGGGTTAGTTGGCTTATGGGAGAGTCACTAGATGTTTGTCAAGCACCAACATTGGTTGAAGATTAAGCTATCTTGGTTGATAAGTTAAATGCCATTAGATCCTTTTTGGCTTATTTTGGATTAGATGGTCATCTAGGCCAAGTGGATGATATTTTCATGATTGTAATGAGTTGGACAAGGTTTCGGAGAGTCAATAGATGTTTGAGAAACACCCGCGGAGGTTGAGGACTCAAGCTATCTTGGTTTAGAATTTGAAGGCCTATTTGTTCCTGCACGGTTTATCTTGGATTAAAAGAACTTCTAGGCCAAGTGATTGATATTTTCTTGAAATACTTGGGTTAGATGGCTTATGGGAGAGTCAATAGATGTTTGACAAGCACTAACATTGGTTAAAGATGAAGCTATCTTCGTTGATAAGTTAAATGCCACTAGATTCTTTTTGGCTTATTTTGGATTAGATGGTCATTTAGGCCAAGTGGATGATGTTTTTATGATTGGAATGTGTTGGGAAAGGCAATAGATATTTGTGAATCACCCACGGAGATTGAAGAGTCAAGCTATCTCCGTTTAAAAGTTCTAGGCCTATTTGTTCCTTTACGGTTTATCTTGGATTACAAGAACTTTTAAGCCAAGTGTTTGATGTTTTCATGAAATACATGGGTTAGATGGCTTATGCGAGAGTCAATAGATGTTTGTCAAGCACCTACAGAGGTTGAAGATTAAGCTATCTTGGTTGAAGAGTTGAATGCCCATTAGATCCATTTTGGCTTATTTTGGATTAGATGGTCATCTACGCCAACTGGATGATATTTTCATGATTGGAATGAGTTGGCAAGGTTTGGGAGAGGCAATAGATGTTTGTCAAACACCCACGGAGGTTGAACACTCAAGCAATCTTGGTTTAAAAGTTCTAGGCCTATTTGTTCCAGTTCGGTTTATCTTGGATTAAAAGAACTTTTAGGCCAAGTGATTGATGTTTTCATGAAATACATGGGTTAGATGGCTTATGCAAGAGTCAATAGATGTTTGTCAAGCACCAACAAAGGTTGATGATTAAGCTATCATGGTTGATGAGTTGAATGCCCATTAAATCCTTTTTGGCTTATTTTGGATAAGATGGTCATCTAGGCCAAGTGGATGATATTTACATGATTGAAATGAGTTGGAGAAAGTTTGGGAGAGTCAATTGATGTCTGAGAAACACCCGCGGTGGTTGAGGACTCAAGCTATCTTGGTTTAAAAGTTGAAGGCCTATTTGATCCTACACGGTTTATCTTGGATTAAATGAACTTCTAGGCCAAGTGATTGATATTTTCATGAAATACATGGGTTAGATGGCTTATGGGAGAGTCACTAGATGTTTGTCAAGCACCAACATTGGTTGAAGATTAAGCTATCTTGGTTGATAAGTTAAATGCCATTAGATCCTTTTTGGCTTATTTTGGATTAGATGGTCATCTAGGCCAAGTGGATGATATTTTCATGATTGTAATGAGTTGGACAAGGTTTCGGAGAGTCAATAGATGTTTGAGAAACACCCGCGAAGGTTGAGGACTCAAGCTATCTTGGTTTAAAATTTGAAGGCCTATTTGTTCCTGCACGGTTTATCTTGGATTAAAAGAACTTCTAGGCCAAGTGATTGATATTTTCTTGAAATACATGGGTTAGATGGCTTATGGGAGAGTCAATAGATGTTTGACAAGCACTAACATTGGTTGAAGATGAAGCTATCTTCGTTGATAAGTTAAATGCCACTAGATTCTTTTTGGCTTATTTTGGATTAGATGGTCATCTAGGCCAAGTGGATGATGTTTTCATGATTGGAATGTGTTGGGAAAGGCAATAGATATTTGTGAATCACCCACGGAGATTGAAGAGTCAAGCTATCTCCGTTTAAAAGTTCTAGGCCTATTTGTTCCTTTACGGTTAATCTTGAATTACAAGAACTTTTAAGCCAAGTGATTGATATTTTCATGAAATACATGGGTTAGATGGCTTATGCGAGAGTCAATAGATGTTTGTCAAGCACCCACAGAGGTTGAAGATTAAGCTATCTTGGTTGATAAGTTAAATGCCATTAGATCCTTTTTGGTTTATTTTGGATTAGATAGTCATCTTGGCCAAGTGGATCATATTTTCATGATTGGAATGAGTTGGACAAGGTTTCGGAGAGGCAATAGATGTTTGAGAAACACCCGCGAAGGTTGAGGACTCAAGCTATCTTGGTTTAAAAGTTAAAGGCCTATTTTTTCCTGCTCGGTTTATCTTGGATTAAAAGAACTTCTAGGCCAATTGAATGATATTTTCATGAAATACATGGGTTAGATGGCTTATGCGAGAGTCAATAGATGTTTGTCAAGCACCCACAGAGGTTGAAGATTAAGCTATCTTGGTTGATGAGTTGAATGCCCATTAGATCCATTTTGTCTTATTTTGGATTAGATGGTCATCTACGCCAGCTGGATGATATATTCATGATTGGAATGAGTTGGCAAGGTTTGGGAGAGGCAATAGATGTTTGTGAAACACCCACGGAAGTTGAACACTCAAGCAATCTTGGTTTAAAAGTTCTAGGCCTATTTGTTCCTGTTCGGTTTATCTTGGATTAAAAGAACTTTTAGGCCAAGTGATGTGTGTTTTCATGAAATACATGGGTTTGATGGCTCATGGGAGAGTTGATCAATGAATTTAAGACACTTATGTTAGCATTGTATTAGGCTTTATTAGATGTTTATTGTTCCCAATATTAGTATTTTAGATGAGTTTAATGTTGTTGGGCTTCATTGGGCTTTAATGCAAATATTGAATAATTTTCGGATTTTGATGCATTTTGACATTTCTTCCTTGGTTAGGCCATAACTTGGGACTAGGTGATCCAATTGAGGTGATCTTGGTGTCCAAAACATCCCTGCAATGCAAAGTGGATTTGCTGTCAGGAAAATCTGGGCAGTGTGCACATATTGGACTACATAGTGAGTTATAGGCCTCCTCTTGGGTTGAAACTTGGTCATTTGAAAGATAAGACCCATATCTCCAACTTCACTGATGACCATTTTGTCAATAGATGTCGTTTTAGACATGCTTCTGAAGCTACAAGTTGGTCTGAATTTGGAAACACATTCTTCCAACCTAACTTGAGGTAGGTGCAGTGTGTTTGGCATTTCTGGAGTTCTAAAAGTCCAAATGACATGATTCAAATTGGAGATTTTCAAGGAGACAACTGGCTACAACTTTGATGAGTCATCCAAGCCAAAATGCACCGTCTAGGTGATGAATTTGAAGCCAGAAGTCGGATAAGAGTTGTTGACTAAAAGCCACCAACCATACACCAACCCACCTACCATGCACCAACCCACCAACCATGCATCAAGCTTCCATATTTGACAATTTCCATATTTTTATAGGTTGTATTCAGATTATGTACATGTATAAATTGGCTTCTAGGATTAGTATAAATAGAGCCAATCTCTTTGTGTTAGAGATTCAATTTTGAAGTAAGTTTGAAGAAAGTTTAAGTATTTGTGAGAGTTTTCTTTCAATTCTTCTTTATTTTCTTTAGAATTTCATTTTTGTTATTTTATTTCTGAGTTCTTCCTTCCCATCCATAGAAGGCTAAGCTCTCATAATCAATCCAAGGGATTAGCCATCTTGATGTTTAATTTGGAGATCTTGTTTCGCTTGTTCATATTGCTTAATTGTTATTCAAGTTTCTCTTCTTCCTCTTTTAATTTTGATCTAGATTGAATTGCTTAATTTGATTTGGATGTTTATGTGATAATAGCTTTATTATCATGTATTCAAGAGGATCACATAGAATAAACAATTTATTAAAGCTTTTTGATGGATTGTTTAGCTTGGTTAAATTCTTGATCTTAAGTTAATCTATGTTTGGATGGTGCTTACTTTATCTAACCTTGGTTAATTAAATCCTAGATGCTTATCAAGTAGAGGATTCTTAGATCATGTTGAGGCGTCTTGATATGATCTAAGGCCAAGAACATGGTTAGCAATTAAGTGAATTCCTTGTGATCAATGATGAGTTAAACTCAAGATCGGTAAATTTCCTTGGATTGGTTAATTTGTTAATTGCATTTCTTTAATTCAACCGGTATATTTTCTTTTCAAATCATCTAAACCCCCCTTTTAATTATCTTGATATGATTAAATATTTGTTCTTTTTGGATCCTTGAGAGACGATTCGGTTCATGCTCTATACTACAAATTAGTTTGCGAACCGGTAATTTTTATTTATTGACGGGTCTCGACAGCCTCTTGCCAAATTTGGCGCCGTTGCCGGGGATCCAAAGGCAACTATTTGATCATTTCATCTAACTCTAACAATTGTGTTTGTTTTGTTTTTGAAGCATTTTCTTGTGGAATTCGGCTGAAATTGGGTAAAGGGCATCCTGTCAAGATTTTGGTTCGGTAAAGTATCTCTGATTGACCTGAATTTTGGTACACTAATGGAAACCATTATTTTGAGAAAGGCTCACTATTTATAGTGAGGTCACCCTTATTTTTGCCAAATTCCATCGTTTAGACCACTTTTTCAATTTTGTAAGATTTGTTATTATTCTGTTAGATAGAATTTTTGTGTAGATTTCACTCTGTGGTAGTCCCATAATTTTTAAAAATCTGTAGATATGTTTTCTGTAATTATTTTGTGTGTATATTTAGACTTGTTTTTGTGATTTTGTGTTTGATCTCTAATCTGATGGAGCATAAACTTAATGAGCTGACTTATCTGGTGGGGCAGTTGGCAGTGGAACAACATCACTTACCTTTGCAAGAACCTGCAAGATTTTGTAGTATATGTTGTAGTTCTTATCATCCCACATATGCTTGCACCACACTACAATATGATGGTTCTGTATTTCATAACTATTCTGTTGATGCAACAGGTGTATTTCTTGGTGAACCACAATACCCACAGCTTGGATATGATCCTTATTCTACCACATATAACCATGATTGGGGAGATCATCCTTGGTTCGAACCTTATGTTGAACCAATCAGTCTATACCAGCAACCTATGCTGCAACAGCAGCAAGCCCCAATAAGCATGGAATTTGAGCCTACACTAGAGGATTTGGTGAATCAATTTGCTCAGAACAACATCCAATTCCAGCAGAGAACAGAAGCTATAGTACAAAATTTGAAGACCCAAGTTGGTCAACTTACATCTTCATTGAGTCAGTTGAGCAAGCAACAGATGCAGAAATCTGATTCTGCAAAACATGAGATCATTGATGATTTGTGTGATGAATTTGCTAGTTTTACTGATTTTGATGATTCTGTTTGTTGTACTGGTTGTGATGGTGATATGTTGTGTAATGCATGTGCTGAGATTGCTGCCTTTTTGAGACATGATGAATCTTTTTTAGCAGATTATGCATCAACTCAATCTGCAGAAGTATTGAAGCCACCAAAATTTGAGTCCATTGTGGCTAAAAACCTCCTTACTGATGAGGAGGAGAGGTTGCTACCCATTTTGAGGGAGAATCTGAGAGCATGCACACTTGCAGACATTCCAAGTATTAGCCCTTTCATTTGCATGCGTAGGATTTTACTTGAAGATGGAGCTAAATCAGTAAAGCAACCCCGGAAGATCTTGAACCCTACGATTACGGATGTGGTGATCCATTACCTTGGCTATGGTGTGGCCATTTGGAATTTTGTTGCTTACGCTATCCATAGGGAGTTTTCTTTCCACACTTTTATTTCATTTTTCTAGTTGTTTTCTTTTTGTTTTTCTTGTTTTGCTATTGTTTTTAATTTTGTTTGTTTTTATTTGGTATTACAATTTACTCTTTCTCGTTGTTGTTGTTTAACATTTGTTTGTGTTGTCTGTTTCTATTTCTACTGCTTTCTTTGAAATGCGATGTTTGTCTTTTATTACTTTTTTTTTTTAGTTTTTATTTTTGTTTTGTCTGCTGTTTTTATTTTCTGTTTTCTATATAAATCTTTGTTGAAAAAAAAAAAAGCCACGTTTAAGGTCAATGGCCAGAAATTGAATCATTATTGGGGAGGACCCATGGATCGTGCAAAATCTTCAATCACGCTGGCTAAAGACATTAAAAGTAGCGCTTTTTGGGCGGCATCTCAAGTTTTCTAACTCTGTCCTCTTTCTAACTTTGACTTATTTGTTATCACAGGAATCGAGACAGAAAAAACGGTGCCAAGTGAGAAAATCTATCAAAGTTTGATTTTTCTGTCTTTATTTTGTTTTGTTTTTCTTTGACATATGAATTTTCACCGATTAAATGGCGGATAACGGTACTCCGTGAAAATCTTTTTCGGTCCCTTCAGTTACCCACAAACACTGAAATCTGTATATAATTTTACTCTTTTTTTTTCTCTTTCTTCTTTCTTTTGAAATGGATAATCAGCTTGTTAATCTCCGCAAGCAATTCCCTTCTCTCCCTCAAAATGCTTTAACTAACATTTATTGTGCAAGGTTTGAGAGATTAAGGATGCTTATGCACAAAGGCATCCCTGCGGATATACGCTGGTTAATCGAAGCAAAGGTCCGACTCAGAGGTGAATTTTCTAACGCTCTTGTTTCATATATGCCAGGGCTAGGCAAAAGTTCATATGCAAAGAAAAGAAGAGCAAAAAGGTTACGAGTCTGCTATAAATGTGCAAGATGGACCTGTAACATAAAATGCAAATCAATTGGAATGACGTCTATAAACCGAGATGATAAAATTAACTTCATTAAATATGGCATGAGTAAGGAGTCTTTAGATAACATTCTATTGACTCTTGAGACGCATCCTAGTGGAGATGTGCAAAGGGCACTTCTCGATTTATGACCAATATTCCAAGATGAACATGAGCGTTATAGTCTCGGGAATCTGACTCAAAAAGACCCTGTTTGCCAATTTTTAAGAAAATTGGATGGGAAGCCGACCATCGGCCCATAGAGAGCATTCAAGCCGTTACTGGACGTAAAACCAGAGGAATTTGTGAGCCACAATCACTCCTCCTGTAAGTATTATTTTTATTTTTGTTTTTGTTTTTCTTCTTGTTTATTAAAAAATCAAAAATCAAAAATAAAAAAAAATAAAAATAAAAAAAAAAAAAATCAAATCAAAAGTAGCCGTATTCTTTTGAAATATGCATTGCATATTTTCAAACTTCTTCTGACACATATAGATTAGTCTTTTATCATTGTCATATAGCTATTATCATTGTTGTGCTTATTTTCAAACTTACCTGACACACGGATCTACCCCTCCTTTATAGGTGTAATTATTACTTTTGAGTTTTGATGCCTTTAAATATTGCACTTTGCTCTCTTTAGATCATTGATAAGGTGAGAGTACAAAAAAAAGCAAAAGAAAAAAAAAAGAAAATGGAAGTCACTTCAGTTCGTCGGATCAAGAGTGTTTGTGTCTTTTGTGGATCTAATCCTGGTAAAGATAAAGAGTTTGTAAATATTGCACACCATTTAGTTTACGGAGGAGGTAGTTGACAAGAGGTTGTCGAGACCCCATCAAATAATAATAATTACCGGTTCTCAAACTAATTTGTAGTATAGAGCATGAACCGAATCGTCTCTCAAGGATCCAAAAAGAACAAAGATTTAATCAGATCAAGATAATTAAAAGGGGGGTTTAGATGATTTGAAAAGAAAATATACCGGTTGAATTAAAGAAATACAATTAACAAATTAACCAATCCAAGGAAATTTACCGATCTTGAGTTTAATCCATCATTGATCACAAGGAATTCACTTAATTGCTAACCATGTTCTTGGCCTAGATCATATCAAGATGCCTCAACATGATCCAAGAATCCTCTACTAGACAAGCATCTAGGATTTAATTAACCAAGGTTAGATAAAGTAAGCACCATCCAAACATAGATTAACTTAAGATCAAGAATTTAACCAAGCTAAACAATCCATCAAAAAGCTTTAATAAATTGTTTATTCTATGTGATCCTCTTGAATACATGATAATAAAGCTAGTATCACATAAACATCCAAATCAAATTAAGCAATTCAATCTAGATCAAAATTAAAAGAGGAAGAAGAGAAACTTGAATAACAATTAAGCAATATGAACAAGTAAAACAAGATCTCCAAATTAAACATCAAGATGGCTAATCCCTTGGATTGATTATGAGAGCCTAGCCTTCCATGGATGGGAAGGAAGAACTCAGAAATTAAAGAATGAAAACGAAATTGTAAAGAGAATGAAGAAGAAGAGAAAGAAAACTCTAACAAATACTTAAACTTTCTTGAAACTTACTTCCAAATTGAATTCATCTAATACAAAGAGGTTGGGTCTATTTATACTAATCCTAGAAGCCAATTTGTACATGTACATAATCTGAATACAAGCTATAAGAATATGAAAATTGTCAAAAATGGAAGCTTGATGCATGGTTGGTGGGTTGGTGCATGGTAGGTGGGTTGGTGTATGATTAGAAAGGACTAAACACACGAAAATCGCATCTTTTTTTTTTCAAAACAAAAATTTAAATAGAAAACAGAAACAACAAATAAAACAGAAAACCGAAATGAAATACAGCAAACAGAATCAAAACAGTGACAACAAACAGAAAAAATGATAGCAATAGAAAAGAGTAAACAGTAATAGTAAAATAAAAACAGAAATAGGATTGAAAACAGTAGCAAAACAGTAAAAACAAAAAGAAAACAACTAGAAAAATGAAATAAAAGTGTGGAAAGAAAACTCCCTATGGATAGCAGAAGCAACAAAATTCCAGCGGCCACACTATAGCCAGTGTAATGAATCACCACATCCAGAATCAGAGGGTTTAGTCTCCTCGGGGGCTGCTTTACTGGTTTAGCTCCATCTTCAAGTAAAATCTTATGCATGCAAATGGAATGGCTAATGCTTGGAATGTCTGCAAGTGTGATGGCTCTTTGATTCTCCTTAAAAATCTGCAGCAACCTCTCCTCCTCATCAGTAAGGAAGTTTTTAGCCACAATGGACTCCAATTTTGGTGGCTGCACTACTTTTGTAGATTGAATTGCTGCATTATCTGTTGAAAAAGATTCATCATGTCTCAAAAAGGCAGCAATCTCAACACATGCATTACACAACATATCACCATCACAACCAGTACAACAAACAGAATCATCAAAATCAGTAAAACTAGCAAATTCAGCACACAAATCATTAATTGATTTTTTCTCATCAATGATCTCATGTTTTGCAGAATCAGATTTCTGCATCTGTTGCTTGCTCAACTGACTCAATGATGATGTAAGTTGACCAACTTGGGTCTTCACGTTTTGTACTATAGCTTCTGTCCTCTGCTGGAATTGGATGTTGTTCTGAGCAAATTGTTTCACCAAATCCTCTAGTGTAGGCTCAGATTCCATGCTTATTGGGGCTTGCTGCTGTTGCAGCATAGGTTGCTGGTATAGATTGATTGGTTCAACATAAGGTTCGAACCAAGGATGATCTCCCCAATCATGGTTATATGTGGTAGAATAAGGATCATATCCAAGCTGTGGGTATTGTGGTTCACCAAGAAATACACCTGTTGCATCAACAGAATGGTTATGAAATACAGAACCATCATATTGTAGTGTGGTGCAAGCATATGTGGGATGATAAGAACTACAGCATATACTACAAAATCTTGCAGGTTCTTGCACAGGTAAGTGATGTTGTTCCACAGCCAACTGCCCCACCAGATAAGCCAACTCATCAAGTCTATGCTCCATTAGATTAGTGATCAAACACAAAATTACAAAATCACAAAAACAAGACTAAATATACACACAAAATAATTACAGAAAACATATCTACATATTTTTAAAAATTATGGGACTACCACAGAGTGAAATCTACACAAAAATTCTATCTAACAGAATAATAACAAATCTTACAAAATTTAAAAGGTGGTCTAAACGATGGAATTTGGCAAAAATAAGGGTGACCTCACTAAAAATAGTGAGCCTTTCTCAAAATAATGACTTTCATTAGCCTACCAAAATTCAGATCAATCAGAGATACGTTACTAAACCAAAATCTTGACAGGATGCCCTTTACCCAATTTCAATTTGAATTCCACTAGAAAATGCTTCAAAAACAAAACAAACACAATTGTTAGAGTTAGATGAAATGATCAAATAGTTGCCTTTGGATCCCGACAACGGCGCCAAATTTGACAAGAGGTTGTCGAGACCCCATCAAATAATAATAATTACTGTTCTCAAACTAATTTGTAGTATAGAGCATGAACCGAATCGTCTCTCAAGGATCCAAAAAGAACAAAGATTTAATCGAGATCAAGATAATAAAAAGGGGGTTTAGATGATTTGAAAAGAAAATATACCTAGGTTGAATTAAAGAAATACAATTAACAAATTAACCAATCCAAGGAAATTTACCGATCTTGAGTTTAATCCATCATTGATCACAAGGAATTCACTTAATTGCTAACCATGTTCTTGGCCTTAGATCATATCAAGACGCCTCAACATGATCCAAGAATCCTCTACTAGACAAGCATCTAGGATTTAATTAACCAAGGTTAGATAAAGTAAGCACCATCCAAACATAGATTAACTTAAGATCAAGAATTTAACCAAGCTAAACAATCCATCAAAAAGCTTTAATAAATTGTTTATTCTATGTGATCCTCTTGAATACATGATAATAAAGCTAGTATCACATGAACATCCAAATCAAATTAAGCAATTCAATCCAGATCAAAATTAAAAGAGGAAGAAGAGAAACTTGAATAACAATTAAGCAATATGAACAAGTAAAACAAGATCTCCAAATTAAACATCAAGATGGCTAATCCCTTGGATTGATTATGAGAGCCTAGCCTTCCATGGATGGGAAGGAAGAACTCAAAAATTAAAGAATAAAAACGAAATTGTGAAGAGAATGAAGAAGAAGAGAAAGAAAACTCTAACAAATACTTAAACTTTCTTGAAACTTACTTCCAAATTGAATTCATCTAATACAAAGAGGTTGGGTCTATTTATACTAATCCTAGAAGCCAATTTGTACATGTACATAATCTGAATACAAGCTATAAGAATATGAAAATTGTCAAAAATGGAAGCTTGATGCATGGTTGGTGGGTTGGTGCATGGTAGGTGGGTTGGTGTATGATTAGAAAGGACTAAACACACGAAAATCGCATCTTTTTTTTTTCAAAACAAAAATTTAAATAGAAAACAGAAACAACAAATAAAACAGAAAACCGAAATGAAATACAGCAAACAGAATCAAAACAGTGACAACAAACAGAAAAAATGATAGCAATAGAAAAGAGTAAACAGTAATAGTAAAATAAAAACCGAAATAGGATTGAAAACAGTAGCAAAACAGTAAAAACAAAAAGAAAACAACTAGAAAAATGAAATAAAAGTGTGGAAAGAAAACTCCCTATGGATAGCAGAAGCAACAAAATTCCAGCGGCCACACTATAGCCAGTGTAATGAATCACCACATCCAGAATCAGAGGGTTTAGTCTCCTCGGGGGCTGCTTTACTGGTTTAGCTCCATCTTCAAGTAAAATCTTATGCATGCAAATGGAATGGCTAATGCTTGGAATGTCTGCAAGTGTGATGGCTCTTTGATTCTCCTTAAAAATGCAGCAACCTCTCCTCCTCATCGCAAGGAAGTTTTTAGCCACAATGGACTCCAATTTTGGTGGTTTGCACTACTTTTGTAGATTGAATTCTTTGCATTATCTGTTGAAAAAGATTCATCATGTCTCAAAAAGGCAACAATCTCAACACATGCATTACACAACATATCACCATCACAACCGATTACAACAAGCAGAATCATCAAAATCGGTAAAACTAGCAAATTGACACACAAATCATTAATTGATTTTTTCTCATCAATGATCTCATGTTTTGCAGAATCAGATTTCTGCATCTGTTGCTTGCTCAACTGACTCAATGATGATGTAAGTTGACCAACTTGGGTCTTCACGTTTTGTACTATAGCTTCTGTCCTCTGCTGGAATTGGATGTTGTTACGAGCAAATTGTTTCACCAAATCCTCTAGTGTAGGCTCGATTCCATGCTTATTGGGGCTTCTCATTGTTGAAAGATAGGTTCTTTGGTATAGATTGATTGGTTCAACATAAGGTTCGAACCAAGGATGATCTCCCCAATCATGGTTATATGTGGTAGAATAAGGATCATATCCAAGCTGTGGGTATTGTGGTTCACCAAGAAATACACCTGTTGCATCAACAGAATGGTTATGAAATACAGAACCATCATATTGTAGTGTGGTGCAAGCATATGTGGGATGATAAGAACTACAGCATATACTACAAAATCTTGCAGGTTCTTGCACAGGTAAGTGATGTTGTTCCACAGCCAACTGCCCCACCAGATAAGCCAACTCATCAAGTCTATGCTCCATCAGATTAGTGATCAAACACAAAAATACAAAATCACAAAAACAAGACTAAATATACACACAAAATAATTACAGAAAACATATCTACATATTTTTAAAAATTATGGGACTACCACAGAGTGAAATCTACACAAAAATTCTATCTAACAGAATAATAACAAATCTTACAAAATTTAAAAGGTGGTCTAAACGATGGAATTTGGCAAAAATAAGGGTGACCTCACTAAAAATAGTGAGCCTTTCTCAAAATAACGACTTTCATTAGCCTACCAAAATTCAGATCAATCAGAGATACGTTACTAAACCAAAATCTTGACAGGATGCCCTTTACCCAATTTCAGCTGAATTCCACTAGAAAATGCTTCAAAAACAAAACAAACACAATTGTTAGAGTTAGATGAATTGATCAAATAGTTGCCTTTGGATCCCCGACAACGGCACCAAATTTGACAAGAGGTTGTCGAGACCCCATCAAATAATAATAATTACCTGTTCTCAAACTAATTTGTAGTATAGAGCATGAACCGAATCGTCTCTCAAGGATCCAAAAAGAACAAAGATTTAATCAGATCAAGATAATAAAAAGGGGGGTTTAGATGATTTGAAAAGAAAATATACCGGTTGAATTAAAGAAATACAATTAACAAATTAACCAATCTAAGGAAATTTACCGATCTTGAGTTTAATCCATCATTGATCACAAGGAATTCACTTAATTGCTAACCATGTTCTTAGCCTTAGATCATATCAAGACGCCTCAACATGATCCAAGAATCCTCTACTAGACAAGCATCTAGGATTTAATTAACCAAGGTTAGATAAAGTAAGCACCATCCAAACATAGATTAACTTAAGATCAAGAATTTAACCAAGCTAAACAATCCATCAAAAAGCTTTAATAAATTGTTTATTCTATGTGATCCTCTTGAATAAATGATAATAAAGCTAGTATCACATGAACATCCAAATCAAATTAAGCAATTCAATCGAGATCAAAATTAAAAGAGGAAGAAGAGAAACTTGAATAACAATTAAGCAATATAAACAAGTAAAACAAGATCTCCAAATTAAACATCAAGATGGCTAATCCCTTGGATTGATTATGAGAGCCTAGCCTTCCATGGATGGGAAGGAAGAACTCAGAAATTAAAGAATAAAAACGAAATTGTAAAGAGAATGAAGAAGAAGAGAAAGAAAACTCTAACAAATACTTAAACTTTCTTGAAACTTACTTCCAAATTGAATTCATCTAATACAAAGAGGTTGGGTCTATTTATACTAATCCTAGAAGCCAATTTGTACATGTACATAATCTGAATACAAGCTATAAGAATATGAAAATTGTCAAAAATGGAAGCTTGATGCATGGTAGGTGGGTTGGTGGCTTTTAGTCAACAACTCTTATCCAACTTCTGGCTTCAAATTCATCACCTAGACGGTGCATTTTGGCTTGGATGTCTTCATCAAAGTTGTAGCCAGTTGTCTCCTTGAAAATCTCCATTTTGAATCATGTCATTTAGACTTTTAGAACTCCAGAAATGCCAAAAACACTGCACCTACCTCAAGTTAGGTTGGAAGAACGTGTTTCCAAATTCAGACCAACTTGTAGCTTCAGAAGCATGCCTAAAACGACATCTATTGACAAAATGGTCTTCAGTGAAGTTGGAGATATGGGTCTTATCTTTCAAATGACCAAGGTTCAGCCCAAGAGGAGGCCTATAACCCACTATATAGTCCAATATGTGCATACTGCCCAGATGGTTCCGTGACAGCAAACTCACTCTGTATTGCAAGGCTATTTTGGGCCCTTAGAAGTCCGATCCAGCTCTTGAGTTTTTCATGAAACTTGTAGATCCTTGTCTTAGCTTTCCAAAGACACCTAGATCACCTCAATTGGATCACCGAGTCCCAAGTTATGGCCTAACCAAGGAAGAAAGGTCAAAATGCATCAAAATCTGAAAATTATCCAATATTTACATTAAAACCCAATGAAGCAGCAACAACATTAAACTCATCTAAAATACTAATATTGGGCACAATAAACATTTAATGAAGCCTAATACAAAGCTAACATAAGTGTCTCAAATTGATTGATCAGTAGTCTTGGGTTAATGGGTTGTGTAGCAACTGCTGCACATTTAGGAGGTGGCAAAGTCCTTGATGTCATTCCCAGTCCTTTATCTATCAGCAAGCCCATTGGAAAAACATTAGGGGATGAAGTAATGGTATCTTGCATGCACCAACGCATGAACATTATGATAGCCAATGCTGATGCCTTTATTGCCCTACCTGGTGGTTTTGAAACTTTGGAAGAGCTCTTCCAAATTACATCCTGGTCACAGCAGAAGTTTCACCAAAAACCCATAGGTATATTAAATGTTAATGGTTTTTCTGACAGTTTGTTTTGTTTTCTTGATCATGCTGTAGAAAAAAGGTTCATCTCACAAGCGACACGTCAAAGTCTTGTAATCGCCTGCAACTCTGAACAATTGCTCGATCAACTCAATGCATTTGTACCACAACGTGATCCAAGAATGGCTCCATGGAATTGGGAACAAGGCGTGACAAAAGCAAAAACTTGATTTGACTTTATCTTTGTGAATTTTTGTTTTCTCTTACGTTTTAGTTTTTGTAATTTTTCTTATTTCGTGCTCGATTTGCGGTTTTACGGTAAGACCTTCTACACTCTACCTATCTGTATTTTGACATTGGGGACAATGTCTTTAATTAGTTGGGGGGAGGGATAGTTGACATTACCATGTACATAGTTTAGTTAAAAAAAAAACTAACAAACTAATCTTTATTGTTACTAACTTATTAGATGTATGATGGCAGAGTAAGGAGTAGTTTTGCTCTTGAGACGCATCTTAACTTGCATTTCATAATAGGTCTTAAATCATCTTTGTTCTTGTATATATTTAAAAAAAAAAAACACACACACACACACACACAATTTTGATCTTTTCAATTGATATTGATACAAGCATGTGCTGAATCTGAGCTTAATTGATGATAAAAGTATGCAAAACAGTTTATAGTTGAATCATTTTCATGATATACATGTGTATATGATTGTGGATATTAGGAAGAAGGCATGGTTGAATTGAGTGAATGTTCCATACCTTTGTGAGTTTTGGGCTTTTCCAAGTTTGATACTTACACTTGGTTATTTTCTTTCATGAGTGATGTCAATTATGAATTTATTTTCTAGAACTTGCATTGAATCGATTTGAGATTACATTGGTCTGTATGTTGCATGAAAATGACAAAGGCATTTTTTCTTGACTTAGCTGCTTGGGCCAAATAAACCTACCTTGCATTTATCCAAATATTAACTCCCTCTGAGCCTATTTGCCTATTCTTTGTTCTTAGCTAATTACAAGCTTTGAGTGAAAAACCATGTTTTATCTTACCTTAGGGAATGGGAGAGCATTGATTTTCTTATTGGAGAAGTTCTTTTGCTTGCAATGATTTAAGTGTGGGGGAATTGGTGTGCTGATACGAAATGCTTGGTACACAAAAAAACAAAAAAAAATAAAAGAAAAAATAAAAGAATAGAGAAATGAAGGAATGTGTGAAGAAAATGAGCATTTTATGGTTTTGGGTAAAAATTTTATTCTTTCTACTTGAGTTACTCCTCAATGCTCTTTTATTCTCTTTGGTTTTAACCTGCTATTATCCATATTGTTCCCTTCCTTCACCTTATAAGTTCCATTACAACCTTATTGAAAGACCTCTTGATTTTTGCAATTTATTTGATCTAAGTAGTGGAGAATTGATGTATATGCAAGCCTATGGTAAAATACTTTCATAATTTGATTGAGTTGAGCGTAAACAGTTAACCTAAACACCTTGTGTGATTTGAGTGTCACTTGTGAAGAATTTTACTCAATCTGAACATGCCTATTTCTGATTAAAGCATGATTATGCTATACTTTATTCTCAATTGATTTGATTCAACTATTCTTTGTTAAGCATACTTGACTTATTAATTATGGTTTATATTTGATACCATGCTTGTATTTAAAAATTAGTTGAATTGATTAAATAAAATATTACATGTTTGTGGGTATCATCCTGGTAAACCCTACGAGACTATAACTCGTCCACTAGGGACACCTAGGGGTTTAAAGGCTTGTGGCACATGCTAAGTGCCATCGTGTTTTCCTACAAAAATGGATTAGATTAGGTATAATCAGTTTTTATTTATGTTTTTAGTTTAATAATATGATGTTTCTTGTTTTTCTTTAGTTTTGTTCTTATGTGTTTTGCCCGGGAGTGCAAAAGCTTAAGTGTGGGGGAATTTGATCAATCAATTTGAGACACTTATGTTAGCATTGTATTAGGCTTTATTAGATGTTTATTGTGCCCAATATTAGTATTTTAGATGAGTTTAATGTTGTTGGGCTTCATTGGGCTTTAATGCAAATATTGAATAATTTTCGGATTTTGATGCATTTTGACCTTTCTTCCTTGTTTAGGCCATAACTTGGGACTCGGTGATCCAATTGAGGTGATCTTGGTGTCTGTGGAAAGCTAAGACAATGCTCTACAAGTTGCATGCAGAACTCAAGAGCTGGATCGGACTTCTAAGGGTCCAAAACATCCTTACAATGCAGAGTGGATTTGCTGTCAGGCAAATCTAGGCAGTGTGCACATATTGGACTACATAGTGAGTTATAGGCCTCCTCTTGGGCTGAAACTTGGTCATTTGAAAGATAAGACCCATATCTCCAACTTCACTGAAGACCATTTTGTCAATAGATGTTGTTTTAGGCATGCTTCTGAGGCTACAAGTTGGTCTGAATTTGGAAACACGTTCTTCCAACCTAACTTGAGGTAGGTGCAGTGTGTAAGACCTATTAGTTACTATGTTATTTACCAACCATAAGCCTTACGTGGAATATATAAATATAGAAAATTCGGCAGCGTTTCATTTGTTTCTTGAACATTACCACAAAATATAATATAAGCAGCGGATTTCCAACAACCATTTCAAACCAACCAGAGTACATATATTATATATATACACATACACATATATCATCAAGAGATCTCAGATCTCAACCAAAATATTATCAGAGTATGCAACGTTATACAAGTGTAATCTAAACACTATCACATTGAGCACACTAAACATATACGGAACCGAGTACATCAAAGGTAGTATTCAGTTCCCTGTCATATTTACATCAAAAGAATGTGATACACTTCCTATTATAGTTACATCACGGAGCTTAACTCCACCAAAAATATAAATCCCAAAATAACCAACAGAATCCTCCGTACTTAACCCGTAGAGGGTCCGGGGTGTTCCTGCGAATCTGAGAAAGAGGTGGTGAGAACAACTTCCCAGTCAATATGAATAACTTGCAGATAAAGTATAAATGTAAGTAGAGAGCAAGTATAACACAATTCACAATATGTCAAGTAACACCAACCAACCAATGCAATGAATGAATGCACATGATGTTCACACATTTTATTCACACTTTTTCTTTCTCCACTCCTCTTGTTGTGCACTAACCCCTTTCGGTTAGGCCCTCGCAATATGCATATGAATGTGTTATGCCAATTCCGTTTCCTTCTAGCTAATAAGCTAGGCACCCCTGCTTTTGTACACTAACCCTTTAGGTTAGGCCACCTCGCAATGCAATGCAATTAGGTATGCTATTTCATTTCCATCTAGCTCATCAGCCAGGCACCCCTCTGTTTTGTACACTAACCCCTTCCGGTTAGGCCATCTCGCTATGCAATGCAATGTTCTCATACTCATATCATGCTCATTCATAATATCATCATAATAACATTACATGTAAATAATTCAAGCATATACAACACATAACCATTATGCTCAACTCTATCAAGCATTCCTACTTAGTTACACATCTCATTAAAGTGCTAAGTCACTTCTATCAAGCATTCTTACTTAGCTAGACATCACATTATAATGCTAAGTCATCCTTAATCCTAATCATAGCATATGGTATCAATATCCTAGGCATATGCACCACAACAACACAAACAGAGTCAACCACGGTCAGCCCGTGGTGGTAACCACGGCCACGGTTCAGAAAACAAAACTCAACAAATTGGAAACAGAGACAACCACGGCCTGCCCCTGGTTGGCACCACGCCCGTGGTCTCGACCACGGCCAGCCCATGGTGGCCACCACACCCGTGGTCAGATTTCAGCACACAACATTTTTCTTTCCAGAGCCAACCACGGCCAGCCCGTTGTGGGGACCACGGCCGTGGTTGGGCACGAGACACCAACATTTCCTATCCAGAGAGGACCACGGCCAGGCCGTGGTGGGGACCACGCCCGTGGTTGGTCTTCTGGGCAGGAATAGTGCCACGCCCAACTTCAAATCAAAACCCTAATTTCTCTATGAGATCATGTCCTCAAATCCATCGAGTATACCAATCATTCCACTCATTTTTCCTAAACCCTAATCCTTGAAAACATGTAATAAAAACACATCCAACCTCAAGCATAGGTGTAAACCCTAGATTCAAGCTTAGTCATACATCATACACTTTCACTCTAAGAACATCATACCATAGCACAAGTAAATCCACACTCACCTTGAAGTGCTCCTAACTTGATTCCAAGATGGGATTGGTAGTCAAGGCAATCTTCCCTTCAACTTCCTTCAAAACACTCAAGCAAAACAACCAACTTTTAGACATGGGTGTTCTTGATTCTTAGGGATGAAAATGAGTTTCTCAAGAAACTAATACCATAGGATTGAAGAAGAGATCATAGTGATCAATAACCATCAAATAACCTAAGTCAAAAGGTGTATAAAAATACTTACTTTGGACCCTTGAACTTGGAGCAAGCTTTGGCTATGGAAACTTAGCAAATTTGGAGAAGATGAGCCTTTGGCTCTCCCTAGGCTGGCCGGTCCTCTTAACCACAAGGGGGTGAAGTTGCTTTGTCAACTTTGCCCCCCACTTATGTGGAAAAATACCAAATTGCCACTGAGGTGTAAAAAGACTAAAATACCCTTGTGATTTCTAAGAATTCCCAATAGGTCCTAAAGAAAATTAAATTTACCAGTAGGTCCTAACTTAGCCAGAGTAAATATAAGAGTTTAGATTCCACCTATCTCTTCCTTAGGTTCTACCGAGTTCACCGGTATAGCCAGAATCTCAAATCAATCATTCTAACTCAATCTATCACCTTTTCTGTAACAGAACATACAATCCATTCAAAGAATTTAGCTAAATCATAACATATGAAATTTAGGGATGTTACATTCTCCCCCCCTTAAAAGAATTTTGCCCACAAAATTGAGTTAAAGATATACCTGATCAGAATAGATCGGGATGCAGCTTGTGCAAATCTTCCTCCAATTCCCACGTAGCCTCTTCAGGTGACTGTCCATCCTAAAGTTCCTTCACCAGGGAAATAGTCTTGTTCCTCAGGGACTTCACACTGCGGTCAATGATCTTAGCTGGCTTAGCCTGAAATGTAAGGTCAGCTCTCAATTGTACCGACTCAACCTCAATGATGTGTGAAAGATCCGGAACATACTTTCTCAACTGGGATACATGAAACACAGGATGGAGATTGGACAGATGTGGAGGAAGAGCTATTTGGAAAGCTACAAGTCCAATACGCTTTAGAATTTGAAACGGACCAATGAAACGAGGATTTAACTTCTTAGCCCGAATGGCTCTACCAATTCCTGTCATGGGTGAGACTCTAAGAAATACATGTTCACCCTCTTCAAACTCTAGAGGACGCCTTCTTTTGTCAAAGATAACTCTTTTGCCGACTACGAGCAATTCTTATTTTCTCTGTATAACCCTAATCTTTTCGGTAGTTTCTTGAACTAACTCAGGTCCTAACAGGTTCCGCTCACCTACCTCATACCAACACGAGGTGACCTACATTTTCTACCATAGAGTGCCTCATATGGTGCCATCCCAATCTTTGGAATGGAAACTGTTGTTGTAAGCAAACTCTACCAATGGTAAGTATCTATCCCAACTACCCTTATCCTCAAGAACACAAGCTCTCAACATATCTTCTAACGTTTGGATAGTCCTCGGATGACCATCGTTGTGGGTGATAAGCGATCAAACCGAGCTTAGTCCCAAAAGACTGATGTAAGGCATTCCAAAATCTAGAGGTAAATCTGGGATCTCTATCTGACACAATGCTCAATGGCACACCGTGCAATCGAACAATCTCTCCAACAAACAACTCAGCAAGTTTATCTAGGGAATAAGAAATCTTAATGGGAAGAAAATGGGCAGACTTAGTCAGTCTATCCACAATGACCCATATAGCATCATAACCCTTCTGTACCCTAGGCAAACTGGTTACAAAGTCCATGGTTATTTTGTCCCACTTCCACTCTGGAATTTCTAAAGGTTGGAGCATTCCGGCTGGTTTCTGGTGTTCAATCTTGACTTTCTGACAAGTCAAACATTTGGCCACATACTCGGCCACATCTCTTTTCATTCCCGGCCACCAAAATCTTTCTTTCAGATCTTGATACATCTTATTCGTACCAGGATGTATCGAGAATTTACTCTTATGAGCTTCCTCCAGAATTTGTCCCTTGAGGTTTCCCCCCTTAGGAACACAAATCCTTTGTCTAAACCTAATCAATCCATCATCCTCTAAAGAAAAAGCTATTGAGACCCTACGATCTTGTAGTTCCTTATCCAGACTTTGTTCATGTCTAATCTGGTCCTTAAGGTCGCATGAGATTTCTAACAAAGCTAGTCTCAGTGTCACACTACTCGTATCCACTTGTATACTAAGGTCTCGAAATTGTTCTACCAAATCTAACTCATGCACCATCATCTGAGATACTTGCAGAGACTTCCTACTGAGGGCATCAGCCACAACGTTGGCCTTGCCAGGATGATACTTAAGCTCAAATTCATAATCCTTTAAGTATTCCATCCACCTTCTTTGTCTCATGTTCAGTTCCTTCTGATCAAATAGATACTTCAAGCTCTTATGATCACTGAACACCTTAAACTTTACACCATACAAATAATGTCTCCAGATCTTAAGTGCAAAAACTATGGCTGCAAGTTCTAGGTCCTGGGTCGGGTAATTCTTCTCATGAGTTCTAAGTTGTCTAGATGCATAAGCCACTACCTTCCTATCTTGCATCAACACACATCCTAAACCCAATTTAGAGGCATCACAATACACCTCCAAATCTTTGGATAGGTCAGCAATAACTAAAACTGGAGCTGTGGTCAATCTATGTTTGAGTTCTTGAAAACTCTCCTCACACTTTTCACTCCATACCATGGCTTGTCCTTTCCGAGTCAATTCAGTTAAAGGGAGTGCCAACTAAGAAAAACCCCGAATGAACTTCCGGTAGTACCCAGCTAATCCTAGAAAACTTCTAATCTCAGTAACTGACTTTGGTCGCTCCCACTGTACTACCGCCTCAACCTTACTAGAGTCCACTTTGCTAGATCACGGGATATAGTGTGCCCTAAAAACTTCACTTCATTCAGCCAAAATTCACACTTCTCAGGTTTAGCATACAGTTTCCTCTCTCTGAGTATCTGCAGTACTATTCTAAGATGTTCCTCATGTTCTTCCGCTGTTTGCGAATATATGAGAATATCATCTATGAACACTACCACAAACTTATCTAGGTACGGTCTGAAAATTCTATTCATGTAATCCATAAACACCGCTGGAGCATTAGTTAAACCAAATGGCATCACCAAGTACTCATAGTGTCCATATCTAGTTCTAAAAGCAGACTTTGGTACATCATCTGGCTTGATCTTAATTTGATGGTAACCAGAACGAAGATCAATCTTAGAGAATACCGTGGCATCTCTAAGTTGGTCAAGTAAGTCATCTATCCTAGGTAATGGATACCTATTCTTTATGGTAATCTTATTCAACTGCCGGTAATCCACACACAACCTCATACTCCCATCCTTTTTCTTCACCAACAACACAGGTGCTCCCCATGGAGACACACTGGGTCTAATGAATCCCCTTTCCAATAGTTCCTCTACTTGTTTCTTAAGTTCTCCTAGTTCCAATGGTGACATTCTATAAGGTGCTACAGACATAGGTCCGGCTCCCGGTACTAAGTCTATAACAAACTCTACCTCTCTATCAGGTGGTAAACTAGGAATTTCCTTAGGAAAGACATCCATGAATTCACTGACTACTGGAACTCCGACCAAGTCTGACTGAACCTCTAAGTCTAAAGAAAATAGTACCATGTATACTTGACTCCCATCCATCAGGCAATGGTTCAACTCTGACACTTTGGGTAACATGGCAATTTCAGGAATCAGTGTATGGTTTGTAACAAGAGGAATAATGACAATCTTGTTACAACAATCTAACAACACTTGGTTGGTTGCAAGCCAATCCATACCCAAGATAATATCTAACCCTCTCAATGGTAAACAGATCAAATCAACAACAAAAGTCCGATTCTGGAACACAAATTTACAGTTTAAACAGATGTGGGTGGTAAGAATCTTATCCTTAGCTGGAGTAGTCACTGACAGTGTATAAGGCAAGGAAGTAGTGGTCAGACTCAAGGACTTCACACATGCATTAGAAATGAATGAATGGGTTGCCCCAAAGTCAAACAGTACAATTAAGTCCTGACCATTCAGTAAGCACATACCTTGGATCAAATCCTCTGCCTGTGCCTCTGCCCCACTGAGGGTATACACTCTCCCCTGAGTAAGCGGTCTAGGGGTAGAAACAGGTGCCTTAGAAACCTGTGGGCAATTTCGGGAAGTGTGCCCCTTCTGCTGGCACTTGAAGCAGATCACTATTCGGTGTGGGCAATATTTTGCAATGTGTCCCTTCTGGCCACAAGCAAAACATACATTCGCCCGACAAGTACCTTGATGCGGTTTCCCACATGTCTTGCATAATTCCACCTTAGCCTTCTTAGTACCTCGTGCAGGCTGAGTAACTTCCACCTTTCTCTTCCCAGTTCCCTGATTGCTCTCAGTAACTGGATTCATGCACTCTTCCATAATCAAGCACTTCTCAACTAGAGAAGCAAACTCTCTAATCTCAAAACCAGCTACAGCCTTTCTCAACTCAAACTCAAGTCCCCTCTCAAACTGAATGGACTTCCAAATCTCATTCGGTCCATTTTGCAGGTAACTAGAGTATTTTGACAACTCATCAAACTTAGCTGCATACTGTCCAGCTGTGAGATCTCCCTGTGTCAAATGCATAAACTCTTGTTCCTTTTGAATCTTGACATTTGCAGGGAAATACTTCCGCAGAAATGCCGTCTTAAATGTTTCCCAAGTGAGGGGATCCTCACGTAGGAGTAATCCAGGATGAGTAGCTTCCCACCAATGTTCAGCTTCATCCTCCAACTTATAAGCAGCAAAGATGACTTTCTGCTCATCAGTACACTGCATGGCCTAGAAGATCTTCTCAAGGTGTTTCACCCACCTCTCAGCGGCCATTGGGTCATAATTCCCATGAAAAGATGGGGGATCCCTTTTGCAGAACTCCGTCAGTCCCAACTGTTGAGGAACGACAAGTCCCGCATTAGGATTGCCATCATGCTGCGGTCCAGGCATACGGTCTATGGCTTGAGCCAAATGTGCAAGCACACCACCAGACCATCACCTTCATTCGTATTTGCAGTGGGTTGGCCTCGGCCTCTGCCTCGGCCTCCACTACGTGTTCGCCCTAGTCCACTCATAACTCTGTATACAGCACAGAAAATATCGGGTTGATCAGTCCCAACTCCCCACATGTAATATATCAGAAGTATATGAAAAGCTATAGGCATACATCCTAAGTGCTCAGTATAACTCTAGACCCATATGTTACAGTCCTCTAGGAAGAACTGCTCTGATACCAAAAATGTAAGACCTATTAGTTACTATGTTATTTACCAACCATAAGCCTTACGTGGAATATATAAATATAGAAAATTCGGCAGCGTTTCATTTGTTTCTTGAACATTACCACAAAATATAACATAAGCAGCGGATTTCCAACAACCATTCCAAACCAACCAGAGTACATATATTATATATATACACATACACATATATCATCAAGAGATCTCAGATCTCAACCAAAATATTATCAGAGTATGCAACGTTATACAAGTGTAATCTAAACACTATCCTGACTGAGCACACTAAACATATACGGAACCGAGTACATCAAAGGTAGTATTCAGTTCCCTGTCATATTTACATCAAAAGAATGTGATACACTTCCTATTATAGTTACATCACGGAGCTTAACTCCACCAAAAATATAAATCCCAAAATAACCAACAGAATCCTCCGTACTTAACCCGTAGAGGGTCCGGGGTGTTCTGCGAACTCGAGAAAGAGGTGGTGAGAACAACTTCCCAGTCAATATGAATAACTTGCAGATAAAGTATAAATGTAAGTAGAGAGCAAGTATAACACAATTCACAATATGTCAAGTAACACCAACCAACCAATGCAATGAATGAATGCACATGATGTTCACACCTTTTATTCACACTTTTTCTTTCTCCACTCCTCTTGTTGTGCACTAACCCCTTTCGGTTAGGCCCTCGCAATATGCATATGAATGTGTTATGCCAATTCCATTTCCTTCTAGCTAATAAGCTAGGCACCCCTCTGTTTTGTACACTAACCCTTTCCGGTTAGGCCACCTCGCAATGCAATGCAATTAGGTATGCTATTTCATTTCCATCTAGCTCATCAGCCAGGCACCCCTCTGTTTTGTACACTAACCCCTTCCGGTTAGGCCATCTCGCTATGCAATGCAATGTTCTCATACTCATATCATGCTCATTCATAATATCATCATAATAACATTACATGTAAATAATTCAAGCATATACAACACATAACCATTATGCTCAACTCTATCAAGCATTCCTACTTAGTTACACATCTCATTAAAGTGCTAAGTCACTTCTATCAAGCATTCTTACTTAGCTAGACATCACATTATAATGCTAAGTCATCCTTAATCCTAATCATAGCATATGGTATCAATATCCTAGGCATATGCACCACAACAACACAAACAGAGTCAACCACGGTCAGCCCGTGGTGGTAACCACGGCCACGGTTCAGAAAACAAAACTCAACAAATTGGAAACAGAGACAACCACGGCCTGCCCCTGGTTGGCACCACGCCCGTGGTCTGGACCACGGCCACCGGTGGCCACCACACTGTGGGTCGATTTCAAAGACACAACATTTTTCTTTCCAGAGCCAACCACGGCCAGCCCGTGGTGGGGACCACGGCCGTGGTTGGGCACGAGACACCAACATTTCCTATCCAGAGAGGACCACGGCCAGGCCGTGGTGGGGACCACGCCCGTGGTTGGTCTTCTGGGCAGGAATAGTGCCACGCCCAACTTCAAATCAAAACCCTAATTTCTCTATGAGATCATGTCCTCAAATCCATCAAGTATACCAATCATTCCACTCATTTTTCCTAAACCCTAATCCTTGAAAACATGTAATAAAAACACATCCAACCTCAAGCATAGGTGTAAACCCTAGATTCAAGCTTAGTCATACATCATACACTTTCACTCTAAGAACATCATACCATAGCACAAGTAAATCCACACTCACCTTGAAGTGCTCCTAACTTGATTCCAAGATGGGATTGGTAGTCAAGGCAATCTTCCCTTCAACTTCCTTCAAAACACTCAAGCAAAACAACCAACTTTTAGACATGGGTGTTCTTGATTCTTAGGGATGAAAATGAGTTTCTCAAGAAACTAATACCATAGGATTGAAGAAGAGATCATAGTAATCAATAACCATCAAATAACCTAAGTCAAAAGGTGTATAAAAATACTTACTTTGGACCCTTGAACTTGGAGCAAGCTTTGGCTATGGAAACTTAGCAAATTTGGAGAAGATGAGCCTTTGGCTCTCCCTAGGCTGGCCGGTCCTCTTAACCACAAGGGGGTGAAGTTGCTTTGTCAACTTTGCCCCCCACTTATGTGGAAAAATACCAAATTGCCACTGAGGTGTAAAAAGACTAAAATACCCTTGTGATTTCTAAGAATTCCCAATAGGTCCTGAAGAAAATTAAATTTACCAGTAGGTCCTAACTTAGCCAGAGTAAATATAAGAGTTTAGATTCCACCTATCTCTTCCTTAGGTTCTACCGAGTTCACCGGTATAGCCAGAATCTCAAATCAATCATTCTAACTCAATCTATCACCTTTTCTGTAACAGAACATACAATCCATTCAAAGAATTTAGCTAAATCATAACATATGAAATTTAGGGATGTTACACAGTGTGTTTGGCATTTCTGGAGTTCTAAAAGTCCAAATGACATGATTCAAATTGGATATTTTCAAGGAGACAACTGGCTACAACTTTGATGACAGACATCCAAGCCAAAATGCACCGTCTAGGTGATGAATTTGAAGCCAGAAGTCGGATAAGAGTTGTTGACTAAAAGCCACCAACCATACACCAACCCACCTACCATGCACCAACCCACCAACCATGCATCAAGCTTCCATATTTGACAATTTCCATATTTTTATAGGTTGTATTCAGATTATGTACATGTATAAATTGGCTTCTAGGATTAGTATAAATAGAGCCAATCTCTTTGTGTTAGAGATTCAATTTTGAAGTAAGTTTGAAGAAAGTTTAAGTATTTGTGAGAGTTTTCTTTCTCTTCTTTATTTTCTTTAGAATTTCGTTTTTGTTATTTTATTTCTGAGTTCATCCTTCCCATCCATGGAAGGCTAGGCTCTCATAATCAATCCAAGGGATTAGCCATCTTGATGTTTAATTTGGAGATCTTGTTTTACTTGTTCATATTGCTTAATTGTTATTCAAGTTTCTCTTCTTCCTCTTTTAATTTTGATCTAGATTGAATTGCTTAATTTGATTTGGATGTTTATGTGATAATAGCTTTATTATCATGTATTCAAGAGGATCACATAGAATAAACAATTTATTAAAGCTTTTTGATGGATTGTTTAGCTTGGTTAAATTCTTGATCTTAAGTTAATCTATGTTTGGATGGTGCTTACTTTATCTAACCTTGGTTAATTAAATCCTAGATGCTTATCTAGTAGAGGATTCTTGGATCATGTTGAGCCGTCTTGATATGATCTAAGGCCAAGAACATGGTTAGCAATTAAGTGAATTCCTTGTGATCAATGATGAGTTAAACTCAAGATCGGTAAATTTCCTTGGATTGGTTAATTTGTTAATTGCATTTCTTTAATTCAACCGGTATATTTTCTTTTCAAATCATCTAAACCCCCCTTTTAATTATCTTGATATGATTAAATATTTGTTCTTTTTGGATCATTGAGAGACGATTCGGTTCATGCTCTATACTACAAATTAGTTTGCGAACCGATAATTTTTATTTATTTGACAGGTCTCGACAGCCTCTTGTCAAGAGTCAATAAATGTTTGTCAAGCACCCACAGAGGTTAAATATTAAGCTATCTTGGTTGATAAGTTAAATGCCATTAGATCATTTTTGGTTTATTTTGGATTAGATGGTCATCTTGGCCAAGTGGATCATATTTTCATGATTAGAATGAGTTGGACAAGGTTTCAGAGAGGCAATAGATGTTTGAGAAACACCTGCGGAGGTTGAGGACTCATGCTATCTTGGTTTAAAAGTTAAAGGCCTATTTGTTCCTGCTCGGTTTATCTTGGATTAAAAGAACTTCTAGGCCAATTGATTGATATTTTCATGAAATACATGGGTTAGATGGCTTATGCGAGAGTCAATAGATGTTTGTCAAGCACCCACAGAGGTTGAAGATTAAGCTATCATGGTTGATGAGTTGAATGCCCATTAGATCCATTTTGGCTTATTTTGGATTAGATGGTCTAGGCCAACTGGATGATATTTTCATGATTAGAATGAGTTGGACAAGGTTTGGGAGAGGCAATAAATGATTTTGAAACACCCACGGAGGTTGAAGACTCAAGCAATCATGGTTTAAAAGTTCTAGGCCTATTTGTTCCAGTTCGGTTTATCTTGGATTAAAAGAACTTTTAGGCCAAGTGATTGATGTTTTCATGAAATACATGGGTTAGATGGCTTATGGGAGAGTCAATAGATGTTTGTCAAGCACCAACAAAGGTTGAAGATTAAGCTATCTTGGTTGATGAGTTGAATGCCCATTAAATCCTTTTTGGCTTATTTTGGATAAGATGGTCTTCTAGGCCAAGTGGATGATATTTACATGATTGAAATGAGTTGGAGAAAGTTTGGGAGAGTCAATTGATGTCTGAGAAACACCCGCGGAGGTTGAGGACTCAAGCTATCTTGGTTTAAAAGTTGAAGGCCTATTTGTTCCTACTCGGTTTATCTTGGATTAAAAGAACCTCTAGGCCAAGTGATTGATATTTTCATGAAATACATGGGTTAGATGGCTTATGGGAGAGTCACTAGATGTTTGTCAAGCACCAACATTGGTTGAAGATTAAGCTATCTTGGTTGATAAGTTAAATGCCATTAGATCCTTTTTGGCTTACTTTGGATTAGATGGTCATCTAGGCCAAGTGGATGATATTTACAAGATTGAAATGAGTTGGAGAAAGTTTGGGAGAGTCAATTGATGTCTGAGAATCACCCGCGGACGTTGTGGACTCAAGCTTCTTGGTTTAAAATTGGAAGGCCTATTTGTTCCTGCCCGGTTTATCTTGGATTAAAAGAACTTCTAGGCCAAGTGATTGATATTTTCTTGAAATACATGGGTTAGATGGCTTATGGGAGAGTCAATAGATGTTTGACAAGCACTAACGTTGGTTGAAGATGAAGCTATCTTCGTTGATAAGTTAAATGCCACTAGATTCTTTTTGGCTTATTTTGGATTAGATGGTCATCTAGGCCAAGTGGATGATGTTTTCATGATTGGAATGTGTTGGGAAAGGCAATAGATATTTGTGAATCACCCACGGAGATTAAAGAGTAAAGATATCTCCGTTTAAAAGTTCTAGGCCTATTTGTTCCTTTACGGTTTATCTTGGATTACAAGAACTTTTAAGCCAAGTGTTTGATGTTTTCATGAAATACATGGGTTAGATGGCTTATGGGAGAGTCAAGGGATCCTTGTCATGCACACGCAGAGGTTAAAAATTAAGCTATCTTAGTTGATGAGTTGAATGCCCATCAAATCCTTTTTGGTTTATTTTGGATTAGATGGTCATCTAGGCCAACAAGATGATATTTTCATGATTGGAATGATTTGGACAAGGTTTGGGAGAGTCAACAGATGTTTGAGAAACACCGGCGGAGGTTGAGGACTCAAGCTATCTTGGTTTAGAAGTTGAAGGCCTATTTGTTCCTGCTCAGTTTATCTTGGATTAAAAGAACTTATAGGCCATGTGATTGACATTTTCATGAAATACAAGGGTTAGATGGCTTATGCGAGAGTCAATAGATGTTTGTCAAGCACCCACAGAGGTCGAAGATTATGCTATCTTGGTTGATGAGTTGAATGCCCATTAGATCCATTTTGGCTTATTTTGGATTAGATGGTCATCTACGCCAACTGGATGATATTTTCATGATTGGAATGAGTTGGCAAGGTTTGGGAGAGGCAATAGATGTTTGTGAAACACCCACGGAGGTTGAAGACTCAAGCAATCTTGGTTTAAAAGTTCTAGGCCTATTTTTCCTGTTCGGTTTATCGTGGATTAAAAGAACTTTTAGGCCAAGTAATTGATGTTTTCATGAAATACATGGGTTAGATGGTCAATAGATGTTTGTCAAGCACCAACAAAGGTTGAAGATTAAGCTATCTTGGTTGATGAGTTGAATGCTCATTAAATCCTTTTTGACTTATTTTGGATAAGATGGTCATCTTGGCCAAGTGGATGATATTTACATGATTGAAATTAGTTGGACAAAGTTTGGGAGAGTCAACAGATGTTTGAGAAACACCCGCGAAGGTTGAGGACTCAAGCTATCTTGGTGTAAAAGTTGAAGGCCTATTTGGTCCTCCTTGGTTTATCTTGGATTAAAATAACTTCTAG
The DNA here is from genome assembly GCA_023212625.1 of Styphnolobium japonicum. Classification (NCBI taxonomy): domain Eukaryota; kingdom Viridiplantae; phylum Streptophyta; class Magnoliopsida; order Fabales; family Fabaceae; genus Styphnolobium; species Styphnolobium japonicum. The sequence continues at coordinate 18,819,793 of JALBWW010000005.1, forward strand.
GCCAAGTGATTGATATTTTCTTGAAATACATGGGTTAGATGGCATATGGCAGAGTCACTAGATGTTTGTCAAGCACCAACATTGGTTGAAGATTAAGTATCTTGGTTGATAAGTTAAATGTCATTCGATCTTTTTTGGCTTATTTTGGATTAGATGGTCATCTAGGCCAAGTGGATGATGTTTTCATGATTGGAATGTGTTGGGAAAGGCAATAGATATTTGTGAATCACCCACGGAGGTTGAAGAGTCATGCTATCACTGTTTAAAAGTTCTAGGCCTATTTGTTCCTTTACGGTTTGTCTTGGATTACAAGAACTTTTAAGCCAAGTGTTTGATGTTTTCATGAAATACATGGGTTAGATGGCTTATGGGAGAGTCAAGTGATCCTTGTCATGCACCCGCTGAGGTTAAAAATTAAGCTATCTTAGTTGATGAGTTGAATGCCCATCAAATCCTTTTTGGTTTATTTTGGATTAGATGGTCATCTAGGCCAACAAGATGATATTTTCATGATTGGAATGAGTTGGACAAGGTTTGGGAGTGTCAATAGATGTTTGAGAAACACCGGCGGAGGTTGAGGACTCAAACTATCTTGGTTTAAAAGCAGAAGGACTATTTGTTCCTGCTCTGTTTTCTTGGATTAAAAGAAGTTCTAGGCCAAATGATTGATGTTTTCATAAAATACATGGCTTAGATGGCTTATGGGAGAGTCAATAAATGTTTGTCAACCAACCACAGGATTATGCTATCTTGGTTGATGAGTTGAATGCCATTAGATCCTTTTTGGCTTATTTTGGATTAGATGGTCGTCAAGACCAAGTGGATGATATATTTATGATTGGAATAAGTTGGACATGGTTTGGGACAGTTAATATATGTTTGTGAAACACCAACTGAGGTTGACGACTCAAGCAATCTTGGTTTAAAAGTTGAAGGCCTATTTGTTCCTCCTCGGTTTATCTTGGATTATAAGAACTTCTAGGCCATGTGATTCATATTTTCATGAAATACATGGGTTAGATGGCTTATGGGAGAGTCAATAGATGTTTGACAAGCACCCACAAGGGTTGAAGATTGAGCTACTTAGTTGATGAACTGAATGCCATTAGATCTTTTTTGGCTTATTTTGGATTAGATGGTCATCTAGGCCAAGTGGATGATTTTTTCAAGATTGGAATGAGTTGGACAAGATTTGGGAGAGTCAACAGATGTTTGAGAAACACCGGCGGAGGTTGAGGACTCAAACTATCTTAGTTTAAAAGCTGAAGGACTATTCGTTCCTGCACGGGTTTCTTGGATTAAAAGAAGTTCTAGGCCAAATGATTGATGTTTTCTTAAAACACATGGTTTAGATGGCTTATGGCAGAGTCAATAGATGTTTAACAAGCACCCACAAAGGTTGAAGATTGAGCTATTTAGTTGATGATTTGAATGTCATTAGATCTTTTTTGGCTTATTTTGGATTAGATGGTCATCTAGGCCAAGTGGATGATTTTTTCAAGATTGGAATGAGTTGGACAAGATTTGGGAGAGTCAACAGATGTTTGAGAAACACCGGCGGAGGTTGAGGACTCAAACTATCTTGGTTTAAAAGCTGAAGGACTATTCGTTCCTGCACGGTTTTCTTGGATTAAAAGAAGTTCTAGGCCAAACGATTGATGTTTTCTTAAAATACATGGTTTAGATGGCTTATGGGAGAGTCAATAGATGTTTAACAAGCACCCACAAAGGTTGAAGATTGAGCTATTTAGTTGATGATTTGAATGCCATTAGATCTTTTTTGGCTTATTTTGGATTAGATGGTCATCTAGGCCAAGTGGATGATATTTTCATGATTGGAATGAGTTAGACAAGGATTGGGAGAGTCAATAGATGCTTGTGAAACACCCACGGAGGTTGAAGACTCAAGTTATCTTGGTTTAAAAGTTCCAACCCTATTTGTTCCTTTTCGGTTTATCTACGATTAAAAGAACATTTAGACCAAGTGATTGATGTTTTAAAAGTTCTAGGCCTATTTGTTCAAGTTCGGTTTATCTTGGATTAAAAGAACTTTTAGGCCAAGTGATTGATGATTTCATGAAATACATGGGTTAGATGGCTTATGCGAGAGTCAATAGATGTTTGTCAAGCACCAACAGAGGTTGAAGATTAAGCTATCTTGGTTGATGAGTTGAATGCCCATTAGTCCTTGTTGGCTTATTTTGGATAAGATGGTCCTCTAGGCCAACTGGATGATATTTTCATGATTGGAATGAGTTGGGAGAGGCAATAGATGTTTGTGAAACACCCATAGAGATTGAAGACTCAAGTAATCTTGGTTTAATAGTTCAAGGCCTATTTGTTCCTTTTTGGTTTATCTTGGATGAAAAGAACTTTTAGGCCAAGTGATTGATGTTTTCATGAAATACATGGGTTAGATGGCTTGTGGGAAAGTCAAGTGATGTTTGTCATGCACCCGCAGAGGTTGAAGATTAAGCTATCTTGGATGATGAGTTGAATGCCATTAGATCATTTTTGTTTTATTTTGGATTAGATGGTCATCTAGGCCAAGTGGATGATATTTTCATGATTGGAATGAGTTGGACAAGGTTTGGGAGTGTCAATAGATGTTTGAGAAACACCGGCGGAGGTTGAAGACTCAAGCTTTCATGGTTTAAAAGTTGAAATCATATTTTTTCCTGCTCGGTTTATCTTGGATTATAAGAACTTCTAGGCCAAGTGATTGATATTTTCATGAAATAGATGGGTTAGATAGCTTAAGGGAGAGTCAATAGATGTTTGACAAGCACCTACAGAGGTTGAAGATTAAGCTATCTTGTTGATTTGTTGAATGCCCATTAGATCCTTGTTGGCTTATTTCGGAATAGATGGCCATCTAGGCCAACTAGATTATATTTTCATGTTTGGAATGTGTTGGGAGAGGCAATAGATGTTTGTGAAACACCCACGGAGGTTGAGCACTCAAGCTATCTTGGTTTAAAACATGAGGCCTATTTGTTCCTGCTCGGTTTATCTTGGATTAAATGAACTTCTAGGCCAAGTGATTGATTTTTTCATGGAATACATGGGTTAGATGGCTTATGCGAGAGTCGATAGATGTTTGTCACGCACCCACAGAGGTTGAAGATTAAGCTATCTTGGTTGAGCAGTTGAATGCCCATTAGATCCTTTTTGGCTTATTTTGGATTAGATTGTCATATAGGCCAATTGGATGATATTTTCATGATTGAAAGCTTTACGCCTAGTTGTTCCTTTTCGGTTTATCTTGGATTAAAAGAACTTTTAGGCCAAGTGATTGATATTTTCATGAAATACATGGTTTATGTGGCTTATAAGAGAGTCAATAGATGTTTATCAAGCACCCACAAAGGTTGAAGATTAAGCTTTCTTGGTTGATGTGTTGAATGCCCATTAGATCCTTGTTGGCTTATTTTCGATTAGATGGTCATCTAGGCCAACTGGATAATATTTTCATGATTGGAATGTGTTTGGAGAGGCAATAGATTTTTGTGAAACACCCACGGAGGTTGAAGACTCAAGCTATCTTAGTTTAAATGTTCTAGGCCTATTTGTTCCTGTTCGGTTTATCTTGGATTAAAAGAACTTTTAGGCCAAGTGATGTATGTTATCATGAAATACATGGGTTAGGTGGCTTAAGGGAGAGTCAATAAATGTTTGTCTAGCAACCACAGAGTTTGAATACTAGGCTATCTTGGTTGATGAGTTGAATGCCATTAGATCCTCTTGGGCATATTTTGGATTAGATGGTCGTCAAGGCCAAGTGGATGATATTTTCATGATTGGAATGAGTTGGATGAGGTTTGGGACAGTCAATATATGTTTGTGAAACACCAGCAGAGGTTGAGGACTCAAGCTATCTTGGTTTAAAAGTTGAAGGCCTATTTGTTCCTGCACGGCTTATCTTGGATTAAAAGAACTTCTAGGCCAAGTGATTGATATTTTCTTGAAATACATGGGTTAGATGGCATATGGCAGAGTCACTAGATGTTTGTCAAGCACCAACATTGGTTGAAGATTAAGCTATCTTTGTTGATAAGTTAAATGCCACTAGATTCTTTTTGGCTTATTTTGGTTTAGATGGTCGTCTTGGCCGAGTGGATGATATTTTCATAATTGGAATGAGTTGGACAAGGTTTCCGAGACGCAATAGATGTTTGAGAAACACCCGCGGAGGTTGATGACTCAAGCTATCTTGGTTGAGAAGTTGAAGGCCTATTTGTTCCAGCTCGGTTTATGTTGGATTAAAAGAAATTATAGGCCAAGTGATTGACATTTTCACGAAATACAAGGGTTAGATGGCTTATGCGAGAGTCAATAGCTGTTTGTCAAGCACCCACAGAGATTGAAGATTAAGCTATCTTGGTTGATGAGTTGAATGCCCATTAAATCCTTTTTGGCTTATTTCGGATTAGATGGTCATCTAGGCTAACTGGATGATATTTTCATGATTGGAATGAGTAGGACAAGTTTCGGGATAGGCAATAGATGTTTGTGAAACACCCACAGATGTTGGAGACTCAAGTTATCTTGGTTTAAAAGCTCTAGGCCTAACTTTTCCTTTTCGGCTATCCTAGATTAAAAGAACTTTTAGGCCAAGTGATTGATATTTTCATGAAATACATGGGTTACATGGCTTATAGGAGAGTCAATAGATGTTTGTCAAGCACCCACGGAGGTTGAAGACTCAAGCTATCTTGGTTTAAATGTTCTAGGCCAATTTGTTCCTTTTCAGTTTATCTTGGATTAAAAGAACTTCTAGGCCAAATGATTAATGTTTTCATAAAATACATGGGTTAGATGGCTTAAGGGAGAGTCAATAAATGTTTGTCAAGCAACCACAGATTTTGAAGATTACACTATCTTGGTTGATGAGTTGAATGCCATTAGATCATTTTTGGCATATTTTGGATTAGATGGTCGTCAAGGCCAAGTGGATGATATAGTCATGATTGGAATGAGTTGGACAAGGCTTGGGAGAGTCAATAGATGTTTGTGAAACACCCACGGAGGTAGACGACTCAAGATGTCTTGCTTTAAAAGTTGAAGGCATATTTGTTCATGCTCGGTTTATGTTGGATTATAAGAACTTATAGGCCAAGTGATTAATATTTTCATGAAATACATGGGTTAGATAGCTTAAGGGAGAGTCAATAGATGTTTGACAAGCACCTATAGTGGTTGAAGATTAAGCTATCTTAGTTGATTAGTTGAATGCCATTAGATCCTTTTTGGCTTATTTTGGATTAGATGGTCGACAAGGCCAAGTGGATGATATTTTCATGCTTGGAATGAGTTAGACAAGGTGTGGGAGAGTCAGTAGATGTTTGTGAAACTCCCAGGGAGGTTGAAGACTCATGCTATCTTCATTTAAAAGTTCTAGGCCAATTTGTTCTTTCTCAGTTTATCTTAGATTATAAGAACTTCTAGGCCAAGTGATTGATATTTTCACGCAATACATGGGTTAGAAGGGTTATGGGAGAGTCAATAGATGTTTGACAAGAACCCGCAGAGGTTGAAGATTGAACTATCTTGGTTGATGACTTGAATGCCATTAGATCCTTTTTGGCTTATTTTGGATTAGCTGGTCATCAAAGCCAAGTGGATAATATTTTCGTGATTGGAATGTGTTGGGAGAGGCAATAGATGTTTGTGAAACACCCACGTTGGTTGAAGACTCAAGCTATTTTGGTTTAAAAGTTCCAGGCGTATTTGTTCCTTTTCGGTTTATCCTGGATTAAACGAACTTTTAGGCCAAGTGGTTGATGTTTTCATGAAATACATGGGTTAGATGGATTATGGGAGATTCAATAGATGTTTGTCAAGCACCCACAGAGGTTAAAGATTAAGCTATCTTGGTTGATGAGTTGAATGCCCATTAAATCCTTTTTGGCTTTTTTTGGATTAGATGGTCCTCTAGGCCAACTAGATGATATTTTCATGATTGGAATGAGTTGGACAAGGTTTGGGAGTGTCAATAGATGTTTGTGAATCACCGGCGGAGGTTGAGCACTCAAGCTATCTTGGATTAAAAGTTGAAGGCTTATTTGTTCCTGCTCGGTTTATCTTGGATTAAAAGAACTTCTAGGCCAAGGGATTGATATTTTCATGAAATACATGGGTTAGATGGCTTATGGAAGAGTCAATAGATGTTTGACAAGAACCCACATAGGTTGAAGATTAAGCTATCTTAGTTGATGAGATGAATGCCATTAGATCCTTTTTGGCTTATTTAGGATTAGATGGTCATCTAGGCCAAGTGGATGATATTTTCATGATTGGAATGAGTTAGACAAGGTTTGGGAGTGTGAATAGATGTTTGTGAAGCACCCACGGAGGTTAACAACTCAAGCTATCTTGGTTTAAAAGTTCGAGGCCTATTTGTTCCTTTTCGGTTTATCTTGGATTAAAAGAACTTTAGGCCAAGTGATTGATGTTTTCATGAAATACATGGGTTAGATGGCTTATGGGAGAGTCAATAGATGTTTGTCATGCAACCACAAAGGTTGAAGATTAAGCTATCTTGGTGGATGAGTTGAATGCCATTAGATCCTTTTTTGCTTATTTTGGATTAGATGGTCGTCATGGCCAAGTGGATGATATTTTCATGATTGGAATGAGTTGGACAAGGTTTGGGAGTGTCAATATATGTTTTTGAAACACCCGCGGAGGTTGAGGTCTCAAGCTATCTTGGTTTAAAAGTTGATGGCCTATTTGTTCCTCCTCGGTTGATCTTGGATTATAAAAACGTGTTGGCCAAGGGATTAATATTTTCATGAAATACATGGGTTAGATGGCTTATGGGAGAGTCAATAGATGTTTGACATGAACCCACAGAGGTGGAAGATTAAGCTATCTTGGTTGATGAGTTGAGTGCCATTAGATCTTTTTTGGCTTATTTTGGATTAGATGGTCATCAAGGCCAAGTGGATGATATTTTCATGATTGGAATGTGTTGGGAGAGGCAATAGATGTTTGTGAAGCACCCACGGAGGTTGTAACATCCCTAAATTTCATATTTTATGACTTAGCTAAATTCTTTGAATGAGTTGTATGTTACATTACGCAATGGTGATAGATTGTGTTAGAATAATTATTTTGAGATTCTGGCTATACTGGGGAACTCAGTTGAACCTAAGGAAGAAATAGGTGAAATCTAATCTCTTATATTTACTGTTGCTAAGTTAGGACCTACTGGTAAATTTAATTGTCTTCCGGACCTATTGTGAATTCTTAGAGATCACAAGGTATTTAAGTCTTTTATACCCTCAGTGGCAATTTAGTATTTTTCCACTTAAGTGGGGGGCAAAGTTGACAATGCAACTTCACCCCCTTGTGGTTAAGAGGACCGGCCAGTTAGGAGAGCTAAAGGGCTCATCTTCTCCAAAATTTATAAGTTCTCCATAGCCAAGCTTGCTTCAAGGGTTCAAGGTCCAAAAGTATGCATTTTTATTCATCTTTTGGCTTAGTTTGTTGATGGTTATTGATCCCTATGATCTATTCTTCAATCCTATGGTATTAATTTCTTGAGAAACTCATTTTCATCTCTAAGAATCAAGAACACCCATGCCTAAAAGTTGGTTGTTTTGATTTAGTGTTTTGAAGGAAGTTGAAGGGAAGGTTGCCTTGACTACCAATCCCATCTTGGAAACAAGTTTGGAGCATTTTAAGGTGAGTGTGGATTTACTTGTGATTTTGTATGACGTTCTTAGGGTGTAAGTGTATGATGTAGATTAAGCTTGAATCTAGGGTTTTCACCTATGCTTGAGGTTGGATGTGTTTTATTACATGTTTTCAAGGATTTAGGTATATGAAAGTGAAAGATATGGTGGGTATATTTTGATGGATTTGAGGGACATGATCCCAAAGGGGAAACTTAGGTTTTGGTTGGAGGTTGGGCGTGGCACTATTCCTACCCAGAATTTCATACCACGACCGTGGCCACCACCATGGTTTGGCCGTGTTTCTCTTTGGAAATGAAATTGTTGTGTCTCGCGGCCAACCACGGTCGTGGCCACCACCACGGGCTGGCCGTGGTTATCTCTGGAAAATAAACTATTAAGTGCTTATGCCAGACCACGGGCGTGGTGCCAACCAGGGGCAGGCCGTGGTTGTCTCTGTTTCCAATTTGTTGAGTTTCTGTTTTCCTGAACCATGGCCGTGGTTACCACCACACCCTGGCCGTGGTTGACTCTGTTGGTGTTGTTGTGGTGCATATGTCTAGTGTCTTGATACCATATGCTATGTTTAGGATTAAGGATGACTTAGTACTATGATGAGATGTATAACTAAGTGAGAATGCTTGATAGAATTGAGCATAATGGTTGTGTGTTATATATACTTGAATAGGTTACAAGTGATGTTATTATGATATTATGAATGAGCATGATATGAATATGAGAACATTGCATTGCATAGTGAGATGGCCTAACCGAAAGGGGTTAGTGTACAAAATATGAGGGGTGCCTAGCTTAGGAGCTAGATGGAAATCAAATGGCATAATAATTGCATTGCATAGCGAGGTGGCCTAACCGAAAGGGGTTAGTGTACAAAATATGAGGGGTGCCTAGCTTACGGAGCTAGATGGAAATGGAATGGCATAACACATTGCATATGCATATTGCGAGGGCCTAACTTAGGAAAGGGGTTCGTGCACAACAAGAGGAGTGGAGAAAGAAAAAGTGTGAATAAAAGGTGTGAACATCATGTGCATTCATTCATTGCATTTGTTGGTTGGTGTTACTTGTTATAAATTGAATTGTGTTATACTTGCTCTCTACTTACATGCATATTTTATCTGCAAGTTTATTCACATTCACTGGGAAGTTGTTCTCACCACCTCTTTCTTAGATTCGCAGGAACACCCCGGACCCTCTACGGGTTAAGTACAGAGGATTCTGTTGCTTTATTTTGAGACTTGTATTTTGGTGGAGTTAAGCTCCGTGATGTAACTAAAATAGAATGTGTATTATATTACTCTAATGTAGATATGACAATGAACTGGATACCACTACTGATGTCCTCAGTTCTGTATATATTTAGTGTGCTCAGTCAGGATAGTGTCTAGAATACACTTGTATAACATTGCGTACTCTGATAATATTTTGGATGAGATCTGAAATCTCTTGATGATATATGTGTATGTGTATATATATAATATATGTATTTTGGTTGGTTTGAAATGATTGTTGGAATCCGCAGCTATGTTTATGTCGTGTGATAACGTTCGAGGAACAAAGGAAACACTGCTGAATTTTCTATATAATAAAGGAAACTAGATCTTCCACGTAAGACATATGACTTAGCAAATAACATAATAAATAATAGGTCTTACAGAGGTTGAAAACTCAAGCTATCTTGGTTTAAAAGTTCTAAGCCTATTTGTTCCATTACAGTTTATCTTGGATTAAAAGAACTTTTAGGCCAAGTGATTGATGATTTCATGAAATACATAGGTTTGATGGCTTATGGGAGAGTCAATAGATGTTTGTCAAGCACCCATAGAGGTTGAAGATTAAGCTATCTTGGTTGACGAGTTTAATGCCCATTAGATCCTTTTTGGCTTATTTTGGATTAGATGGTCGTCAAGGCCAACTGGATGATATTTTCAAGATTAGAATGAGTTGGACAAGATTTAGGAGAGTCAATATATGTTTTGGAAACACCCACGGAGGTTGAGGACTCAAGCTATCTAGGTTTAAAAGTTGAAGGCCTATTTGTTCCTCCTCGGTTTATCTTGGATTATAAAAACTTCTAGGCCAAGGGATAGATATTTTCACGAAATACTTGGGTTAGATGGCTTATGGGAGAGTCAATAGATGTTTGACAAGCACCCACATTGTTCTTACTCGGTTTATCTTGGATTATAAGAACTTCTAGGCCAAGTGATTGATATTTTCATGCAATACATGGGTTAGATGGCTTATGGGGGAGTCAATAGATGTTTGACAAGAACCACAGAGGTTGAAGATTAAACCGTCTTGGTTGACGAGTAGAGTGCCATTAGATCTTTTTTGGCTTATTTTGGATTAGATGGTCAACAAGGCCAAGCGGATGATATTTTCATGATTGGAATGTGTTGGGAGAGGCAATAGATGTTGGTGAAACACCCACGGAGGTTGAAGACTCAAGCTATAGTGGTATAAAAGTTCAAGGCCTATTTGTTCCTTTTCGGTTTATCTTGTATGAAAAGAACTTTTAGGCCAAGTGATTGATGTTTTCATGAAATACATGCTTTAGATGGCTTATGGGAGAGTCAATAGATGTTTGTCGAGCACCCACAGAGGTTGAAGATAAAGCTATCTTGGTTGATGAGTTTAATGCCCATTTAATCCTTTTTCGCTTATTTTTTATTAGATGGTCATCTGGGCCAAGTGGATGATATTTCCATGATTGGAATGAGTTAAACAAGGTTTAGGAGAGTCAATAGATGTTTGTGAAACAGCCACGGAGGTTGAAGACTCAAGCTGTCTTGGATTAAAAGTTCAAGGCCTATTTGTTCCTTTTCAGTTTATCTTGGATTAAAGGAACTTTTAGGCCAAGTGATTGATGTTTTCATGAAATACATGGGTTAGATGGCTTATGAGAGAGTCAATAGAAGTTTGTCAAGCACCCACAGAGGTTGAAGATTAAGTTATCTTGGTGAATGAGTTGAATGTCATTTGATCCTTTTTGGCTTCTTTTGGATTAGATGGTCATCAAGGCCTAGCGGATGATATTTTCATGATTGGAATGTGTTGGGAGAGGCAATAGATGTTGGTGAAACACCCACGGAGGTTGAAGACTCAAGCTATCGTGGTATAAAAGGTCAAGGCCTATTTGTTCCTTTTCGGTTTATCTTGTATTAAAAGAACTTTTAGGCCAAGTGATTGATGTTTTCATGAAATACATGGATTAGATGGCTTATGAGAGAGTCAATAGAAGTTTTTCAAGCACCCACAGAGGTTGAAGATTAAGCTATCTTGGTGGATGAGTTGAATGTCATTTGATCCTTTTCGGCTTCTTTTGGATTAGATGGTTATCAAGGCAAAGTGGATGATATTTTCGTGATTGGAATGTGTTGGGAGTGGCAATGGATGTTTGTGAAACACCCACGGAGGTTGAAGACTCAAGCTATCTTGCTGTAAAAGTTCTAGGCCTTTTTGTTCCTTTACGGTTTATCTTTGGTTAAAAGAACTTTTAGGCCAAGTGATTGATCTGTTCATGAAATACATGGATTAGATGGTTTATCCGAGAGTCAATAGATGTTTGTCAAGCACCCACAGAGGTTGAACATAAAGCTATCTTAGTTGATGAGTTGAATGCCATTAGATCTTTTCTCGCTTATCTTGGATTATATGGTCATCTAGGCAGAGTGGACGATATTTTCATAATTGGAATGAGATAGACAAGGTTTGGAAGAGTCAATAGATGTTTGTGAAACACCCACGGAGGTTGAAGACTCAATCTATCAGGGTTTAAAAGTTCTAGGCCTATTTGTTCCTTTTCAGTTTATCTTGGATTAAATGAACTCTTCGACCAAGTGATTGATGTTTTCATGAAATACATTGGTTCGACGGCTTATGGGAGAGTCTATAGATGTTTGTCAAGCACCCAAAGTGGTTGAAGATTAAGCAATCTTGGTGCATGAGTTGAATGCCCATTTGATCCTTGTGGAATAATTTTGGATTAGATGGTCATCTAGGCCAACTGGATGATATTTTCATGATTGGAATGTGTTAGAAGAGGCAATAGATGTTTGTGAAACACCCACAGTGGTTGAAGACTCAAGCTATCTTGGTTTAAAAGTTCTAGGCCTATTTGTTCCTTTTTGGTTTATCTTAGATTAAAAGAATTTTTAGGCCAAGTGATTGATGTTTTGATGAAATACATGGGTTAGATGGCTTGTGGGAGAGTCAATAGATGATTGTTAAGCAACCACAGAGGTTGAAGATTAAGCTATCATGGTTGAAGAGTTGAATGCCATTAGATCCTTTTTGGCTTATTTTGGATTTCATGGTCATCAAGGCCAAGTGGATGATATTTTCGTGATTAGAATGAGTTGGACAAGGTTTGGGAGAATCAATAGATGTTTGTCAAACAGCCGCGAAGGTTAAGGACTCAAGCTATCATGGTTCAAAAGTTGAAGGCCTATTTTTTCCTGCTCGGTTTATCTTGGATTATAAGAACTTCTTAGCCAAGTGATTGATGTGTTCATGAAATACATGGGTTAGATGGCTTATCGGAGAGTCAATAGATGTTTGTCAAGTACCTACAGAGGTTGAAGATTAAGCTATCTTGGTTGATGAGTTTAATGGCATTAGATCCTTTTTGTCTTATTTTGGCTTAGATGGCCTTCATAGCCAAGTGAATGATATTTTCATGATTGGAATGAGTTGGACAAGGTTTGGGAGAGTCAATAGATTTTTGTGAAACACCCACGGAGGTTGAAGACTCAAGCTGTCTTGCTTTAAAAGTTCTAGGCCTATTTGTTCTTTTACGGTTTATCTTGGGTTAAAAGAACTCTAAGGCCAAGGGATTGATGTTTTCATGAAATACATGGGTTAGATGGCTTATGGGGGAGTCAATAGATGTTTGTGAAACACCGGCGGAGGTTGACGACTTAAGCTATCATGGTTTAAAAGTTGAAGGCCTATTTGATCATGCTCGGTTTGTCTTAGATTATATGAACTTCTAGGCCAAGTTATTGATATTTTCATGCAATACATGGGTTAGATGGCTTATGTGAGAGTCAATAGATGTTTAACAAGAACCCACAGAGGTTGAAGACTAAGCTATCTTGGTTGATGAGTTGAGTGCCATTAGATCTTTTTTGGCGTATTTTGGATTAGATGGTAATCAAGGCCAAGTTGATGATATTTTCATGATTGAAATTAGTTGGACAAGGTTTGGGAGAGTCAATATATTTTTGTGAAACACCCACGGAGGTTGAAGACTCAGGCTTGTCTTGCTTTAAAAGTTCTAGGCCTATTTGTTCTTTTACGGTTTATCTTGGGTTAAAAGAACTTTTAGGCCAAGGGATTGATGTTGTCATGAAATACATGGGTTGGATGGCTTATGGGAGAGTCAATAGATGTTTGTGAACCACCAGCGGAGGTTGACGAATCAAGCTTTCATGGTTTAAAAGTTGAAGGCCTATTTCTTCCTAGTCGGTTCGTCTTAGATTATAAGAACTTCCTGGCCAAGTGATTGGTATTTTCGTGCAATACATGGGTTAGATGGCTTATGGTAGAGTCAATAGATGTTTAACAAGAACCCACAGAGTTTGAAGATTAAGCTATCTTGGTTGATGAGTTGAGTGCCATTAGATCTTTTTTGGCTTATTTCGGATTAGATGGTCATCAAGGCCAAGCGGATGATATTTTCATGATTGGAATGTGTTGGGAGAGGCAATAGATGTTGGTGAAAGACCCACGGAGGTTGAAGACTCAAGCTATCGTGGTATAAAAGTTCAAGGCCTATTTGTTCCTTTTCGGTTTATCTTGAACTAAAAGAACTTTTAGGCCAAGTGATTGATATTTTCGTGCAATACATGGGTTAGATGGCTTATGGGAGAGTCAATAGATGTTTAACAAGAACCCATAGAGTTTGAAGATTAAGCTATCTTGGCTGATGAGTTGAGTGCCATTAGATCTTTTTTGGCTTATTTCGGATTAGATGGTCATCAAGGCCAAGCGGTTGATATTTTCATGATTGGAATGTGTTGGGAGAGGCAATAGATGTTGGTGAAAGACCCACAGAGGTTGAAGACTCAAGCTGTCATGGTTAAAAAGTTCAAGGCCTATTTGTTCCTTTTCAGTTTATCTTGGATTAAAGGAACTTTTAGGCCAAGTGATTGATGTTTTCATGAAATACATGTGTTAGATGGCTTATGAGAGAGTCAATAGAAGTTTGTCAAGCACCCACAGAGGTTGAAGATTAAGCTATCTTGGTGGACGAGTTGAATGTCATTTGATCCTTTTTGTCTTCTTTTGGATTAGATGGTCATCAAGGCCAAGCAAATGATATTTTCATGATTCGAATGTGTTGGGAGAGGCAATAGATGTTGGTGAAACACCCACGGAGGTTGAAGACTCAAGCTATCGTGGTATAAAAGTTCAAGGCCTATTTGTTCCTTTTCGGTTTATCTTGTATTAAAAGAACTTTTAGGCCAAGTGATTGATGTTTTCATGAAATACATGCTTTAGATGGCTTATGGGAGAGCCAATAGATGTTTGTCGAGCACCCACAGAGGTTGAAGATAAAGCTATCTTGGTTGATGAGTTTAATGCCCATTTAATCGTTTTTCGCTTATTTTTTATTAGATGGTCATCGTATTTCCATGATTAGAATGAGTTAAAAAAGGTTTAGAAGAGTCAATAGATGTTTGTGAAACAGCCACGGAGGTTGAAGACTCAAGCTGTCTTGGTTTAAAAGTTCAAGGCCTATTTGTTCCTTTTCAGTTTATCTTGGATTAAAGGAACTTTTAGGCCAAGTGATTGATGTTTTCATGAAATACATGCTTTAGATGGCTTATGGAAGAGTCAATAGATGTTTGTCGAGCACCCACAGAGGTTGAAGATAAAGCTATCTTGGTTGATGAGTTTAATGCCCATTTAATCGTTTTTCGCTTATTTTTTATTAGATGGTCATCTGGGTTAAGTGGATGATATTTCCATGATTGGAATGAGTTAAACAAGGTTTAGGAGAGTCAATAGATGTTTGTGAAACAGCCACGGAGGTTCAAGACTCAAGTTGTCTTGGTTTAAAAGTTCAAGGCCTATTTGTTCCTTTTCAATTTATCTTGGATTAAAGGAACTTTTAGGCCAAGTGATTGATGTTTTCATGAAATACATGGGTTAGATGGCTTATGAGAGAGTCAATAGAAGTTTGTCAAGCACCCACAGAGGTTGAAGATTAAGCTATCTTGGTGGATGAGTTGAATGTCATTTGATCCTTTTTGGCTTCTTTTGGATTAGATGGTCATCAAGGCCAAGCAGATGATATTTTCATGATTGGAATTGTTGGGAGAGGCAATAGATGTTGGTGAAACACCCACGGAGGTTGAAGAATCAAGCTATCGTGGTATAAAAGTTCAAGGCCTATTTGTTCCTTTTCGGTTTATCTTGTATTAAAAGAACTTTTAGGCCAAGTGATTGATGTTTTCATGAAATACATGCTTTAGATGGCTTATGGGAGAGTCAATAGATGTTTGTCGAGCACCCACAGAGGTTGAAGATAAAGCTATCTTGGTTGATGAGTTTAATGCCCATTTAATCGTTTTTCGCTTATTTTTTATTAGATGGTCATCTGGGCCAAGTGGATGATATTTCCATGATTGGAATGAGTTAAACAAGGTTTAGGAGAGTCAATAAATGTTTGTGAAACAGCCACGGAGGTTGAAGACTCAAGCTGTCTTGGTTTAAAAGTTCAAGGCCTATTTGTTCCTTTTCAGTTTATCTTGTATTAAAGGAACTTTTAGGCCAAGTGATTGATGTTTTCATGAAATACATAAGTTAGATGGCTTATGAGAGAGTCAATAGAAGTTTGTCAAGCACCCACAGAGGTTGAAGATTAAGCTATCTTGGTGGATGAGTTGAATGTCATTTGATCCTTTTTGGCTTCTTTTGGATTAGATGGTCATCAAGGCCAAGCGGATGATATTTTCATGATTGGAATGTGTTGGGAGAGGCAATAGATGTTGGTGAAACACCCACGGAGGTTGAAGACTTAAGCTATCGTGGTGTAAAAGGTCAAGGCCTATTTGTTCCTTTTCGGTTTATCTTGGATTAAAGGAACTTTTAGGCCAAGTGATTGATGTTTTCATGAAATACATGGGTTAGATGGCTTATGAGAAAGTTAATAGAAGTTTTTCAAGAACCCACAGAGGTTGAAGATTAAGCTATCTTGGTGGATGAGTTGAATGTCATTTGATCCTTTTTGGCTTCTTTTGGATTAGATGGTCATCAAGGCAAAGTGGATAATATTTTCGTGATTGGAATGTGTTGGGAGTGGCAATGGATGTTTGTGAAACACCCACGGAGATTGAAGACTCAAGCTATCTTGCTTTAAAAGTTCTAGATCTTTTTGTTCCTTTACGGTTTATCTTGGGTTAAAAGAACTTTTAGGCCAAGTGATTGATCGGTTCATGAAATACATGGATTAGATGGCTTATCAGAGAGTCAATATATGTTTGTCAAGCACCCACAGAGGTTGAACAAAAAGCTATCTTAGTTGATGAGTTGAATGCCATTAGATCTTTTCTCGCTTATCTTGGATTATATGGTCATCTAGGCAGAGTGGACGATATTTTCATGATTGGAATGAGATAGACAAGGTTTGGGAGAGTCAATAGATGTTTGTGAAACACCCACGGAGGTTGAAGACTCAATCTATCATGGTTTAAAAGTTCTAGGCCTATTTGTTCCTTTTCAGTTTATCTTGGATTAAATGAACTCTTAGACCAAGTGATTGATGTTTTCATGAAATACATTGGTTCGATGGCTTATGGGAGAGTCTATAGATGTTTGTTAAGAACCCAAAGTGGTTGAAGATTAAGCAATCTTGGTGGATGAGTTGAATGCCCATTTGATCCTTGTGGAATTATTTTGGATTAGATGGTCATCTAGGCCAACTGGATGATATTTTCATGATTGGAATGTGTTGGAAGAGGCAATAGATGTTTGTGAAACACCCACGGAGGTTGAAGCCTCAAGCTATCTTGGTTTAAAAGTTCTTGGCCACAGAGTTAGATGGCTTGTGGGAGAGTCAATAGATGATTATTAAGCAACCACAGAGGTTGAAGATTAAGCTACCATGGTTGATGAGTTGAATGCCATTAGATCCTTTTTGGCTTATTTTGGATTTGATGGTCATCAAGGCCATGTGGATGATATTTTCGTGATTAGAATGAGTTGGACAAGGTTTGGGAGAATCAATAGATGTTTGTCAAACAGCCGCGGAGGTTAAGGACTCAAGCTATCATGGTTTAAAAGTTGAAGGCCTATTTGTTCCTGCTCGGTTTATCTTGGATTATAAGAACTTCTTAGCCAAGTGATTGATGTGTTCATGAAATACATGAGTTAGATGGCTTATCGGAGAGTCAATAGATGTTTGTCAAGCACCCACAGAGGTTGAAGATAAAGCTATCTTGGTTGATGAGTTTAATGTCATTAGATCCTTTTTGTCTTATTTTGCATTAGATGGCCTTCATAGCCAAGTGGTTGATATTTTCATGATTGGAATGAGTTGGACAAGGTTTGGGAGAGTCAATAGATTTTTGTGAAACACCCAAGGAGGTTGAAGACTCAAGCTGTCTTGCTTTAAAAGTTCTAGGCCTATTTGTTCTTTTACGGTTTATCTTGGGTTAAAAGAACTCTTAGGTCAAGGGATTGATGTTTTCATGAAATACATGGGTTAGATGGCTTATCGGGGAGTCAATAGATGTTTGTGAAACACCAGCGGAGGTTGACGACTTAAGCTATCATGGTTTAAAAGTTGAAGGCCTATCTGTTCCTGCTCGGTTTGTCTTAGATTATAAGAACTTCTAGGCCAAGTGATTGATATTTTCGTGCAATACATGGGTTAGATGGCTTATGGGAGAGTCAATAGATGTTTAACAAGAACCCACAGAGTTTGAAGATTAAGCTATCTTGGTTGATGAGTTGAGTGCCATTAGATCTTTTTCGGCGTATTTTGGATTAGATGGGTCATCAAGGCCAAGTGGATGATATTTTCATGATTGGAATGAGTTGGACAAGGTTTGGGAGAGTCAATAGATTTTTGTGAAACACCCCCGGAGGTTGAAGACTCAGGCTTGTCTTGCTTTAAAAGTTCTAGGCCTATTCGTTCTTTTACGGTTTATCTTGGGTTAAAAGAACTTTTAGGCCATGGGATTGATGTTGTCATGAAATACATGGGTTGGATGGCTTATGGGAGAGTCAATAGATGTTTGTGAACCACCAGCGGAGGTTGACGAATCAAGCTTTCATGGTTTAAAAGTTGAAGGCCTATTTGTTCCTAATCGGTTCGTCTTAGATTATAAGAATTTCTTGGCCAAGTGATTGATATTTTCGTGCAATACATGGGTTAGATGGCTTATGGGAGAGTCAATAGATGTTTAACAAGAACCCACAGAGTTTGAAGATTAAGCTATCTTGGTTGATGAGTTGAGTGCCATTAGATCTTTTTTGGCTTATTTTGGATTAGATGGTCATCAAGGCCAAGTGGATGATATTTTCCTGATTGGAATGCGATGGGAGAGGCAATAGATGTTTGTGAAACAGCCACGGAGGTTGAAGACTCAAGCTATCTTGGTTTAAAAGTTCTAGGCCTTTTTGTTCCTTTACAGTTTATCTTGGGTTAAAAGAACTTTTAGGCCAAGTGATTGATGTTTTCATGAAATACATGCTTTAGATGGCTTATGGGAGAGTCAATAGATGTTTGTCAAGCACCCACCGAGGTTGAGGATAAAGCTATCTTGGTTGATGAGTTTAATGCCCATTTAATCCTTTTTGGCTCATTTTGGATTAGATGGTCATCTGGGCCAAGTGGATGATATTTTCATGATTGGAATGACTTATACAAGGTTTGGGAGAGTCAATAGATGTTTGTGAAACAACCACGGAAGTTGAAGACTCAAGCTTTCTTGCTTTAAAAGTTCTAGGCCTATTTGTTCCTTTTCGGTTTATCATGGGTTAAAAGAACTTTTAAGCCAAGTGATTGATGCTTTCATGAAATACATGGGTTAGATGGCTTATGGGTGAGTCAATAAATGTTTGACAAGCACCCACAGTGATTAATGATTAACCCATCTTGGTGGATGAGTTGAATGTCATTAGATCGTTTTTGGCTGATTTTGGATTAGATGGTCTTCTAGGCCAAGAGGATGATATTATCATGATTGGAATGAGTTGGACAAGGTTTGCGAGAGACAATAAATGCTTGTGAAACACCCGCAGAGGTTGAGGACTCAAGCTATCTTGGATTAAAAGTTGAAGGCCTATTTGTTCCTGCTCGGACTATCTTGGATTAAATGAACTTCTAGGCCAAGTGATTGATATTTTCATGAAATACATGGGTTAGATGGCTTATGGGAGAGTCAATAGATGTTTGACAAGATCCCACAGAGGTTGAAGATTAAGCTATCTTGGTTGATGAGTTGAATGCCATTTGATCCTTTATGGCTTATTTTGTATTAGATGGTCATCAAGGCCAAGTGGATGATATTTTCATGATTGGAATGAGTTGGACAAGGTTTGGGAGAGTCAATAGATTTTTGTGAAACAACCCCGGAGGTTGAAGACTCAGGCTTGTCTTGCTTTAAAAGATCTAGTCCTATTTGTTCTTTTACGGTTTATCTTGGGTTAAAAGAACTTTTAGGCCAAGGGATTGATGTTTTCATGAAATACATGGGTTGGATGGCTTATGGGAGAGTCAATATATGTTTGTGAACCACCGGCGGAGGTTGACGAATCAAGCTTTCATGGTTTAAAAGTTGAATGGCTTATGGGAGAGTCAATAGATGTTTGACAAGAACCCACAGAGGTTGAAGATTAAGCTATCTTGGTTGATGAGTTGAATGCCATTTGATCCTTTATGGCTTATTTTGGATTAGATGGTCATCTACACCAAAAAGATGATATTTTCATGATTGGAATGAGTTAGACAAGCTTTCGAAGAGTCAATAGATGTTTGAGAAACACCCGCGGAGGTTGAGGACTTAACCGATCATGGTTTACAAGTTAAAGGCCTATTAGTTCCTACTTGGTTTATCTTTGATTATATGAACTTCTAGGCCAAGTTATTGATATTTTCATGCAATACATGGGTTAGATGGCTTATGGGAGAGTCAATAGATGTTTAACAACAACCCACAGAGGTTGAAGATTAAGTTATCTTGGTTGATGAGTTGAATGTCATTAGATCCTTTTTGGCTTATTTTGGATTAGATGGCCATCAAGAACAAGTGGCTGATATTTTCATGATTGGAATGAGTTGAACAAGGTTTGGGAGAGTCAATAGATGTTTGTGAAATACCCGCGGAGGTTCAGTACTCAAGCTATCTTGGATTAAAAGTTGAAGGCTTATTTGTTCCTGCTCGGATTATCATGGATTATAAGCACTTCTAGGCCAAGTGATTGATATTTTCATGAAATACATGGGTTAAATGTCTTATGCGAGAGTTGAATGAGTTGAATGCCATTATATCCTTTTTGGTTTATTTTGGATTATACGGTCATCAAGGCCAAGTGGATGATATTTTCCTGATTGGAATGAGTTGGACAACGTTTGGGAGAGTCAATAGATGTGTGATGAAACACCCACGTAGGTTGAAGACTCAAGCTATCTTGGATTAAAAGATCTAGGCCTTTTTGTTCCTTTTCGAATTATCTTGGATTCAAAGAACTTTTAGTCCAAGTGATTGATGTTTTCATGAAATACATGGGTTAGATGGCTTATGGGAGTGTCAATAGATGTTTGTCAAGCACCCAAAGAAGTTATAGATTAAGCTACCTTGGTTGATGAGTTGAATGGCCATTAAATCCTATTTGGCTTATTTTGGATTAGATGGTCATCTAGGCCAATTAGATGTTATTTTCATGATTGGAATGAGTTGGACAAGGATTGGGAGAGTCAATAGATGTTTGTGAAACACCGGCGGAGATTGAGCACTCAAGCTATCTTGGTTTAAAAGTTGAAGGCCTACTTGTTCCTGCTCAGTTTATCTTGCATGAAAAGATCTTCTAGGCCAAGTGGTTTATATTTTGATGAAATACATGGGTTAGTGGGCTTATGCGAGAGTCAATAGATGTTTGACAATCACCCACAGAGGTTGAAGATGAAGCTATCTTGGTTTATGAGTTGAATGCCCTTAGATATTTTTTGGCTTATTTGGGATTAGATGGTCGTCAAGGCCAAGTGGATGATATTTTCAGGATTGGAATGAGTTGGACAAGGTTTGTGAGAGTCAATATATCTTTGTGAAACACCCGCGAAGGTTGACGACTCAAGCTATCTTGGTTTATTAGTTCTAGGCCTATTTGTTCCTTTTTGGTTTATCTTGGATTAAAAGAACTTTTAGGCCAAGTGATTGATGTTTTCATGAAATACATGGGTTAGATGGCTTATGGGCGAGTCAATAGATGTTAGTCAAGCAGCCAAAGAGCTTGAAGATTAAGCTATCTTGGTTGACGAATTGTATACCCATTAGTTCTGTGTTGGCTTATTTAGGATGAGATGGTCATCTAGGCCAACTGGATGATATTTTCATCATTGGAATGTGTTGGGAGAGGCAATAGATGTTTGTGAAACACCCACGGAGATTGAAGACCCAAGCTATCTTGGTGTAATAGTTCTATGCCTATTTGTTCCTTTTCGGTTTATGTTGGATTAAAAGAACTTTTAGGCCAAGCGATTGATGTTTTCATGAAATAAATGGGTTAGATGGATTATGGGAGTGTCAATAGATGTTTGTCAAGCATCCACAGAGGTTGAAGATTAAGCTATCTTGGTTAATGAGTTGAATGCCTTTAGATCCTTTTTGGCTTATTTTGGATTAGATGATCATCAACGCCAAGTAGATGATATTTTCTTGATTGGAATGTGTTGGGAGAGGTAATAGATGTTTGTGAAACACTCACGGAGGTAGAAGACTCAAGCTATCTTGGTTTAAAAGTTCCAGGCCTATTTGTTCCTTTTCGAATTATCTTGGATTAAAAGAACTTTTAGGCCAAGTGATTGATGTTTTCATGAAATACAAGGGTTAGATGGCTTATGGTAGAGTCAATAGATCTTTGTCAAGCAACCATAGAGATTAAAGATTAAGCCATCTTGGTTGATGAGTTGAATGGCCATTAAATCCTTTTTGGCTTATTTTGGATTCGATGGTCATCTAGGCCAACTAGATGTTATTTTCATGATTGGAATGAGTTGGACAAGATTTGGGAGAGTCAATAGATGGTTGTGAAACACCGGCAGAGATTGGGCACTCAAGCTATCTTTGTTTGAAAGTTCTAGGCCTTATTATTCCTTTTCGGTTTATCTTGGATTAAAAGAACTTTAAGGCCAAGTGATTGATCTTTTCATGAAATACATGCGTTAGATGGCTTATGGGAGAGTCAATAAATGTTTCTCAAGCAACCACAGAGGTCGAAGATTAATCTATCTTGGTTGTTGCGTTGAATGCCATTAGATCCTTTTAGGCTTATTTTGAATTAGACGGTCGTCAAGGCCAAGTGGATGATATTTTCATGATTGGAATGATTGAACAAGGTTTGGGAGAGTCAATATATGTTTGTGAAAATCCCGCGGTGGTTTAGGACTCAAGCTATCTTGGTTTAAAAGTTGAAGGCCTATTTGTTCCTCCTCGGTTTTGTCTTGGATTATAAGAACTTCTAGGCCAAGGGATTGTTGTTTTCATGAAATACATGGGTTATATGGCTTATGGGAGAGTCAATAGATGTTTGTCAAGCACCCACAGAGGTTGAAGATTAAGCTATCTTGGTTGATGAGTTGAACGCCATTAGATCCTCTTTTGCTTATTTTGGATTAGATGGTCATCAAGGCCAAGTGGATGATATTTTCTTGATTGCAAAGAGTTGGAGAAGGTTTAGGACGGTGAATAGATGTTTGTGAAAAACTCGCGGCGGTTGAGGACTCAAGCTATCTTGGTTTAAAAGTTGAAGTCCTATTTGTTCCTCCTCGGTTTATCTTGGATTATAAGAACTTCGAAGCCAAGTGATTGATAATTTCATGCAATACATGGGTTTGATGGCTTATGCGGGAGTCAATAGATGTTTGACAAGAGCCCACCGTGGTTGAAGATTAAGCTATCTTGGTTGATGAGTTGATTTCCATTAGATCCTTTTTGGCCAAGTGCATGATATTTTCATGATTGGAATGTGTTGGGAGAGGCAATAGATGTTTGTGAAAGACCCACGGAGGTTGAAGACTCAACCTATCTTGGTTTCAAAGTTCTAGGCCTATTTGTTCCTGTTCGATTTATCATGGATTAAAAGCACTTTTAGGCCAAGGGATTGATGTTTTCATGAAATACATGGGTTGGATGTGTTATGGGAGACTCAATAGATGTTTGTCAAGCACCCACAGAGTTTAAACATTAAGCTATCTTCGTCGATGAGTTGAATGACCATTAAATCATTTATGGCTTATTTTGCATTAGATAGTCATCTGGGCGAAGTAGATGACATTTTCTTGAGTGGAATGAGTTGGACAAGCTTTGGGAGAGTCAATAGATGTTGGTGAAACACCGGCGAAGGTTGAGCGCTCAAGCTATCTTGGTTTAAATGTTCTAGGCCTATATGTTCCTTTTCGGTTTATCTTGGATTAAAAGAATTTCTAGGCCAAGTGCAATATATTTTCATGAATTACATGGGTTAGATGGCTTATGGGAGAGTCAATAGATAATTGACAAGTACCCACAGAGGTTGAAGATTAAGCAATCTGGGTTGATGAGTTGAATGCCATTAGATCCTTTTTGGCTTCTTTTGGATTAGATGGTCATCAAGGCCAAGTGCATGATATTTTCATGATTGGAATGTGTTGGGAGAGGCAATAGATGTTTGTGAAAGACCCCCGGAGGTTGAAGACTCAAGCTATCTCTATTTAAAAGTTCTTGGCCAATTTGTTCCTTTACGGTTTATCTTGGATTAAAAGCACGTTTAGGCCAAGTGATTGATATTTTCATGAAATACATGGGTTAGATGGCTTATGGGAGAGTCAATAGATATTTGACAGGAACCCACAGAGGTTTAAGATGAAGTTATCTTAGTTGATGAGTTGAATGCCATTAGATACTTTTTGGCTTATTTTGGATTAGATGGTCATCTATGCAATGTGGATGATATTTTCATGATTGGAATGAGTTAGACAAGGTTTGGGAGAGTCAATAAATGTGTGTCAAACACCCACGGAGGTTGACAACTCAAGCTATCTTGGTTTAAAAGTTCTAGGCCTATTTGTTCCTTTTCGGTTTATCTTGGATTAAAAGAACTTTTAGGCCAAGTGATTGATGTTTTCATGAAATACATGGGTTAGATGGCTTATGGGAGAGTTAAGAGATATTTGACAAGCACCCACAGAGTTTAAAGATTGAGCTATCTTGGTTGATGAGTTGAATGCCATTAGATCCTTTTTGGCTTATTTTGGATTAGATGGTCATCAAGGCCAAGTGGATGATATTTTCAAGATTGGAATGTGTTGGGAGAGGCAATACATGTTTGTGAAACACCCACGGAGGTTGAAGGCTCAAGCTATCTTAATTTAAAACTTCTAGGCCTATTTGTTCCTTTTCGGTTTATCTTGGATTAAAAGAACTTTTAGGCCAAGTGATTGATGTTTTCATGAAATACATGGGTTAGATGGCTTATGGGAGAGTTAATAGATGTTTGTCAAGCAACCACAGAGGTTAAAGATTAAGCTATCTTCGTTGATAAGTTGAATGCCCATTAAATCCTTTTTGGCTTATTTTGCATTAGATGGTCATCTAGGCCAACTAGATGATATTTTCATGATTGGAATGAGTTGGACAAAGTTTGGGAGAGTCAATAGATGTTTGTGAAATACCGGCGGAGGTTGAGCACTCAGGCCATCTTGGTTTAATAGTTGAAGGCCTATTTGTTCCTGCTCGGTTTATCTTGGCTTAAAAGAACTTCTTGGCCAATTGATTGATATTTTCAGAAAATACATGGGTTAGATGGCTTATGGGAGAGTCAATAGATATTTGACAAGCACCCACAGAGGTTGAAGATTAAGCAATCTGGGTTGATGAGTTGAATGCCATTAGATCCTTTTTGGCTTCTTTTGGATTAGATGGTCATCAAGGCCAAGTGCATGATATTTTCATGATTGGAATGTGTTGGGAGAGGCAATAGATGTTTGTGAAAGACCCCCGGAGGTTGAAGACTCAAGCTATCTCTATTTAAAAGTTCTTGGCCAATTTGTTCCTTTACGGTTTATCTTGGATTAAAAGCACGTTTAGGCCAAGTGATTGATATTTTCATGAAATACATGGGTTAGATGGCTTATGGGAGAGTCAATAGATATTTGACAAGCACCCACAGAGGTTAAAGATTGAGCTATCTAGGTTGATGAGTTGAATGTCATTAGATCCTTTTTGGCTTATTTTGGATTAGATGGTCATCTAGGTCAAGTGGATGATATTTTCATTATTGGAATGAGTTGGACAAGGTTTCAAAGAGTCAATAGATGTTTGAGAAACACTCGCGGAGGTTGAGGACTCATCCTATCTTGTTTTCAAAGTTCAAGGCCTATTTGTTCCTGCTTGGTTTATCTTGGATTATAAGAATTTCTCGGCCAACTGGTTGATATTTTCATGAAATGCATTGGTATCTGGCTTATAAGAGAGTCAATAGATGTTTGACAGGAACCCTCAAAGGTTTAAGATGAAGCTATCTTAGTTGTTGAGTTGAATGCCATTAGATACTTTTTGGCTTATTTTGGATTAGATATCTATGCAAGGTGGATGATATTTTCATGATTGGAATGAGTTAGACAAGGTTTGGGAGAGTCAATAAATGTGTGTCAAACACCCACGGAGGTTGACAACTCTAGCTATCTTGGTTCAAAAGTTCTAGGCCTATTTGTTCCTTTTCGGTTTATCTTGGATTAAAAGAACTTTTAGGCCAAGTGATTGATGTTTTCATGAAATACATGGGTTAGATGGCTTATGGGAGAGTTAATAGATGTTTGTCAAGCAACCACAGAGGTTAAAGATTAAGCTATCTTCGTTGATAAGTTGAATGCCCATTAAATCCTTTTTGGCTTATTTTGCATTAGATGGTCATCTAGGCCAACTAGATGATATTTTCATGATTGGAATGAGTTGGACAAAGTTTGGGAGAGTCAATAGATGTTTGTGAAATACCGGCGGAGGTTGAGCACTCAGGCCATCTTGGTTTAATAGTTGAAGGCCTATTTGTTCCTGCTCGGTTTATCTTGGCTTAAAAGAACTTCTTGGCCAATTGATTGATATTTTCAGAAAATACATGGGTTAGATGGCTTATGGGAGAGTCAATAGATATTTGACAAGCACCCACAGAGGTTGAAGATTAAGCAATCTGGGTTGATGAGTTGAATGCCATTAGATCCTTTTTGGCTTCTTTTGGATTAGATGGTCATCAAGGCCAAGTGCATGATATTTTCATGATTGGAATGTGTTGGGAGAGGCAATAGATGTTTGTGAAAGACCCCCGGAGGTTGAAGACTCAAGCTATCTCTATTTAAAAGTTCTTGGCCAATTTGTTCCTTTACGGTTTATCTTGGATTAAAAGCACGTTTAGGCCAAGTGATTGATATTTTCATGAAATACATGGGTTAGATGGCTTATGGGAGAGTCAATAGATATTTGACAAGCACCCACAGAGGTTAAAGATTGAGCTATCTAGGTTGATGAGTTGAATGTCATTAGATCCTTTTTGGCTTATTTTGGATTAGATGGTCATCTAGGTCAAGTGGATGATATTTTCATTATTGGAATGAGTTGGACAAGGTTTCAAAGAGTCAATAGATGTTTGAGAAACACTCGCGGAGGTTGAGGACTCATCCTATCTTGTTTTCAAAGTTCAAGGCCTATTTGTTCCTGCTTGGTTTATCTTGGATTATAAGAATTTCTCGGCCAACTGGTTGATATTTTCATGAAATGCATTGGTATCTGGCTTATAAGAGAGTCAATAGATGTTTGACAGGAACCCTCAAAGGTTTAAGATGAAGCTATCTTAGTTGTTGAGTTGAATGCCATTAGATACTTTTTGGCTTATTTTGGATTAGATATCTATGCAAGGTGGATGATATTTTCATGATTGGAATGAGTTAGACAAGGTTTGGGAGAGTCAATAAATGTGTGTCAAACACCCACGGAGGTTGACAACTCTAGCTATCTTGGTTCAAAAGTTCTAGGCCTATTTGTTCCTTTTCGGTTTATCTTGGATTAAAAGAACTTTTAGGCCAAGTGATTGATGTTTTCATGAAATACATGGGTTAGATGGCTTATGGGAGAGTTAATAGATGTTTGTCAAGCAACCACAGAGGTTAAAGATTAAGCTATCTTCGTTGATAAGTTGAATGCCCATTAAATCCTTTTTGGCTTATTTTGCATTAGATGGTCATCTAGGCCAACTAGATGATATTTTCATGATTGGAATGAGTTGGACAAAGTTTGGGAGAGTCAATAGATGTTTGTGAAATACCGGCGGAGGTTGAGCACTCAGGCCATCTTGGTTTAATAGTTGAAGGCCTATTTGTTCCTGCTCGGTTTATCTTGGCTTAAAAGAACTTCTTGGCCAATTGATTGATATTTTCAGAAAATACATGGGTTAGATGGCTTATGGGAGAGTCAATAGATATTTGACAAGCACCCACAGATGTTGAAGATTAAGCTATCTTGCTTGATGAGTTGAATGCCATTAGATCCTTTTTGGCTTATTTTGCATTAGATAGTCATCAAGGCCAAGTGAATGATATTTTCATGATTGGAAAGAGTTGGACAAGGTTAGGGGGAGTCAATAGATGTTTGTGAAAAACCTGTCGCGGTTGAGGACTCAAGCTTTCTTGGTTTAAAAGTTGAAGGCCTCTTTGTTCCTCCTCGGTTTATCTTGGATTATTAGAATTTCTCGGCAAAGTGATTGATATTTTCATGCAATACACAGGTTAGGTGGCTTATGGGAGTGTCAATAGATGTTTAACAGCAACCCACAGAGGTTCAAGATTAAGCTGTCTTGGTTGATGAGTTGAATGCCATTAGATCCTTTTTGGCTTATTTTGGATTAGATGGTCATCAAGGCCAAGTGGATGATATTTTCAAGATTGGAATGTGTTGGGAGAGGCAATACATGTTTGTGAAACACCCACGGAGGTTGAAGGCTCAAGCTATCTTAATTTAAAACTTCTAGGCCTATTTGTTCCTTTTCGGTTTATCTTGGATTAAAAGAACTTTTAGGCCAAGTGATTGATGTTTTCATGAAATACATGGGTTAGATGGCTTATGGGAGAGTTAATAGATGTTTGTCAAGCAACCACAGAAGTTAAATATTAAGCTATCTTCGTTGATAAGTTGAATACCCATTAAATCCTTTTTGGCTTATTTTGCATTAGATGGTCATCTAGGCAAACTAGATGATATTTTCATGATTGGAATGAGTTGGACAAAGTTTGGGAGAGTCAATAGATGTTTGTGAAATACAGGCGGAGGTTGGGGACTCTAGCTATCTTGGTTTAATAGTTGAAGGCCTATTTGTTCCTTCTCTGTTTATCTTGGATTAAAAGAACTTCTAGGCCAAGTGATTGATATTTTCAGGAAAAACATGGGTTAGATGGCTTATGGGAGAGTCAATCGATATTTGACAAGCACCCACAGATGTTGAAGATTAAGCTATCTTGCTTGATGAGTTGAATGCCATTAGATCCTTTTTGGCTTATTTTGCATTAGATAGTCATCAAGGCCAAGTGAATGATATTTTCATGATTGGAAAGAGTTGGACAAGGTTAGGGAGAGTCAATTGATGTTTGTGAAAAACCTGCCGGGGTTGAGGACTCAAGCTATCTTGGTTTAAAAGTTGAAGGCCTATTTGTTCCTCCTCGGTTTATCTTGGTTTATTAGAATTTCTCGGCCAAGTGATTGATATTTTCATGCAATACATTGGTTAGATGGCTTATGTGAGTGTCAATAGATGCTTGACAAGAACCCACAGAAAATGACGATTAAGCTTTCTTGGTTGATGAGTTGAATGCCATGAGATCCTTTTTGGCTTATTTTGGATTAGATGGTCATCAAGGCCAAGGGGATGATATTTTCATGATTAGAATGAGTTGGACAGGGTTTGGAGAGTCAATAGATGTTTGTGAAAAACATGCCGCAGTTGACGACTCAAGCTATCTTGATTTAAAAGTTGATGGCCTATTTGTTCCTCCTCGGTTTATCTTGGTTTATTAGAATTTCTCGGCCAAGTGATTGATATTTTCATGCAATACATGGGTTACATGGCTTATGGGAGTGTCAATAGATGTTTGACAAAAACCCACAGAGGTTGAAGATTAAGCTATCTTGGTTGATGAGTAGAATGCCATTTGATCCTTTTTGGCTTATTTTGGATTAGATGGTCATCAAGGCCAAGTGGATGATATTTTCAAGATTGGAATGTGTTGGGAGAGGCAATAGATGTTTTTTGAAACACCCACGGAGGTTGAATACCCAAGCTATCTTGGTTTAAAAGTTCTTGGCCAATTTGTTCCTTTACGGTTTATCCTGGATAAAAAGCACGTTTAGGCCAAGTGATTGATATTTTCATGAAATACATGGGTTAGATGGCTTATGGGAGAGTCAATAGATATTTGACAAGCACCCACAGAGGTTGAAGATTAAGCAATCTGGGTTGATGAGTTGAATGCCATTAGATCCTTTTTGGCTTATTTTGGATTAGATGGTCATCTAGGTCAAGTGGATGATATTTTCATGATTGGAATGAGTTGGACAAGGTTTCGAAGAGTCAATAGATGTTTGAGAAACACCCGCGGAGGTTGAGGACTCATCCTCTTTTGTTTTCAAAGTTCAAGGCCTATTTGTTCCTGCTTTGTTTATCTTGGATTATAAGAATTTCTCGGCCAACTGGTTGATATTTTCATGAAATACATTGGCCAGATGGCTTATAAGAGAGTCAATAGATGTTTGGCAAGAACCCACAAAGGTTTAAGATGAAGCTATCTTAGTTGATGAGATGAATGCCATTAGATCCTTTTTGGCTTATTTTGGATTAGATGGTCATCTGTGCCAAGTGGATGATATTTTCATGATTGGAATAAGTTAGACAAGGTTTGGGAGAGTCAATAAATGTGTGTCAAACACCCATGGAGGTTGACAACTCAAGCTATCTTTGGTTTAAAAGTTCTAGGCCTATTTGTTCCTTTTCGGTTTATCTTGGATTAAAAGAACTTTTAGGCCAAGTGATTGATGTTTTCATGAAATACATGGGTTAGATGGCTTATGGGAGAGTCAATAGATATTTGTCAAGCACCCACAGAGGTTGAAGATTCAGCTATCTTGCTGGATGAGTTGAATGCCATTAGATCCTTTTTGGCTTATTTTGGATTAGATGGTCATCAAGGCCAAGTAAATGATATTTTCATGATTGGAAAGAGTTGGACAAGGTTAGGGAGAGTCAATAGATGTTTGTGAAAAACCCGCCACGGTTGAGGACTCAAGCTATCTTGGTTTAACAGTTGAAGGCCTATTCGTTTCGCCTTGGTTTATCTTGGATTATAAGAACTACTAGGCCAAGTGATTGACATTTTCATCCAATACATGGGTTACATGGCTTATGGGAGTGTCAATAGATGTTTGACAAAAACCCACAGAGGTTGAAGATTAAGCTATCTTGGTTGATGAGTAGAATGCCATTTGATCCTTTTCGGCTTATTTTGGATTAGATGGTCATCAAGGCCAAGAGGATGATATTTTCAAGATTGGAATGGGTTGGGAGAGGCAATAGATGTTTGTGAAACACCCACAGAGGTTGAAGACCCAAGCTATCTTAGTTTAAAAGTTTTTGGCCAATTTGTTCCTTTACGGTTTATCTTGGATAAAAAGCACGTTTAGGCCAAGTGATTGATATTTTCATGAAATACATAGGTTAGATGGCTTATGGGAGAGTCAATAGATATTTGACAAGCACTCACAGAGGTTAAAGATTGAGCTATCTAGGTTGATGAGTTGAATGTCATTAGATCCTTTTTGGCTTATTTTGGATTAAATGGTCATCTAGGTCAAGTGCATGATATTTTCATGATTGGAATGAGTTGGACAAGGTTTCGAAGAGTCAATAGATGTTTGAGAAACACCCGCGGAGGTTGAGGACTCATCCTCTCTTGTTTTCAAAGTTCAAGGCCTATTTGTTCCTGCTTGGTTTATCTTGGATTATAAGAATTTCTCGGCCAACTGGTTGATATTTTTGTGAAATGCATTGGTTAGATGGCTTGAAAGAGAGTCAATAGATGTTTGACAGGAACCGATAGAGGTTTAAGATGAATCTATCTTAGTTGATGAGTTGAATGCCATTAGATACTTTTTGGCTTATTTTGGATTAGATGGTCATCTATGCAAAGTGGATGATATTTTCATGATTGGAATGAGTTAGACAAGGTTTGGGAGAGTCAATAAATGTGTGTCAAACACCCATGGAGGTTGACAACTCAAGCTATCTTGGTTTAAAAGTTCTAGGCCTATTTGTTCCTTTTCGGTTTATCTTGGATTAAAAGAACTTTTAGGCCAAGTGATTGATGTTTTCATGAAATACATGGGTTAGATGGCTTATGGGAGAGTCAAGAGATATTTGACAAGCACCCACAGAGTTTAAAGATTGAGCTATCTTGGTTGATGAGTTGAATGCCATTAGATCCTTTTTGGCTTATTTTGGATTAGATGGTCATCTAGGTCAAGTGGATGATATTTTCATGATTGGAATGAGTTTGACAAGGTTTCGAAGAGTCAATAGATGTTTGAGAAACACCCGCGAAGTTTGAGGACTCATCCTATCTTGTTTTCAAAGTTCAAGACCTATTTGTTCCTGCTTTGTTTATCTTGGATTATAAGAATTTCTCGGCCAACTGGTTGATATTTTCGTGAAATGCATTGGTTAGATGGCTTAAAAGAGAGTCAATAGATGTTTGACAGGAACCCACAGAGGTTTAAGATGAAGCTATCTTAGTTGATGAGTTGAATGCCATTAGATACTTTTTGGCTTATTTTGGATTAGATGGTCATCTATGCAAAGTGGATGATATTTTCATGATTGGAATGAGTTAGACAAGGTTTGGGAGAGTCAATAAATGTGTGTCAAACACCCACGGAGGTTGACAACTCAAGCTATCTTGGTTTAAAAGTTCTAGGCCTATTTGTTCCTTTTCGGTTTATCTTGGATTAAAAGAACTTTTAGGCCAAGTGATTGATGTTTTCATGAAATACATGGGTTAGATGGCTTATGGGAGAGTCAAGAGATATTTGACAAGCACCCACAGAGTTTAAAGATTGAGCTATCTTGGTTGATGAGTTGAATGCCATTAGATCCTTTTTGGCTTATTTTGGATTAGATGGTCATCTAGGTCAAGTGGATGATATTTTCATGATTGGAATGAGTTTGACAAGGTTTCGAAGAGTCAATAGATGTTTGAGAAACACCCGCGAAGGTTGAGGACTCATCCTATCTTGTTTTCAATGTTCAAGGCCTATTTGTTCCTGCTTTGTTTATCTTGGATTATAAGAATTTCTCGGCCAACTGGTTGATATTTTTGTGAAATGCATTGGTTAGATGGCTTGAAAGAGAGTCAATAGATGTTTGACAGGAATCGATAGAGGTTTAAGATGAATCTATCTTAGTTGATGAGTTGAATGCCATTAGATACTTTTTGGCTTATTTTGGATTAGATGGTCATCTATGCAAAGTGGATGATATTTTCATGATTGGAATGAGTTAGACAAGGTTTGGGAGAGTCAATAAATGTGTGTCAAACACCCACGGAGGTTGACAACTCAAGCTATCTTGGTTTAAAAGTTCTAGGCCTATTTGTTCCTTTTCGGTTTATCTTGGATTAAAAGAACTTTTAGGCCAAGTGATTGATGTTTTCATGAAATACATGGGTTAGATGGCTTATGGGAGAGTCAAGAGATATTTGACAAGCACCCACAGAGTTTAAAGATTGAGCTATCTTGGTTGATGAGTTGAATGCCATTAGATCCTTTTTGGCTTATTTTGGATTAGATGGTCATCTAGGTCAAGTGGATGATATTTTCATGATTGGAATGAGTTTGACAAGGTTTCGAAGAGTCAATAGATGTTTGAGAAACACCCGCGAAGGTTGAGGACTCATCCTATCTTGTTTTCAATGTTCAAGGCCTATTTGTTCCTGCTTTGTTTATCTTGGATTATAAGAATTTCTCGGCCAACTGGTTGATATTTTCGTGAAATGCATTGGTTAGATGGCTTAAAAGAGAGTCAATAGATGTTTGACAGGAACCCACAGAGGTTTAAGATGAAGTTATCTTAGTTGATGAGTTGAATGCCATTAGATACTTTTTGGCTTATTTTGGATTAGATGGTCATCTATGCAAAGTGGATGATATTTTCATGATTGGAATGAGTTAGACAAGGTTTGGGAGAGTCAATAAATGTGTGTCAAACACCCACGGAGGTTGACAACTCAAGCTATCTTGGTTTAAAAGTTCTAGGCCTATTTGTTCCTTTTCGGTTTATCTTGGATTAAAAGAACTTTTAGGCCAAGTGATTGATGTTTTCATGAAATACATGGGTTAGATGGCTTATGGGAGAGTCAAGAGATATTTGACAAGCACCCACAGAGGTTAAAGATTGAGCTATCTTGGTTGATGAGTTGAATGCCATTAGATCCTTTTTGGCTTATTTTGGATTAGATGGTCATCTAGGTCAAGTGGATGATATTTTCATGATTGGAATGAGTTTGACAAGGTTTCGAAGAGTCAATAGATGTTTGAGAAGCACCCGCGAAGGTTGAGGACTCATCCTCTCTTGTTTTCAAAGTTCAAGGCCTATTTGTTCCTGCTTGGTTTATCTTGGATTATAAGAATTTCTCGGCCAACTGGTTGATATTTTCGTGAAATGCATTGGTTAGATGGCTTAAAAGAGAGTCAATAGATGTTTGACAGGAACCCACAGAGGTTTAAGATGAAGCTATCTTAGATGATGAGTTGAATGCCATTTGATCCTTTTTGGCTTATTTTGGATTAGATGGTCATCTATGCAAAGTGGATGATATTTTCATGATTGGAATGAGTTAGACAAGGTTTGGGAGAGTCAATAAATGTGTGTCAAACACCCACGGAGGTTGACAACTCAAGCTATCTTGGTTTAAAAGTTCTAGGCCTATTTGTTCCTTTTCGGATTATCTTCGATTAAAAGAACTTTTAGGCCATGTGATTGATGTTTTCATGAAATAAATGGGTTAGATGGTTTATGGGAGAGTCAATAGATATTTTTCAAGCACCCACAGAGGTTGAAGATTAAGCAATCTTGGTTGATGAGTTGAATGCCATTAGATCAATTTTGGCTTATTTTGCATTAGATGGTCATCAAGGCCAAGTGAATGATATTTTCATGATTGGAAAGAGTTGGACAAGGTTAAGGAGAGTCAACAGATGTTTGTGAAAAACCCGCCACGGTTGAGGACTCAAGCTATCTTGGTTTAAAAGTTGAAGGCCTATTTGTTCCTCCTCGGTTTATCTTGGATTATTAGAATTTCTCGGCCAAGTGATTGATATTTTCATGCAATATATTGATTAGATGGCTTATGGGAGTGTCAATAGAAGCTTGACAAGGACCCACAGAAGATGAAGATTAAGCTTTCTTGGTTGATGAGTTGAATGCCAATAGATCCTTTTTGTCTTATTTTGGATTAGATGGTCTTCAAGGCCAAGGGAATGATATTTTCATGATTCGAATGTGTTGGACAGGGTTTGGAGAGTCAATAGATGTTTGTGAAACACCCGCAGAGGTTGAGGACTCAAGCTATCTTGGTTTAAAAGTTGAAGGCCTATTCGTTCCGCCTCGGTTTATCTTTGATTATAAGAACTTCTAGGCCAAGTGATTGATATTTTCAACCAGTACATGGGATACATGGCTTATGGGAGTGTCAATAGATGTTTGACAAGAACCCACAGAGGTTGAAGATTAAGCTATCTTGGTTGATGAGTAGAATGCCATTTGATCTTTTTTGGCTTATTTTGCATTAGATGGTCATGAAGGCCAAGTGAATGATATTTTCATGATTGGAAAGAGTTGGACAAGGTTAGGGAGAGTGAATAGATGTTTCTGAAAAACTCGCCACGGTTGTGGACTCTAGCAATCTTGGTTTAAAAGTTGAAGGCCTATTTGTTCCTCCTCGGTTTATCTTGGATTATTAGAATTTCTCGGCCAAGTGATTGATATTTTCATGCAATACATTGGTTAGATGGCTTATGGGAGTGTCAATAGAAGCTTGACAAGAACCCACAGAAGATGAAGATTAAGCTTTCTTGGTTGATGAGTTGGATGCCATTAGATCCTTTTTGTCTTATTTTGGATTAGATGGTCTTCAAGGCCAAGGGAATGATATTTTCATGATTCGAATGAGTTGGACAGGGTTTGGAGAGTCAATAGATGTTTGTGAAACACCTGCAGAGGTTGAAGACTCAAGCTATCTTGGTTTAAAAGTTGAAGGCCTATTCGTTCCGCCTCGGTTTATCTTGGATTATAAAAACTTCTAGGCCAAGTGATTGATATTTTCATGCAATACATGGGTTACATGGCTTATGGGAGTGTCAATAGATGTTTGACAAGAACCCACAAAGGATGAAGATTAAGCTATCTTGGTTGATGAGTAGAATGCCATTTGATCCTTTTTGGCTTATTTTTGATAAGATGGTCATCAAGGCCAAGTGGATGATATTTTCATAATTAGAATGAGTTGGACAGGGTCTGGGAGAGTCAATTGATGTTTGTGAAACACCTGCAGAGGTTTAAGACTCAAGCTATCTTGGTTTAAAAGTTGAAGGCCTATTCGTTCCGCCTCGGTTTATCTTGGATTATAAGAACTTCTAGGCCAAGTGATTGATATTTTCATGCAATACATGGGTTACATGGCTTATGGGAGTGTCAATAGATGTTTGACAAGAACCCACAAAGGATGAAGATTAAGCTATCTTGGTTGATGAGTAGAATGCTATTTGATCCTTTTTGGCTTATTTTGGATTAGATGGTCATCAAGGCCAAGTGGATGATATTTTCAAAATTGGAATGTGTTGGGAGAGGCAATAGATGTTTTTGAAACACCCACGGAGGTTGAAGACTCAAGCTATCTTGGTCTAAAAGTTTGTGGCCAATTTGTTCCTTTACAGTTTATCTTGGATTAAAAGAACTTCTTGGTCAAGTAATTGATATTTTCACGAAATACATGGGTTAGGTGGCATATGGGAGAGTCAATAGATATTTGACAAGCACCCACAGAGGCTGAAGATTAAGCTATCTTGGTTGATGAGTTGAATGCCATTAGATCATTTTTGGCTTATTTTGGATTAGATGGTCTTCTAGGCCAAGTGGATAATTTTTTCATGATTGGAATGAGTTGGACAAGGTTTCGTAGAGTCAATAGATGTTTGAGAAACACCCATGGAGGTTGAGGACTCATCCTATCTTGTTTTAAAAGTTCAAGGCCTATTTGTTCCTGCTCGGTTTATCTTGGTTTATAAGAATTTCTCGGCCAACTAATTGATATTTTCATCAAATACGTTGGTTAGGTGGCTTATAATAGAGTCAATAGATGTTTGTGAAACACCCATGGTGGTTGACAACTCAAGCTATCTTTGTTTACAAGTTCTTGGCCAATTTGTTCCTTTTCGATTTATTTTGATTTAAATGAACTTTTAGGCCAACTGATTGATGTTTTCATGAAATACATGGTTAGATGGCTTATGGGAGAGTCAATAGATGTTTGTCAAACGCCCACAGAGGTTAAATATTAAGCTATCTTCGGTGATAAGTTGAATTATCATTAAATCTTTTTTGGCTTATTTTGGTTTAGATGGTCATCTGGGCCAACTATATGATATTTTCATAATTGGAATGAGTTGGACATGCTTTGGAAGAGTCAATACATGTTTGTGAAACACCGGCGGAGGTTGGGCACTCAAGCTATCTTGGTTTAAAGGTTCTAGGACTATTTGTTCCTTTTCGGTTTATCTTGGATTAAAAGAAATTCTAGGCCAAGTGATTGATATTTTCATGAAATACATGGGTTAGATGGCTTATGGGTGAGTCAACAGATATTTGACAAGCACCCACAGAGGTTGAAGATTAAGCAATCTTGGTTGATGAGTTGAATGCCATTAGATCCTTTTTGGCTTATTCTGGATTAGATGGTCATCTAGGCCAAGTGGATGATATTTTCATGATTGGAATGAGTTGGACAAGGTTTCCGAGAGTCAATAGATGTTTGAGAAAAACCAGCGGAGGTTCAGGACTCATCCTATCTTGTTTTCAAAGCTCAAGGCCTATTTGTTCCTGCTTGGTTTATCTTGGATTATAAGAATTTCTCGGCCAACAGACTGATATTTTCATGCAATACGTTGGTTTGATGGCTTATAAGAGAGTCAATAGATGTTTCACAAGAACCCACATAGGTTGAAGATGAAGCTATCTTAGTTGATGAGTTGAATGCCATTAGATCCTTTTTGGCTTATTTTGGATTAGATGGTCATCTATGCCAAGTGGATGATATTTTCATGATTGGAAAGAGTTAGACAAGGTTTGGGAGCGTCAATAAATGTTTTTGAAACACCCACAGAGGTTGACAACTCAAGCTATCTTGGTGTAAAAGTTCTAGGCCTATTTGTTCCATTTCGGTTTATCTTGGATTAAAAGAACTTTTAGGCCAAGTGATTGATGTTTTCATGAAATACATGGGTTAGATGGCTTATGGGAGAGTCAATAGATGTTTGTCAAGCACCAACAGGGTAGAAGATTAAGCTATCTAGGTTGATGAGTTAAATGCCATTAGATCCCTATTGGCTTATTTTGGATTAGAAGGTCATTAAGGCCAAGTGGATGATATTTGCATGATTGGATTGTGTTGGGAGAGGCAATAGATGTTTGTGAAACACCCACGGAGGTTGAAGACTCAAGCTATCTTGGTTGAAATGTTCTTGGCCAATTTGTTCCTTTACGGTTTTTCTTGGATTAAAACAACTTCTTGGTCAAGTAATTGAAATTTTCACAAAATACATGGGTTAG
Organism: Styphnolobium japonicum; assembly: GCA_023212625.1. Lineage (NCBI taxonomy): Eukaryota > Viridiplantae > Streptophyta > Magnoliopsida > Fabales > Fabaceae > Styphnolobium > Styphnolobium japonicum. Next base: position 18,857,613 of record JALBWW010000005.1, read on the forward strand.
ATGGCATATGGGACAATCAATAGATATTTCACAACCACCCACAGAGGTTGAAGATTAAGCTATCTTGGTTGATGAGTTGAATGCCATTAGATCCCTTTTGGCATATTTTGGATTTGATGGTCATCAAGGCCAAGTGGATGATATTTGCATGATTGGAATGTGTTGGGAGAGGCAATAGATGTTTGTGAAACACCCACGAAGGTTGAAGACTCAAGCTATCTTGGTTTAAAAGTTCTAGGCAATTTGTTCCTTTACGGTTTATCTAGGATTAAAAGATCTTTTAGGCCAAGTGATTGATGTTTTCATGAAATACATGGGTTAGATGGCTTATGGCAGAGTCAATAGATGTTTCTCAACCACCCACAGAGGTTGAAGATTAAGCTATCTTGGATGATGAGTTGAATGCCATTAGATCCTTTTTGGCTTATTTTGGATTAAATGGTCATCAAGGCCAAGTGGATGATATTTTCACGATTAGAATGAGTTGGACAAGGTTTCGGAGAGTCAATAGATGCTTGTGAATCACCCGCAGAGGTTGAGGACTCAAGCTATCTTGGTTTAAAAGTTGAAGGTCTATTTGTTCCTCCTCGATTTATCATTGATTATAAGAACTTCTAGGCCATGTGATTGATATTTTCATGCAATACATGGGTTAGATGCCTTATGGGAGTGTCAATAGATGTTTGACAAGAACCTACAGAGGTTGAAGATTACGCTATCTTAGTTGACGAGTAGAATGCCATTTGATCCTTTTTGGCTTATTTTGGATTTGATGGTCATCAAGGCCAAGTGGATGATATTTTCAAGATTGGAATGTGTTGGGAGAGGCAATAGATGTTTGTGAAACACCCACGGAGGTTGAAGACTCAAGCTATCTTGGTTTAAAAGTTCTTGGCCAATTTGCTCCTTTACGGTTTATCTTGGATTAAAAGCACTTTTAGGCCAAGTGATTGATATTTTCATGAAATACATGGGTTAGATGGCTTATGGGAGAGTCAATAGATGTTTGTCAAGCACCGACAGAGGTTGAAGATTAAGCCGTCTTGGTTGATGAGTTGAATGCCATTAGATCCTTTTTGGCTTATTTTGGATTAGATGGTCATCAAGGCCAAGTGGATGATATTTTCAAGATTGGAATGTGTTGGGAGCGGCAATAGATGTTTGTGAAACACCCACGGAGGTTGAAGACTCAAGCTATCTTGGTTTAAAAGTTCTTGGCCAATTTGTTCCTTTACGGTTTATCTTGGATTAAAAGCACTTTTAGGCCAAGTGATTGATATTTTCATGAAATACATGGGTTAGATGGCTTATGGGAGAGTCAATAGATGTTTCTCAAGCACCCACAGAGGTTGAAGATTAAGCTATCTTGGTTGATGAGTTGAATGCCATTAGATCCTTTTTGGCTTATTTTGGAATAGATGGTCATCAAGGCCAAGTGGATGATATTTTCAAGTTTGAAATGTGTTGGGAAAGGCAATAGATGTTTGTGAAACGCCCACGGAGGTTGAAGACTCAAGCTATCTTGGTTTAAAAGTTCTTGGCCAATTTGTTCCTTTACGGTTTATCTTGGATTAAAAGCACTTTTAGACCAAGTCATTGAAATTTTCATGAAATACATGGGTTAGATGGCTTATGGGAGAGTCAATAGATGTTTCTCAAGCACCCACAATGGTCTAAGATTAAGCTATCTTGGTTGATGAGTTGAATCCCATTAGATCCTTTTTGGCTTATTTTTGATTAGATGGTCATCAAGGTCAACTGGATGATATTTTCATGATTAGAATGAGTTGGACAGGGTTTGGGAGAGTCAATAGATGTTTGTGAAACACTCGCAAAGGTTGAGAACTCAAGCTATCTTGGTTTAAAAGTTGAAGGTCTATTTTTTCCTCCTCAGTTTATCTTGGATTATAAGAACTTCTAGGCCAAGTGATTGACATTTTCATGAAATACATGGGTTAGATGGCTTATGGGAGAGTCAATAGATGTTTCTCAAGCACCCACAGAGGTTGAAGATTAAGCTATCTTGGTTGATGAGTTGAATCCCATTAGATCCTTTTTGGCTTATTTTTGATTAGATGGTCATCAAGGTCAACTGGATGATATTTTCATGATTAGAATGAGTTGGACAGGGTTTGGGAGAGTCAGTAGATGTTTGTGAAACACTCGCAATGGTTGAGAACTCAAGCTATCTTGGTTTAAAAGTTGAAGGTCTATTTGTTCCTCCTCAGTTTATCTTGGATTATAAGAACTTCTAGGCCAAGTGATTGATATTTTCATGCAATACATGGGTTAGATGCCTTATGGGAGTGTGAATAGATGTTTGAAAAGAACCCACAAAGGTTGAAGATTAAGCAATCTTGGTTGATGAGTACAATCCCGTTTGATCCTTTTTGGCATATTTTGGATTAGATGGTCATCAAGGCCAAGTGGATGATATTTTCAATATTGGAATGTGTTGGGAGAGGCAATAGATGTTTGTGAAACACCCACGGACGTTGAAGACTCAAGCTATCTTAGTTTAAAAGTTCTTGGCAAATTTGTTCCTTTACGGTTTATCTTGGATTAAAAGCACTTTTAGGCCAAGCGATTGATATTTTCATGAAATACATGGGTTAGATGGCTTATGGGAGAGTCAATAGATTTTTGTCCAGCACCCACAGAGGTTGAAGATTAAGTTATCTTGGTTGATGAGTTGAATGCCATTAGATCCTTTTTGGCTTATTTTTTATTAGATGGTCATCAAGGCCAAGTGGATGATATTTTCAAAATTGAAATGTGTTGGGAGAGGCAATAGATGTTTGTGAAACACCCACGGAGGTTGAAAACTAAAGCTATCTTGGTTTAAAAGTTCTTGGCCAATTTGTTCCTTTACGGTTTATCTTGGATTAAATGCACTTTTAGGCCAAATGATTGATATTTTCATGAAATACATGGGTTAGATGGCTTATGGGAGAGTCAATAGATGTTTCTCAAGCACCCACAGAGGTTGAAGATTAAGCTATCTAGGTTGATGAGTTGAATGCCATTAGATCCCTATTGGCTTATTTTGGATTAGAAGGTCATTAAGGCCAAGTGGATGATATTTGCATGATTGGATTGTGTTGGGAGAGGCAATTGATGTTTGTGAAACACCCACGGAGGTTGAAGACTCAAGCTATCTTGGTTGAAATGTTCTTGGCCAATTTGTTCCTTTACGGTTTATCTTGGATTAAAACAACTTCTAGGTCAAGTAATTGAAATTTTCACAAAAATACATGGGTTAGATGGCATATGGGACAATCAATAGATATTTCACAACCACCCACAGAGGTTGAAGATTAAGCTATCTTGGTTGATGAGTTGAATGCCATTAGATCCCTTTTGGCATATTTTGGATTTGATGGTCATCAAGGCCAAGTGGATGATATTTGCATGATTGGAATGTGTTGGGAGAGGCAATAGATGTTTGTGAAACACCCACGAAGGTTGAAGACTCAAGCTATCTTGGTTTAAAAGTTCTAGGCCAATTTGTTCCTTTACGGTTTATCTTGGATTAAAAGAACTTTTAGGCCAAGTGATTGATGTTTTCATGAAATACATGGGTTAGATGGCTTATGGGAGAGTCAATAGATGTTTCTCAAGCACCCACAGAGGTTGAAGATTAAGCTATCTTGGTTGATGAGTTGAATGCCATTAGATCCTTTTTGCCTTATTTTGGATTAGATGGTCATCAAAGCCAAGTGGATGATATTTTCAAGTTTGAAATGTGTTGGGAAAGGCAATAGATGTTTGTGAAACGCCCACGGAGGTTGATGACTCAAGCTATCTTGGTTTAAAAGTTCTTCGCCAATTTGTTCCTTTACGGTTTTTCTTGGATTAAAAGCACTTTTAGGCCAAGTGATTGATATTTTCATGACATACATGGGTTAGATGGCTTATGGAAGAGTCACTAGATGTTTCTCAAGCACCTACAGAGGTCTAAGATTAAGCTATCTTGGTTGATGAGTTGAATTCCATTAGATCCTTTTTGGCTTATTTTGGATTAAATGGTCATCTAGGCCAAGTGGATGATATTTTCATGATTGGAATCTGTTGGACAAGGTTTCGGAGAGTCAATAGATGTTTGAGAAACACCCGCGGAGGTTGAGTACTCATCCTCTTTTGTTTTAAAAGTTCAAGGCCTATTCGTTCTTGCTCGGTTTATCTTGGATTATAAGAACTTCTAGGCCAAGTGATTGATATTTTCATGCAATACATGGGTTAGATGCCTTATGGGAGTGTGAATAGACGTTTGAAAAGAACCCACAGAGGTTGAAGATTAAGCTATCTTGGTTGATGAGTAGAATGTCGTTTGATCCTTTTTGGCTTATTTTCGATGAGATGGTCATCAAGGCCAAGTGGATGATATTTTCAATATTGGAATGTGTTGAGAGAGGCAATAGATGTTTGTGAAACACCCACGGAGGTTGAAGACTCAAGCTATCTTGGTTTCAAAGTTCTTGGCTAATTTGTTCCTTTACGGTTTATCTTGGATTAAAAGCACTTTTAGGCCAAGTGATTGATATTTTCATGAAATACATGAGTTAGATGGCTTATGGGACAGTCAATAGATGTTTGTCAACCACCCACAGAGGTTGAAGATTAAGCTATCTTGGTTGATGAGTTGAATGCCATTAGATCCTTTTTGCCTTATTTTGGATTAGATGGTCATCACGGCCAAGTGGATGATATTTTCAAGATTGGAATGTGTTGGGAGAGGCAATAGATGTTTGTGAAACCCCCACGGAGGTTGTAAACTCAAGCTATCTTTGTTTTAAAGTTCTTGTCCAATTTGTTCCTTTACGTTTTATCTTGGATTAAAAGCACTTTTAGGCCAAGTGATTGATATTTTCATGACATACATGGGTTAGATGGCTTATGGGAGAGTCACTAGATGTTTCTCAAGCACCTACAGAGGTCTAAGATTAAGCTATCTTGGTTGATGAGTTAAATCCCATTAGATCCTTTTTGGCTTATTTTTGATTAGATGGTCATCAAGGTCAACTGGATGATATTTCATGATTAGAATGAGTTGGACAGGGTTTGGAAGAGTCAATAGATTTTTGTGAAACACCCGCAGAGGTTGAGGACTCAAGCTATCTTGGTTTAAAAGTTGAAGGTCTATTTGTTCCTCCTCAATTTATCTTGGTTTATAAGAACTTCTAGGCCAAGTGATTGATATTTTCATGCAATACATGGGTTAGATGCCTTATGGGAGTGTCAATATATGTTTGACAAGAACCCACAGAAGTTGAAGATTAAGCTATCTTGGTTGATGAGTAGAATGCCATTTGTTCCTTTTTGGCTTATTTTGGATAAGATGGTCATCAAGGCCAAGTGGATGATATTTTCAATATTGGAATGTGTTGGGAGAGCCAATAGATGTTTGTGAAACACCCACGAAGGTTGAAGACTCAAGCTATCTTGGTTTAAAAGTTCTAGGCCAATTTGTTCCTTTACGGTTTATCTTGGATTAAAAGAACTTTTAGGCCAAGTGATTGATGTTTTCATGAAATACATGGGTTAGATGGCTTATGGGAGAGTCAATAGATGTTTGTCAACCACTCACTGAGGTTGAAGATTAAGCTATCTTGGATGATGAGTTGAATGCCATTAGATCCTTTTTGGCTTATTTTGGATTAAATGGTTATCAAGGCCAAGTGGATGATATTTTCACGATTAGAATGAGTTGGACAAGGTTTCGGAGAGTCAATAGATGCTTGTGAATCACCCGCAGAGGTTGAGGACTTAAGCTATCTTGGTTTAAAAGTTGAAGGTCTATTTGTTCCTCCTCGATTTATCATTGATTATAAGAACTTCTAGGCCATGTGATTGATATTTTCAAGCAATACATGGGTTAGATGCCTTATGGGAGTGTCAATAGATGTTTGACAAGAACCTACAGAGGTTGAAGATTAAGCTATCTTAGTTGACGAGTAGAATGCCATTTGATCCTTTTTGGCTTATTTTGGATTTGATGGTCATCAAGGCCAAGTGGATGATATTTTCAAGATTGGAATGTGTTGGGAGAGGCAATAGATGTTTGTGAAACACCCACGGAGGTTGAAAACTCAAGCTATCTTGGTTTAAAAGTTCTTGGCCAATTTGTTCCTTTACGGTTTTTCTTGGATTAAAAGCACTTTTAGACCAAGTCATTGAAATTTTCATGAAATACATGGGTTAGATGGCTTATGGGAGAGTCAATAGATGTTTCTCAAGCACCCACAGAGGTCTAAGATTAAGCTATCTTGGTTGATGAGTTGAATCCCATTAGATCCTTTTTGGCTTATTTTTGATTAGACGGTCATCAAGGTCAACTGGATGATATTTTCATGATTAGAATGAGTTGGACAGGGTTTGGGAGAGTCAATAGATGTTTGTGAAACACTCGCAAAGGTTGAAGACTCAAGCTATCTTGGTTTAAAAGTTGAAGGTCTATTTGTTCCTCCTCAGTTTATCTTGGATTATAAGAACTTCTAGGCCAAGTGATTGATATTTTCATGCAATACATGGGTTAGATGCCTTATGGGAGTGTGAATAGACGTTTGAAAAGAACCCACAGAGGTTGAAGATTAAGCTATCTTGGTTGATGAGTAGAATGTCGTTTGATCCTTTTTGGCTTATTTTCGATTAGATGGTCATCAAGGCCAAGTGGATGATATTTTCAAGATTGGAATGTGTTGAGAGAGGCAATAGATGTTTGTGAAACACCCACGGAGGTTGAAGACTCAAGCTATCTTGGTTTCAAAGTTCTTGGCTAATTTGTTCCTTTACGGTTTATCTTGGATTAAAAGCACTTTTAGGCCAAGTGATTGATATTTTCATGAAATACATGAGTTAGATGGCTTATGGGAGAGTCAATAGATGTTTCTCAAGCACCCACAGAGGTTGAAGATTAAGCTATCTTGGTTGATGAGTTGAATGCCATTAGATCCTTTTTGCCTTATTTTGGATTAGATGGTCATCACGGCCAAGTGGATGATATTTTCAAGATTGGAATGTGTTGGGAGAGGCAATAGATGTTTGTGAAACCCCCACGGAGGTTGATGACTCAAGCTATCTTGGTTGATGAGTTGAATGCCATTAGATCCTTTTTGCCTTATTTTGGATTAGATGGTCATCAAAGCCAAGTGGATGATATTTTCAAGTTTGAAATGTGTTGGGAAAGGCAATAGATGTTTGTGAAACGCCCACGGAGGTTGATGACTCAAGCTATCTTGGTTTAAAAGTTCTTGGCCAATTTGTTCCTTTACGGTTTTTCTTGGATTAAAAGCACTTTTAGGCCAAGTGATTGATATTTTCATGACATACATGGGTTAGATGGCTTATGGGAGAGTCACTAGATGTTTCTCAAGCACCTACAGAGGTCTAAGATTAAGCTATCTTGGTTGATGAGTTAAATCCCATTAGATCCTTTTTGGCTTATTTTTTATTAGATGGTCATCAAGGTCAACTGGATGATATTTTCATGATTAGAATGAGTTGGTCAGGGTTTGGAAGAGTCAATAGATTTTTGTGAAACACCCGCAGAGGTTGAGGACTCAAGCTATCTTGGTTTAAAAGTTGAAGGTCTATTTGTTCCTCCTCAGTTTATCTTGGATTATAAGAACTTCTAGGCCAAGTGATTGATATTTTCATGCAATACATGGGTTAGATGCCTTATGGGAGTGTGAATAGATGTTTGAAAAGAACCCACAGAGGTTGAAGATTAAGCTATCTTGGTTGATGAGTAGAATGCCGTTTGATTCTTTTTGGCTTATTTTGGATTAGATGGTCATCAAGGCCAAGTGGATGATATTTTCAATATTGGAATGTGTTGAGAGAGGCAATAGATGTTTGTGAATAACCCACGGAGGTTGAAGACTCAAGCTATCTTGGTTTCAAAGTTCTTGGCCAATTTGTTCCTTTACGGTTTATCTTGGATTAAAAGCACTTTTAGGCCAAGTGATTGATATTTTCATGACATACATGGGTTAGATGGCTTATGGGAGAGTCACTAGATGTTTCTCAAGCACCTACAGAGGTCTAAGATTAAGCTATCTTGGTTGATGAGTTAAATCCCATTAGATCCTTTTTGGCTTATTTTTTATTAGATGGTCATCAAGGTCAACTGGATGATATTTTCATGATTAGAATGAGTTGGTCAGGGTTTGGAAGAGTCAATAGATTTTTGTGAAACACATGAGAGGTTGAGGACTCAAGCTATCTTGGTTTAAAAGTTGAAGGTCTATTTGTTCCTCCTCAATTTATCTTGGTTTATAAGAACTTCTAGGCCAAGTGATTGATATTTTCATGCAATACATGGGTTAGATGCCTTATGGGAGTGTCAATATATGTTTGACAAGAACCCACAGTTGAAGATTAAGCTATCTTGGTTGATGAGTAGAATGCCATTTGTTCCTTTTTGGCTTATTTTGGATTAGATGGTCATCAAGGCCAAGTGGATGATATTTTCAATATTGGAATGTGTTGGGAGAGCCAATAGATGTTTGTGAAACACCCACGAAGGTTGAAGACTCAAGCTATCTTGGTTTAAAAGTTCTAGGCCAATTCGTTCCTTTACGGTTTATCTTGGATTAAAAGAACTTTTAGGCCAAGTGATTGATGTTTTCATGAAATACATGGGTTAGATGGCTTATGGGAGAGTCAATAGATGTTTGTCAACCACTCACTGAGGTTGAAGATTAAGCTATCTTGGATGATGAGTTGAATGCCATTAGATCCTTTTTGGCTTATTTTGGATTAAATGGTCATCAAGGCCAAGTGGATGATATTTTCACGATTAGAATGAGTTGGACAAGGTTTCGGAGAGTCAATAGATGCTTGTGAATCACCCGCAGAGGTTGAGGACTCAAGCTATCTTGGTTTAAAAGTTGAAGGTCTATTTGTTCCTCCTCGATTTATCATTGATTATAAGAACTTCTAGGCCATGTGATTGATATTTTTATGCAATACATGGGTTAGATGCCTTATGGGAGTGTCAATAGATGTTTGACAAGAACCTACAGAGGTTGAAGATTAAGCTATCTTAGTTGACGAGTAGAATGCCATTTGATCCTTTTTGGCTTATTTTGGATTTGGTGGTCATCAAGGCCAAGTGGATGATATTTTCAAGATTGGAATGTGTTGGGAGAGGCAATAGATGTTTGTGAAACACCCACGGAGGTTGAAGACTCAAGCTATCTTGGTTTAAAAGTTCTTGGCCAATTTGTTCCTTTACGGTTTATCTTGGATTAAAAGCACTTTTAGGCCAAGTGATTGATATTTTCATGAAATACATGGGTTAGATGGCTTATGGGAGAGTCAATAGATGTTTCTCAAGCACCCACAGAGGTTGAAGATTAAGCTATCTTGGTTGATGAGTTGAATGCCATTAGATCCTTTTTGGCTTATTTTGGATTAGATGGTCATCAAAGCCAAGTGGATGATATTTTCAAGTTTCAAATGTGTTGGGAAAGGCAATAGATGTTTGTGAAACGCCCACGGAGGTTGATGACTCAAGCTATCTTGGTTTAAAAGTTCTTGGCCAATTTGTTCCTTTACGGTTTTTCTTGGATTAAAAGCACTTTTAGGCCAAGTGATTGATATTTTCATGACATACATGGGTTAGATGGCTTATGGGAGAGTCACTAGATGTTTCTCAAGCACCTACAGAGGTCTAAGATTAAGCTATCCTGGTTGATGAGTTAAATCCCATTAGATCCTTTTTGGCTTATTTTTGATTAGACGGTCATCAATGTCAACTGGATGATATTTTTATGATTAGTATGAGTTGGACAGGGTTTAGGAGAGTCAATAGATATTTGTGAAACACTCGCAAAGGTTAAAGACCCAAGCTATCTTGGTTTAAAAGTTGAAGGTCTATTTGTTCCTCCTCAGTTTATCTTGGATTATAAGAACTTCTAGGCCAAGTGATTGATATTTTCATGCAATACATGGGTTAGATGCCTTGTAGGAGTGTGAATAGATGTTTGAAAAGAACCCACAGAGGTTGAAGATTAAGCTATCTTGGTTGATGAGTAGAATGCCGTTTGATTCTTTTTGGCTTATTTTGGATTAGATGGTCATCAAGGCCAAGTGGATGATATTTTCAATATTGGAATGTGTTGGGAGAGGCAATAGATGTTTGTGAAACACCCACGCAGGTTGAAGACTCAAGCTATCTTGGTTTAAAAGTTCGAGGCCAATTTGTTCCTTTACGGTTTATCTTGGATTAAAAAGAACTTTTAGGCCAAGTGATTGATGTTTTCATCAAATACATGGGTTAGATGGCTTATGGGAGAGTCAATAGATGTTTGTCAACCACTCAGAGGTTGAAGATTAAGCTATCTTGGATGATGAGTTGAATGCCATCAGATCCTTTTTGGCTTATTTTGGATTAAATGGTCATCAAGGCCAAGTGGATGATATTTTCACGATTAGAATGAGTTGGACAAGGTTTCGGAGAGTCAATAGATGCTTGTGAATCACCCGCAGAGGTTGAGGACTCAAGCTATCTTGGTTTAAAAGTTGAAGGTCTATTTGTTCCTCCTCGATTTATCATTGATTATATGAACTTCTAGGCCATGTGATTGATATTTTCAAGCAATACATGGGTTAGATGCCTTATGGGAGTGTCAATAGATGTTTGACAAGAACCTACAGAGGTTGAAGATTAAGCTATCTTAGTTGACGAGTAGAATGCCATTTGATCCTTTTTGGCTTATTTTGGATTTGATGGTCATCAAGGCCAAGTGGATGATATTTTCAAGATTGGAATGTGTTGGGAGAGGCAATAGATGTTTGTGAAACACCCACGCAGGTTGAAGACTCAAGCTATCTTGGTTTAAAAGTTCTTGGCCAATTTGTTCCTTTACGGTTTATCTTGGATTAAAAGCACTTTTAGGCCAAGTGATTGATATTTTCATGAAATACATGGGTTAGATGGCTTATGGGAGAGTCAATAGATGTTTCTCAAGCACCCACGAGAGGTTGAAGATTAAGCTATCTTGGTTGATGAGTTGAATGCCATTAGATCCTTTTTGGCTTATTTTGGATTAGATGGTCATCAAAGCCAAGTGGATGATATTTTCAAGTTTCAAATGTGTTGGGAAAGGCAATAGATGTTTGTGAAACGCCCACGGAGGTTGATGACTCAAGCTATCTTGGTTTAAAAGTTCTTGGCCAATTTGTTCCTTTACGGTTTTTCTTGGATTAAAAGCACTTTTAGGCCAAGTGATTGATATTTTCATGACATACATGGGTTAGATGGCTTATGGGAGAGTCACTAGATGTTTCTCAAGCACCTACAGAGGTCTAAGATTAAGCTATCTTGGTTGATGAGTTAAATCCCATTAGATCCTTTTTGGCTTATTTTTTATTAGACGGTCATCAATGTCAACTGGATGATATTTTTATGATTAGTATGAGTTGGACAGGGTTTAGGAGAGTCAATAGATGTTTGTGAAACACTCGCAAAGGTTGAAGACCCAAGCTATCTTGGTTTAAAAGTTGAAGGTCTATTTGTTCCTCCTCAGTTTATCTTGGATTATAAGAACTTCTAGGCCAAGTGATTGATATTTTCATGCAATACATGGGTTAGATGCCTTATGGGAGTGTGAATAGATGTTTGAAAAGAACCCACAGAGGTTGAAGATTAAGCTATCTTGGTTGATGAGTAGAATGCCGTTTGATTCTTTTTGGCTTATTTTGGATTAGATGGTCATCAAGGCCAAGTGGATGATATTTTCAATATTGGAATGTGTTGAGAGAGGCAATAGATGTTTGTGAATAACCCACGGAGGTTGAAGACTCAAGCTATCTTGGTTTCAAAGTTCTTGGCCAATTTGTTCCTTTACGGTTTATCTTGGATTAAAAGCACTTTTAGGCCAAGTGATTGATATTTTCATGACATACATGGGTTAGATGGCTTATGGGAGAGTCACTAGATGTTTCTCAAGCACCTACAGAGGTCTAAGATTAAGCTATCTTGGTTGATGAGTTAAATCCCATTAGATCCTTTTTGGCTTATTTTTTATTAGATGGTCATCAAGGTCAACTGGATGATATTTTCATGATTAGAATGAGTTGGTCAGGGTTTGGAAGAGTCAATAGATTTTTGTGAAACACCCGCAGAGGTTGAGGACTCAAGCTATCTTGGTTTAAAAGTTGAAGGTCTATTTGTGCCTCCTCAATTTATCTTGGTTTATAAGAACTTCTAGGCCAAGTGATTGATATTTTCATGCAATACATGGGTTAGATGCCTTATGGGAGTGTCAATATATGTTTGACAAGAACCCACAGAAGTTGAAGATTAAGCTATCTTGGTTGATGAGTAGAATGCCATTTGTTCCTTTTTGGCTTATTTTGGATTAGATGGTCATCAAGGCCAAGTGGATGATATTTTCAATATTGGAATGTGTTGGGAGAGCCAATAGATGTTTGTGAAACACCCACGAAGGTTGAAGACTCAAGCTATCTTGGTTTAAAAGTTCTAGGCCAATTTGTTCCTTTACGGTTTATCTTGGATTAAAGAACTTTTAGGCCAAGTGATTGATGTTTTCATCAAATACATGGGTTAGATGGCTTATGGGAGAGTCAATAGATGTTTGTCAACCACTCACTGAGGTTGAAGATTAAGCTATCTTGGATGATGAGTTGAATGCCATCAGATCCTTTTTGGCTTATTTTGGATTAAATGGTCATCAAGGCCAAGTGGATGATATTTTCACGATTAGAATGAGTTGGACAAGGTTTCGGAGAGTCAATAGATGCTTGTGAATCACCCGCAGAGGTTGAGGACTCAAGCTATCTTGGTTTAAAAGTTGAAGGTCTATTTGTTCCTCCTCGATTTATCATTGATTATATGAACTTCTAGGCCATGTGATTGATATTTTCAAGCAATACATGGGTTAGATGCCTTATGGGAGTGTCAATAGATGTTTGACAAGAACCTACAGAGGTTGAAGATTAAGCTATCTTAGTTGACGAGTAGAATGCCATTTGATCCTTTTTGGCTTATTTTGGATTTGATGGTCATCAAGGCCAAGTGGATGATATTTTCAAGATTGGAATGTGTTGGGAGAGGCAATAGATGTTTGTGAAACACCCACGCAGGTTGAAGACTCAAGCTATCTTGGTTTAAAAGTTCTTGGCCAATTTGTTCCTTTACGGTTTATCTTGGATTAAAAGCACTTTTAGGCCAAGTGATTGATATTTTCATGAAATACATGGGTTAGATGGCTTATGGGAGAGTCAATAGATGTTTCTCAAGCACCCACAGAGGTTGAAGATTAAGCTATCTTGGTTGATGAGTTGAATGCCATTAGATCCTTTTTGGCTTATTTTGGATTAGATGGTCATCAAAGCCAAGTGGATGATATTTTCAAGTTTCAAATGTGTTGGGAAAGGCAATAGATGTTTGTGAAACGCCCACGGAGGTTGATGACTCAAGCTATCTTGGTTTAAAAGTTCTTGGCCAATTTGTTCCTTTACGGTTTTTCTTGGATTAAAAGCACTTTTAGGCCAAGTGATTGATATTTTCATGACATACATGGGTTAGATGGCTTATGGGAGAGTCACTAGATGTTTCTCAAGCACCTACAGAGGTCTAAGATTAAGCTATCTTGGTTGATGAGTTAAATCCCATTAGATCCTTTTTGGCTTATTTTTTATTAGACGGTCATCAATGTCAACTGGATGATATTTTTATGATTAGTATGAGTTGGACAGGGTTTAGGAGAGTCAATAGATGTTTGTGAAACACTCGCAAAGGTTGAAGACCCAAGCTATCTTGGTTTAAAAGTTGAAGGTCTATTTGTTCCTCCTCAGTTTATCTTGGATTATAAGAACTTCTAGGCCAAGTGATTGATATTTTCATGCAATACATGGGTTAGATGCCTTATGGGAGTGTGAATAGATGTTTGAAAAGAACCCACAGAGGTTGAAGATTAAGCTATCTTGGTTGATGAGTAGAATGCCGTTTGATTCTTTTTGGCTTATTTTGGATTAGATGGTCATCAAGGCCAAGTGGATGATATTTTCAATATTGGAATGTGTTGAGAGAGGCAATAGATGTTTGTGAATAACCCACGGAGGTTGAAGACTCAAGCTATCTTGGTTTCAAAGTTCTTGGCCAATTTGTTCCTTTACGGTTTATCTTGGATTAAAAGCACTTTTAGGCCAAGTGATTGATATTTTCATGACATACATGGGTTAGATGGCTTATGGGAGAGTCACTAGATGTTTCTCAAGCACCTACAGAGGTCTAAGATTAAGCTATCTTGGTTGATGAGTTAAATCCCATTAGATCCTTTTTGGCTTATTTTTTATTAGATGGTCATCAAGGTCAACTGGATGATATTTTCATGATTAGAATGAGTTGGTCAGGGTTTGGAAGAGTCAATAGATTTTTGTGAAACACCCGCAGAGGTTGAGGACTCAAGCTATCTTGGTTTAAAAGTTGAAGGTCTATTTGTGCCTCCTCAATTTATCTTGGTTTATAAGAACTTCTAGGCCAAGTGATTGATATTTTCATGCAATACATGGGTTAGATGCCTTATGGGAGTGTCAATATATGTTTGACAAGAACCCACAGAAGTTGAAGATTAAGCTATCTTGGTTGATGAGTAGAATGCCATTTGTTCCTTTTTGGCTTATTTTGGATTAGATGGTCATCAAGGCCAAGTGGATGATATTTTCAATATTGGAATGTGTTGGGAGAGCCAATAGATGTTTGTGAAACACCCACGAAGGTTGAAGACTCAAGCTATCTTGGTTTAAAAGTTCTAGGCCAATTTGTTCCTTTACGGTTTATCTTGGATTAAAGAACTTTTAGGCCAAGTGATTGATGTTTTCATCAAATACATGGGTTAGATGGCTTATGGGAGAGTCAATAGATGTTTGTCAACCACTGAGGTTGAAGATTAAGCTATCTTGGATGATGAGTTGAATGCCATCAGATCCTTTTTGGCTTATTTTGGATTAAATGGTCATCAAGGCCAAGTGGATGATATTTTCACGATTAGAATGAGTTGGACAAGGTTTCGGAGAGTCAATAGATGCTTGTGAATCACCCGCAGAGGTTGAGGACTCAAGCTATCTTGGTTTAAAAGTTGAAGGTCTATTTGTTCCTCCTCGATTTATCATTGATTATATGAACTTCTAGGCCATGTGATTGATATTTTCAAGCAATACATGGGTTAGATGCCTTATGGGAGTGTCAATAGATGTTTGACAAGAACCTACAGAGGTTGAAGATTAAGCTATCTTAGTTGACGAGTAGAATGCCATTTGATCCTTTTTGGCTTATTTTGGATTTGATGGTCATCAAGGCCAAGTGGATGATATTTTCAAGATTGGAATGTGTTGGGAGAGGCAATAGATGTTTGTGAAACACCCACGCAGGTTGAAGACTCAAGCTATCTTGGTTTAAAAGTTCTTGGCCAATTTGTTCCTTTACGGTTTATCTTGGATTAAAAGCACTTTTAGGCCAAGTGATTGATATTTTCATGAAATACATGGGTTAGATGGCTTATGGGAGAGTCAATAGATGTTTCTCAAGCACCCACAGAGGTTGAAGATTAAGCTATCTTGGTTGATGAGTTGAATGCCATTAGATCCTTTTTGGCTTATTTTGGATTAGATGGTCATCAAAGCCAAGTGGATGATATTTTCAAGTTTCAAATGTGTTGGGAAAGGCAATAGATGTTTGTGAAACGCCCACGGAGGTTGATGACTCAAGCTATCTTGGTTTAAAAGTTCTTGGCCAATTTGTTCCTTTACGGTTTTTCTTGGATTAAAAGCACTTTTAGGCCAAGTGATTGATATTTTCATGACATACATGGGTTAGATGGCTTATGGGAGAGTCACTAGATGTTTCTCAAGCACCTACAGAGGTCTAAGATTAAGCTATCCTGGTTGATGAGTTAAATCCCATTAGATCCTTTTTGGCTTATTTTTGATTAGACGGTCATCAATGTCAACTGGATGATATTTTTATGATTAGTATGAGTTGGACAGGGTTTAGGAGAGTCAATAGATGTTTGTGAAACACTCGCAAAGGTTGAAGACCCAAGCTATCTTGGTTTAAAAGTTGAAGGTCTATTTGTTCCTCCTCAGTTTATCTTGGATTATAAGAACTTCTAGGCCAAGTGATTGATATTTTCATGCAATACATGGGTTAGATGCCTTATGGGAGTGTGAATAGATGTTTGAAAAGAACCCACAGAGGTTGAAGATTAAGCTATCTTGGTTGATGAGTAGAATGCCGTTTGATTCTTTTTGGCTTATTTTGGATTAGATGGTCATCAAGGCCAAGTGGATGATATTTTCAATATTGGAATGTGTTGAGAGAGGCAATAGATGTTTGTGAATAACCCACGGAGGTTGAAGACTCAAGCTATCTTGGTTTCAAAGTTCTTGGCCAATTTGTTCCTTTACGGTTTATCTTGGATTAAAAGCACTTTTAGGCCAAGTGATTGATATTTTCATGACATACATGGGTTAGATGGCTTATGGGAGAGTCACTAGATGTTTCTCAAGCACCTACAGAGGTCTAAGATTAAGCTATCTTGGTTGATGAGTTAAATCCCATTAGATCCTTTTTGGCTTATTTTTTATTAGATGGTCATCAAGGTCAACTGGATGATATTTTCATGATTAGAATGAGTTGGTCAGGGTTTGGAAGAGTCAATAGATTTTTGTGAAACACCCGCAGAGGTTGAGGACTCAAGCTATCTTGGTTTAAAAGTTGAAGGTCTATTTGTGCCTCCTCAATTTATCTTGGTTTATAAGAACTTCTAGGCCAAGTGATTGATATTTTCATGCAATACATGGGTTAGATGCCTTATGGGAGTGTCAATATATGTTTGACAAGAACCCACAGAAGTTGAAGATTAAGCTATCTTGGTTGATGAGTAGAATGCCATTTGTTCCTTTTTGGCTTATTTTGGATTAGATGGTCATCAAGGCCAAGTGGATGATATTTTCAATATTGGAATGTGTTGGGAGAGCCAATAGATGTTTGTGAAACACCCACGAAGGTTGAAGACTCAAGCTATCTTGGTTTAAAAGTTCTAGGCCAATTTGTTCCTTTACGGTTTATCTTGGATTAAAAGAACTTTTAGGCCAAGTGATTGATGTTTTCATCAAATACATGGGTTAGATGGCTTATGGGAGAGTCAATAGATGTTTGTCAACCACTCACTGAGGTTGAAGATTAAGCTATCTTGGATGATGAGTTGAATGCCATCAGATCCTTTTTGGCTTATTTTGGATTAAATGGTCATCAAGGCCAAGTGGATGATATTTTCACGATTAGAATGAGTTGGACAAGGTTTCGGAGAGTCAATAGATGCTTGTGAATCACCCGCAGAGGTTGAGGACTCAAGCTATCTTGGTTTAAAAGTTGAAGGTCTATTTGTTCCTCCTCGATTTATCATTGATTATATGAACTTCTAGGCCATGTGATTGATATTTTCAAGCAATACATGGGTTAGATGCCTTATGGGAGTGTCAATAGATGTTTGACAAGAACCTACAGAGGTTGAAGATTAAGCTATCTTAGTTGACGAGTAGAATGCCATTTGATCCTTTTTGGCTTATTTTGGATTTGATGGTCATCAAGGCCAAGTGGATGATATTTTCAAGATTGGAATGTGTTGGGAGAGGCAATAGATGTTTGTGAAACACCCACGGAGGTTGAAGACTCAAGCTATCTTGGTTTAAAAGTTCTTGGCCAATTTGTTCCTTTACGGTTTATCTTGGATTAAAAGCACTTTTAGGCCAAGTGATTGATATTTTCATGAAATACATGGGTTAGATGGCTTATGGGAGAGTCAATAGATGTTTCTCAAGCACCCACAGAGGTTGAAGATTAAGCTATCTTGGTTGATGAGTTGAATGCCATTAGATCCTTTTTGGCTTATTTTGGATTAGATGGTCATCAAAGCCAAGTGGATGATATTTTCAAGTTTCAAATGTGTTGGGAAAGGCAATAGATGTTTGTGAAACGCCCACGGAGGTTGATGACTCAAGCTATCTTGGTTTAAAAGTTCTTGGCCAATTTGTTCCTTTACGGTTTTTCTTGGATTAAAAGCACTTTTAGGCCAAGTGATTGATATTTTCATGACATACATGGGTTAGATGGCTTATGGGAGAGTCACTAGATGTTTCTCAAGCACCTACAGAGGTCTAAGATTAAGCTATCCTGGTTGATGAGTTAAATCCCATTAGATCCTTTTTGGCTTATTTTTGATTAGACGGTCATCAATGTCAACTGGATGATATTTTTATGATTAGTATGAGTTGGACAGGGTTTAGGAGAGTCAATAGATATTTGTGAAACACTCGCAAAGGTTGAAGACCCAAGCTATCTTGGTTTAAAAGTTGAAGGTCTATTTGTTCCTCCTCAGTTTATCTTGGATTATAAGAACTTCTAGGCCAAGTGATTGATATTTTCATGCAATACATGGGTTAGATGCCTTGTGGGAGTGTGAATAGATGTTTGAAAAGAACCCACAGAGGTTGAAGATTAAGCTATCTTGGTTGATGAGTAGAATGCCGTTTGATTCTTTTTGGCTTATTTTGGATTAGATGGTCATCAAGGCCAAGTGGATGATATTTTCAATATTGGAATGTGTTGGGAGAGGCAATAGATGTTTGTGAAACACCCACGCAGGTTGAAGACTCAAGCTATCTTGGTTTAAAAGTTCGAGGCCAATTTGTTCCTTTACGGTTTATCTTGGATTAAAAGAACTTTTAGGCCAAGTGATTGATGTTTTCATCAAATACATGGGTTAGATGGCTTATGGGAGAGTCAATAGATGTTTGTCAACCACTCACTGAGGTTGAAGATTAAGCTATCTTGGATGATGAGTTGAATGCCATCAGATCCTTTTTGGCTTATTTTGGATTAAATGGTCATCAAGGCCAAGTGGATGATATTTTCACGATTAGAATGAGTTGGACAAGGTTTCGGAGAGTCAATAGATGCTTGTGAATCACCCGCAGAGGTTGAGGACTCAAGCTATCTTGGTTTAAAAGTTGAAGGTCTATTTGTTCCTCCTCGATTTATCATTGATTATATGAACTTCTAGGCCATGTGATTGATATTTTCAAGCAATACATGGGTTAGATGCCTTATGGGAGTGTCAATAGATGTTTGACAAGAACCTACAGAGGTTGAAGATTAAGCTATCTTAGTTGACGAGTAGAATGCCATTTGATCCTTTTTGGCTTATTTTGGATTTGATGGTCATCAAGGCCAAGTGGATGATATTTTCAAGATTGGAATGTGTTGGGAGAGGCAATAGATGTTTGTGAAACACCCACGGAGGTTGAAGACTCAAGCTATCTTGGTTTAAAAGTTCTTGGCCAATTTGTTCCTTTACGGTTTATCTTGGATTAAAAGCACTTTTAGGCCAAGTGATTGATATTTTCATGAAATACATGGGTTAGATGGCTTATGGGAGAGTCAATAGATGTTTCTCAAGCACCCACAGAGGTTGAAGATTAAGCTATCTTGGTTGATGAGTTGAATGCCATTAGATCCTTTTTGGCTTATTTTGGATTAGATGGTCATCAAAGCCAAGTGGATGATATTTTCAAGTTTCAAATGTGTTGGGAAAGGCAATAGATGTTTGTGAAACGCCCACGGAGGTTGATGACTCAAGCTATCTTGGTTTAAAAGTTCTTGGCCAATTTGTTCCTTTACGGTTTTTCTTGGATTAAAAGCACTTTTAGGCCAAGTGATTGATATTTTCATGACATACATGGGTTAGATGGCTTATGGGAGAGTCACTAGATGTTTCTCAAGCACCTACAGAGGTCTAAGATTAAGCTATCTTGGTTGATGAGTTCAATCCCATTAGATCCTTTTTGGCTTATTTTTTATTAGATGGTCATCAAGGTCAACTGGATGATATTTTCATGATTAGAATGAGTTGGTCAGGGTTTGGAAGAGTCAATAGATTTTTGTGAAACACCCGCAGAGGTTGAGGACTCAAGCTATCTTGGTTTAAAAGTTGAAGGACTATTTGTTCCTCCTCAATTTATCTTGGTTTATAAGAACTTCTAGGCCAAGTGATTGATATTTTCATGCAATACATGGGTTAGATGCCTTATGGGAGTGTCAATATATGTTTGACAAGAACCCACAGAAGTTGAAGATTAAGCTATCTTGGTTGATGAGTAGAATGCCATTTGTTCCTTTTTGGCTTATTTTGGATTAGATGGTCATCAAGGCCAAGTGGATGATATTTTCAATATTGGAATGTGTTGGGAGAGCCAATAGATGTTTGTGAAACACCCACGAAGGTTGAAGACTCAAGCTATCTTGGTTTAAAAGTTCTAGGCCAATTTGTTCCTTTACGGTTTATCTTGGATTAAAAGAACTTTTAGGCCAAGTGATTGATGTTTTCATGAAATACATGGGTTAGATGGCTTATGGGAGAGTCAATAGATGTTTGTCAACCACTCACTGAGGTTGAAGATTAAGCTATCTTGGATGATGAGTTGAATGCCATTAGATCCTTTTTGGCTTATTTTGGATTAAATGGTCATCAAGGCCAAGTGGATGATATTTTCACGATTAGAATGAGTTGGACAAGGTTTCGGAGAGTCAATAGATGCTTGTGAATCACCCGCAGAGGTTGAGGACTCAAGCTATCTTGGTTTAAAAGTTGAAGGTCTATTTGTTCCTCCTCGATTTATCATTGATTATAAGAACTTCTAGGCCATGTGATTGATATTTTTATGCAATACATGGGTTAGATGCCTTATGGGAGTGTCAATAGATGTTTGACAAGAACCTACAGAGGTTGAAGATTAAGCTATCTTAGTTGACGAGTAGAATGCCATTTGATCCTTTTTGGCTTATTTTGGATTTGATGGTCATCAAGGCCAAGTGGATGATATTTTCAAGATTGGAATGTGTTGGGAGAGGCAATAGATGTTTGTGAAACACCCACGGAGGTTGAAGACTCAAGCTATCTTGGTTTCAAAGTTCTTGGCCAATTTGTTCCTTTACGATTTATCTTGGATTAAAAGCACTTTTAGGCCAAGTGATTGATATTTTCATGACATACATGGGTTAGATGGCTTATGGGAGAGTCACTAGATGTTTCTCAAGCACCTACAGAGGTCTAAGATTAAGCTATCCTGGTTGATGAGTTAAATCCCATTAGATCCTTTTTGGCTTATTTTTGATTAGACGGTCATCAATGTCAACTGGATGATATTTTTATGATTAGTATGAGTTGGACAGGGTTTAGGAGAGTCAATAGATATTTGTGACACACTCGCAAAGGTTGAAGACCCAAGCTATCTTGGTTTAAAAGTTGAAGGTCTATTTGTTCCTCCTCAGTTTATCTTGGATTATAAGAACTTCTAGGCCAAGTGATTGATATTTTCATGCAATACATGGGTTAGATGCCTTGTGGGAGTGTGAATAGATGTTTGAAAAGAACCCACAGAGGTTGAAGATTAAGCTATCTTGGTTGATGAGTAGAATGCCGTTTGATTCTTTTTGGCTTATTTTGGATTAGATGGTCATCAAGGCCAAGTGGATGATATTTTCAATATTGGAATGTGTTGGGAGAGGCAATAGATGTTTGTGAAACACCCACGCAGGTTGAAGACTCAAGCTATCTTGGTTTAAAAGTTCGAGGCCAATTTGTTCCTTTACGGTTTATCTTGGATTAAAAGAACTTTTAGGCCAAGTGATTGATGTTTTCATCAAATACATGGGTTAGATGGCTTATGGGAGAGTCAATAGATGTTTGTCAACCACTCACTGAGGTTGAAGATTAAGCTATCTTGGATGATGAGTTGAATGCCATCAGATCCTTTTTGGCTTATTTTGGATTAAATGGTCATCAAGGCCAAGTGGATGATATTTTCACGATTAGAATGAGTTGGACAAGGTTTCGGAGAGTCAATAGATGCTTGTGAATCACCCGCAGAGGTTGAGGACTCAAGCTATCTTGGTTTAAAAGTTGAAGGTCTATTTGTTCCTCCTCAGTTTATCTTGGATTATAAGAACTTCTAGGCCAAGTGATTGATATTTTCATGCAATACATGGGTTAGATGCCTTATGGGAGTGTGAATAGATGTTTGAAAAGAACCCACAGTGGTTGAAGATTAAGCTATCTTGGTTGATGAGTAGAATGCCGTTTGATTCTTTTTGGCTTATTTTGGATTAGATGGTCATCAAGGCCAAGTGGATGATATTTTCAATATTGGAATGTGTTGAGAGAGGCAATAGATGTTTGTGAAACACCCACGGAGGTTGAAGACTCAAGCTATCTTGGTTTCAAAGTTCTTGGCCAATTTGTTCCTTTACGGTTTATCTTGGATTAAAAGCACTTTTAGGCCAAGTGATTGATATTTTCATGACATACATGGGTTAGATGGCTTATGGGAGAGTCACTAGATGTTTCTCAAGCACCTACAGAGGTCTAAGATTAAGCTATCTTGGTTGATGAGTTAAATCCCATTAGATCCTTTTTGGCTTATTTTTTATTAGATGGTCATCAAGGTCAACTGGATGATATTTTCATGATTAGAATGAGTTGGTCAGGGTTTGGAAGAGTCAATAGATTTTTGTGAAACACCCGCAGAGGTTGAGGACTCAAGCTATCTTGGTTTAAAAGTTGAAGGTCTATTTGTTCCTCCTCAATTTATCTTGGTTTATAAGAACTTCTAGGCCAAGTGATTGATATTTTCATGCAATACATGGGTTAGATGCCTTATGGGAGTGTCAATATATGTTTGACAAGAACCCAC
The DNA here is from genome assembly GCA_023212625.1 of Styphnolobium japonicum. NCBI lineage: Eukaryota > Viridiplantae > Streptophyta > Magnoliopsida > Fabales > Fabaceae > Styphnolobium > Styphnolobium japonicum. The sequence goes on from JALBWW010000005.1 coordinate 18,880,395, forward strand.
AGAAGTTGAAGAGTAAGCTATCTTGGTTGATGAGTAGAATGCCATTTGTTCCTTTTTGGCTTATTTTGGATTAGATGGTCGTCAAGGCCAAGTGGATGATATTTTCAATATTGGAATGTGTTGGGAGAGCCAATAGATGTTTGTGAAACACCCACGAAGGTTGAAGACTCAAGCTATCTTGGTTTAAAAGTTCTAGGCGAATTTGTTCCTTTACGGTTTATCTTGGATTAAAAGAACTTTTAGGCCAAGTGATTGATGTTTTCATGAAATACATGGGCTAGATGGCTTATGGGAGAGTCAATAGATGTTTGTCAACCACTCACTGAGGTTGAAGATTAAGCTATCTTGGATGATGAGTTGAATGCCATTAGATCCTTTTTGGCTTATTTTGGATTAAATGGTCATCAAGGCCAAGTGGATGATATTTTCACGATTAGAATGAGTTGGACAAGGTTTCGGAGAGTCAATAGATGCTTGTGAATCACCCGCAGAGGTTGAGGACTCAAGCTATCTTGGTTTAAAAGTTGAAGGTCTATTTGTTCCTCCTCGATTTATCATTGATTATAAGAACTTCTAGGCCATGTGATTGATATTTTTATGCAATACATGGGTTAGATGCCTTATGGGAGTGTCAATAGATGTTTGACAAGAACCTACAGAGGTTGAAGATTAAGCTATCTTAGTTGACGAGTAGAATGCCATTTGATCCTTTTTGGCTTATTTTGGATTTGATGGTCATCAAGGCCAAGTGGATGATATTTTCAAGATTGGAATGTGTTGGGAGAGGCAATAGATGTTTGTGAAACACCCACGGAGGTTGAAGACTCAAGCTATCTTGGTTTAAAAGTTCTTGGCCAATTTGTTCCTTTACGGTTTATCTTGGATTAAAAGCACTTTTAGGCCAAGTGATTGATATTTTCATGAAATACATGGGTTAGATGGCTTATGGGAGAGTCAATAGATGTTTCTCAAGCACCCACAGAGGTTGAAGATTAAGCTATCTTGGTTGATGAGTTGAATGCCATTAGTTCCTTTTTGGCTTATTTTGGCTTAGATGGTCATCAAAGCCAAGTGGATGATATTTTCAAGTTTGAAATGTGTTGGGAAAGGCAATAGATGTTTGTGAAACGCCCACGGACGTTGATGACTCAAGCTATCTTGGTTTAAAAGTTCTTGGCCAATTTGTTCCTTTACGGTTTTTCTTGGATTAAAAGCACTTTTAGGCCAAGTGATTGATATTTTCATGACATACATGGGTTAGATGGCTTATGGGAGAGTCACTAGATGTTTCTCAAGCACCTACAGAGGTCTAAGATTAAGCTATCTTGGTTGATGAGTTAAATCCCATTAGATCCTTTTTGGCTTATTTTTGATTAGACGGTCATCAATGTCAACTGGATGATATTTTTATGATTAGTATGAGTTGGACAGGGTTTAGGAGAGTCAATAGATGTTTGTGAAACACTCGCAAAGGTTGAAGACCCAAGCTATCTTGGTTTAAAAGTTGAAGGTCTATTTGTTCCTCCTCAGTTTATCTTGGATTATAAGAACTTCTAGGCCAAGTGATTGATATTTTCATGCAATACATGGGTTAGATGCCTTATGGGAGTGTGAATAGATGTTTGAAAAGAACCCACAGTGGTTGAAGATTAAGCTATCTTGGTTGATGAGTAGAATGCCGTTTGATTCTTTTTGGCTTATTTTGGATTAGATGGTCATCAAGGCCAAGTGGATGATATTTTCAATATTGGAATGTGTTGAGAGAGGCAATAGATGTTTGTGAAACACCCACGGAGGTTGAAGACTCAAGCTATCTTGGTTTCAAAGTTCTTGGCCAATTTGTTCCTTTACGGTTTATCTTGGATTAAAAGCACTTTTAGGCCAAGTGATTGATATTTTCATGAAATACATGAGTTAGATGGCTTATGGGAGAGTCAATAGATGTTTCTCAAGCACCCACAGAGGTTGAAGATTAAGCTATCTTGGTTGATGAGTTGAATGCCATTAGATCCTTTTTGCCTTATTTTGGATTAGATGGTCATCACGGCCAAGTGGATGATATTTTCAAGATTGGAATGTGTTGGGAGAGGCAATAGATGTTTGTGAAACCCCCACGGAGGTTGAAAACTCAAGCTATCTTTGTTTTAAAGTTCTTGTCCAATTTGTTCCTTTACGTTTTATCTTGGATTAAAAGCACTTTTAGGCCAAGTGATTGATATTTTCATGACATACATGGGTTAGATGGCTTATGGGAGAGTCACTAGATGTTTCTCAAGCACCTACAGAGGTCTAAGATTAAGCTATCTTGGTTGATGAGTTAAATCCCATTAGATCCTTTTTGGCTTATTTTTTATTAGATGGTCATCAAGGTCAACTGGATGATATTTTCATGATTAGAATGAGTTGGACAGGGTTTGGAAGAGTCAATAGATTTTTGTGAAACACCCGCAGAGGTTGAGGACTCAAGCTATCTTGGTTTAAATGTTGAAGGTCTATTTGTTCCTCCTCAATTTATCTTGGTTTATAAGAACTTCTAGGCCAAGTGATTGATATTTTCATGCAATACATGGGTTAGATGCCTTATGGGAGTGTCAATATATGTTTGACAAGAACCCACAGAAGTTGAAGATTAAGCTATCTTGGTTGATGAGTAGAATGCCATTTGTTCCTTTTTGGCTTATTTTGGATTAGATGGTCATCA